>CM061531.1:7374720-7670196 GCA_030545055.2 Neoaliturus tenellus
GAAAACACAAGGAGGTTGGCTCAAGTTAAGACATCGCTAGGAGCAACTTCGCCGTGGTAATGAGACACAGGTTAGAACATTAGCTTGACAAAGTACCACGTTTATTAAAGCACGGTGATGTAGCTTTGATGAAGAGTGAGAAAACTACTAGTCGTTCATTAAATACAGGGTGTCCCTGAACTCTCTACCAACTTTTTCAGGTATTATTCATGGGCCATAGACAAGTCAAAATATCATATTCAAAATTTCGAAAACTCAAAATTTATTCGTATAGCCGCCATTTTGTTTTTTTACAAAAAATAATTTTCATTTCCGTAATGGATCATTGTATTAAATTAATATTTGGCATGCACCTTCATCATAGCAATACCCATTATCAAGAAAAAAGTTATTTTTTCCAATTTGTATTTTCAAAATGGCGGCCATTTTAAAATTTTAAACTAAAATATCTCAAAACCGGTCAATTTCATAAAAGATTTACTAGACACAAAAAAGTTGACAAATTTAATCATCTAACCAATGGTACCAAGTTTGTAAGGATCTGACAACAAATAACGGAGTTATTGAGATTTTTCTTCATAAAAACATTGATTTTGCATTGTAATTAATGCAAATAAAAGTAATTTTAATTGAAATTGTTAAAGAAAACCTCGACTTGGAGTTGGGCCAGTCTTCAGGAAACTGCGTTCAACAGAATTAAAGAAAAGCTAACTACTTCACCCACATTAGTTTGCTCTGATTTCACTCTCCAGTTCGAACTCCACACAGACGCCTCAAAAGAAGCATTAGGACGGATGAGGAGCTTCATTAGTCCAACGCCACAACAACAAGGAAATGGTTATTGCATTTGCCAGACGCCTCCTCTCTGATCAAGAAAAGAAGTGTTCAGTAACAGAAAAAGAATGTCTGGCAGTTGTATGGGCAGTCCAAAAGCTTAGGCCTTACCTAGAGGGCCATCACTTTAAAGTCGCAGATGCACTTTGCGAATCCAACATCTCCGGCTCCGGCCATCAATGAAGAGGTTAAACAGTTATCCGACGAATTGGAAATCAAAAGTGTAAATAATCAACCCCCAAAACCCCTTATCAAGCCTGAAAATTTAGCAAATCCTAAACATGAATGGTTCACGAATCTGTTTCAAGCCGTATGACGAAACCCAATCAAATTTCCAAATTACCAAATCCCTACCGACGAAAGAATGTTAAAACAAATCGGAAACAATAAACGCCATAAAACACCCGATCGTACTACTGAATGGAAGATGCGTGTAACTCCCGAATCATGAAAACAAATTCTTCATGAGAACCATTATCGGCGGAATCAGGGCACTTCGCAAAACTTTAGAGAGGGTAGGAAATTGATATTATTTTCCAGGCTGGCATAAATTCGTCAAGGAATATGATAGAAAATTAAGGAACTGTCATGATTATAAAGTGGAACAAAATAAACCTGTAAGGAAGATGTACCTACGAAGAAACTGGGGACAATGGTATATAATCACGATGGTTCTTATCAGGCCATTACCAAGATCAAAAAGGGGAAATAAAATTATACTCGTCGTTAGGACAATTTCTCAAAATGGGCGGAGACTGCTCCAGAGGTTGGCAACCACAGCTCAAGTTACGGAAAAGTTCAGGGACATGGTACTACTTCGTTAGGAAGCGCTCGAAGTAATACTGTGTGACAACTGCACCCAATTCTCATCAAAGATCTTTAACAACCTTGCTCGAGGATGGAACATACTCCTAGAATTCACGGCACCTTATTCAGATCAATCAAACCCCACTAAATGCTACAATAGTCTATTAAAAACAATAGCCCAAAATGTCAAAAACAATCACACATCGTGGGATCATAATATCCCGAATTTGATTAGCAATGAACAGTGACTCCACCAAATTTTCTCCTGCTGTGATTAATTTCGGCCGGGACCTCAAATTACCCAGAGCACTCCATGGAGTAATCGTGACTACCAGAGAACATCCAACCCTCGACGAAGACTATTCGGAGAGAGAAATTCAACGAAAGCATCTACATGAAAAAGTAAAAAGGAACCTCTCAAAGACATTTTGTCAACAAGCAAAGTATTACAACCTCAGAAGGAGGGACAAAGCCTACCAGTTAGGTGAAAAAGTCCTCAGAAGACAGTAGGACCTATCGTCGGCAACTGACGCTGTAGCACAAAAGCTTACACCGAAGTTTATGCCTCCTTGCACCATAACTAGACGGATAGGTGCAAACATGTTTGAAGTGACGGATGGTCAAACAAATATTAGACACACGGTTTACACCAAAGACTTAAAACTTTTTAGATACTGACCAAACATTACTTTCCAAACCCAAATCCGCTACAAGTTCCCTTCAGTTCCCTTCTGTTGCATGCGCTTACACAAGCGCTTTGTGTGTTCGCAGGTACAATGCATGCTTGGTGTCCCCCTATTAAATCCGAGATGGATGATCTTAGAAGCACGATGCAAATACCTGAAAACGCCTTACATTCCCTCCTCAGCAAACAAGAGCTCGTGGATGACCTTGCCATCTCTGAGTTCCTGAGACTCCTGGAAGAAGAAGCCTCCTAACCTCCGGCCGACTCATCGTATTCGCGGTTGATACTTTTCTGTATGTGGCGCTCAAGCAGTGGGTTGGGCCCACGATTTCTGGTCCTCGTGGGACCCCATGTTGGATGCTCTCACCAAGGCAATAGAGGATAATTATAACCAACATGAGTCCCCGATCAGCTTTCACCTCGTACGCATCCCCGAAAAGGCTGAGGAAGAGAAGGAAGATGTAGCTGCGCCTTTCCCCGTCGAAGATGATTTCGAAATGGTCGAAGCCACTGACTTGCCCAACCGATCTCCGTCCCCTGTCTCTCCCTTATAGTGGACGAGCACGACCTTCTACCAGTTGAGGAAGCGATGGCGGTGGTGTCCCTAGAACTGGAAGAAACCACGTTTAAAGACGATGAAACTGTTATGGAGGAGGTCCTGAACGAGGTCCTGAAGGACCTGGCGACGGTAGACCCATTCCGACCATCGGGTACCTCTCGCTCGCCTCACAGATCGAAATGCCGCAACCTCTAACCATCGAGCAGGCTCCCCGACCCGAGTACAAACCGATCCCGACGCTCCGACCATGGAAGAGATACAGACCCAAGAGAATACGATTCTTCTTCGCCGACGGATCCTTTGTCCGCATCGATGTAGGAAACCTCCCTCAGCAATACCGTTGAATGATTAACGAACAGACTGAAACAACCTGTTATAAATATATTGAAGAAGTCATTTTATTTTGTTAAAGGACCAAGACTGCGATATCCTGTTATTTTACTTTAAAAGAAGGAGTTTATTTTTTATTTGTATCTGTTTGGAAATTTCTTTCTTTTGCTAAATGTTATCTCATTGGAAAAAAATCTGGAGTATGTTTATTTGCTATTACGAGAAGGATTTATTGTTTATGTTGTATATGAAGACTGTGATATTATTTTTTTATTGAAGATTGTTTTGTATTGTTGTTATTAATCAAAACTCTATTTTTTCATTTGAACAAGTTGCCACATAGCTTTTATTAATGTAATTTTCCATTCCTTTAATTTCATTAGATCTAATTATACTATAGAGTGAGGAAAACCTCTAGATCCTGATTAACATTTTATAAAAGGGATATATTACCAATAATACAAGTGAATGATGTTGGTGAGGCAGCGTGCAATGATCCATTAATAGGAGCGTCTTTAATGATTTCTTAACAAATCATCGAGTTATACTGAGAGATACAATTAAACTCGAAAAATGGGAGATGCTGGTCGTTTATTATTAAAATGTAAATAGAAAGATTATGAAATTACCCATTTCACTGACTGTTTTTCTCCGTCGAAAATTAACGTCATTCTAAATTCTGTTCAAGAGCTCTGTGGATGCACACCAAATAGTGGTGAAGTGTCTGTTGTTGGTATGCCTGAACGTTTTGTCTTGGATGATCCAAGAATCTGCTAAGAAATGGCTAGACGATGCTTTTACATCCAAGCAAATATGTACGCGAGATCCTAAATCGGTTAGAGTGGGGGTCAAAGACTTCCTGGACATATTTAAGAAACGATGCAAGTATGTGGTTTTTAAAAATGCAGAAAAAACTAGAAAAGAATAAAGATGACCAAACCAGTTATAATGCAGACTTAGATGATGTAAGAAATTTCCATAGGGTGTTGAGTGAGAAAGAGTTACAGTCTTATAACAATCTCTCAACAAACGTTACCGCAACAAATTATGAGCAATTATGTAAAGTTACAATTTCACATATAATCTTGTTCAATTTTAGAAGGTCCAGGGAGGTTGCACGGGCTGACCTCTTATTCTATTTAAACAGAGCCCGAAACATCCACCACAATTCCTGAGACATTCTTAAGTAGTTTACTGCAGAAGAAAGAAAGAGTATCGAATCCTTAGATAGGTGCAAACATGTTTAAAGTGACGGATAGCCAGACAAATATTAGACACACGGTTCACACCAAAGACTTAAAATTTTGTAGATACTGACCAAACATTAATTTCCAAACCCAAATCCGCTACTACAAGTTCCCTTCAGTTTTCTTCCGCAAAACTTCTGTTGCATGCGCTTACACCCGTGTTTTCGCAGGTACAGTGCATGCTTGGTGTCCCCCTATTAAATCCGAGATGGACGATTTTAGAAGCACGATGCAAATACCTGAAAACGCCTTCCATTCCCTCCTTGGCAATCATGAGCTGGTGGATGACCTTCCCATCTCTGAGTTCTTGAGACTCCTGGAAGGCGAAGCCTCCTAACCTCCGGCCGACTCAGCTTATTCGCGCTCAAGCATCAAGCGCTGGCGCTCAAGCAGGGAGGATTTGCTCGAGTGCGGCGCTGGCACCAAGGAAAAAATCTTTTCAACAAGGACTAATTTTCTTTTCCGTCCATCTACCGAACGAATGCCAATGGATCCTAGTGGTTGCCTGGCCCAAACGAAAGGCAATTCACACTGTCGACTCTGGGCCGAGCGAGGTATACAATCAGCCAAGACATATGGCATACTTCGAGGGACTGGCGGAAGATGTGGCGACACCCTTCCAGAAAGAAGAATGCCTCCTGCTAGGAAGTACAGCTTGCTTACGCCAACCAACTGGAAGCTTAAACTGTGGTGCTTATGTGTGCTGGTTTGCCGAAAGGCTATCCTTGGGGTGCCCTATCTCTACCGGAAACATATAGCATCAGCCCTGCGGTGCTCAACAGTCCTCGGCCGAACAGACCTTACGGAGAGGAGGCAGAGGAACGACTCTTTCTTGAGGGGCCAGAGGTCAAGACCTTGGACTCCCCCACACCGCCAAAGTTCAACCCACACTTCCAACCCTCGGGCGGCATGTGCATAATAAAGCGTGGGGCCCACGATTTCTGATCCTCGTGGGACCCCATATTGGAGGCTCTCACTGAGGCAATGGAGGATAATTATAACCAACATGAGTCCCCGATCAGCTTTCACCTCGTCCGCATCCCCGAAAAGGCTGAGAAAGAGAAGGAAGATGTAGCTGCGCCTTTCCCCGTCGAAGATGATTTCGAAATGGTCGAAGCCACTGACTTGCCCAACCGATCTCGTCCCCCTGTCTCTCCCTTATGGTGGACGAGCACGACCTTCTACCAGTTGAAGAAGCGATGGCAGTGGCCTCATTAGAACCGGAAGAAACCACGTTTAAGGACGTCGAAACTGTTATGGAGGAGGTTCTGAACTAGGTCCAAGGTTGAAGAAGTCATTTTATTTTATTTACGAACCAAGACTGTGATATTCTGTAATTTTACTTCAGAAAAAGAAGTCTCATTTTAATTTTTATCCTTTTGGATTTTTTGTTTGTTTGCTAAATGATATGTTATTGGAAAAAATCTGGAGTATGTTTGTTTGCTATTACGAGAAGGATTTATTGTTTATGTTGTATATGAAGACTGTGATATTATTTTTTGTTATTGAAGGTTGTTTTGTATTGTTGTTATTAACAAAAACTCTATTTTTTCATTTGGACAAGTTGCCACATAGCTTTGATTAATGTCATTTTTCATTCCTTTAATGTCATTAAATCTAATTATATTATAGAGTGTGGAAAACCTCTAAATCCTGATTAACAAGTTTATAAAAGGTATATATTACCAATAATAAAAATGGATGATGTTGGTGAGGCAGCTTGCAATGATTCATTAATAGTAGGCGTCTGTGATTTCTTAACCAATCATCGAGCTATACATGAGAGTTACAATGCAACTCGAAAATGCGAGATGATGGTCGTTTATTATTAAAATGTAAAAGAGAAAGATTATGAAATTACTCATTTCACTGACTGTTTTTCTCCATCGAAAATTAACGTCATTCTAGTTCTGTTCAAGAGCTCTGTGGATGTATACCAGGTAGTGGTGAAGTGTCTGTTGGTATGCCTGAACGTCTGTCTTGGGTGATCCAAGAATTTGCTAAGAAATTGCTAGACGATGTTTTTACGTCCAAGCAAATATGTACCCTAGATCCTACCACGATTAGAGTGGAGGTCAAAGACTTCCTTAGATATTTAAGAGACGATACAAGTATGTGGTTTCTACAAATGCAGAAAAAACAAGAAAAGAATGAAGATGACTAAACCAGTTATAATGCCAGACTTAGATGATGATAGAAATTTCCGCAAGGTATTGAATGAGAAAAAGTTACAGTATTATAACAATCTCTCAACAAACGTTGCCCCAAAAAATTATGAGCAATTATGTAAAGTTACAATTGCACATATAATCTTGTTCAATTGTAGGAGGTCCGGGGAGGTTGCACGGAGTGACCTCTCATTTTATTTAAACAGAGCCCGAAACATCCACCTCAATTTCCCAGACATTCTTAAGCAGTTTAACCAGCAAATGAAACAGTCATTTGATTTAATCATATATTGTGGAAAATCTCTTAGGATCTCGGACTCCAACAAGTTTTTACTCGCTAGACCACCTACAGCAAATCCATTTGAAGGAGCGAAGGCCCTGAGGGTAATCAAAGATGAAATGAACAGATCACAAGACCTGACGGCTACAGGCTTGCGGCATCACGTTGCCACTAAATCCCACCACCAAAGGCAGCTTCTCCCAAAAGGATTAGAGTATAGATCCAATTTGATTGACCGTAATGGAGGTAAGCGATGCAGGGAGCTGCAATGGAATTAATTCCAACGAGACTGAAGCGCTGCCGCGGGTAGGCCGCTTTATGAAGACGTCATCCAACAGAGAATGCAGGCCGCCATCGGTCAAGTTGAGTGAGGGTGGAGGAGAGATTGGAAAGAGAGAGAGAAAGACGAGGGAGCAACTCGTTGGAGGGGGAGGGGCTGTAGCTCCCTCTCTTC
Source organism: Neoaliturus tenellus (assembly GCA_030545055.2). Taxonomy (NCBI): domain Eukaryota; kingdom Metazoa; phylum Arthropoda; class Insecta; order Hemiptera; family Cicadellidae; genus Neoaliturus; species Neoaliturus tenellus. Next base: position 7,382,085 of record CM061531.1, read on the forward strand.
TGTCGGGGCAAGCGAGATGTTCTGAGCGACAATTTTTTTCTACGCGTTGAACACTCGGGGCAAATGAGATGTTTTGAGTTGGCCCCGAAACCGCGGGACAAAAGCGACACTCGTGAAATTTGGCCGTATTCTGTTTCGTGTGCCCATATAGGGCACGCGTCGTCTGGTTGGGACCGTGCCACTGGACCAAAAACGAGGAAATTGATTTCTCAAATCAATTAATCAACAGTAAGTAACATAACTAATGCAATATAATTTTTCACCAAAGGAAACGTCTAATTTCTTAGATAGTTAAAATTATTTCTTAATGAAAAAACTCTACGCATGAATTTACATCTTTCACAATCCTCCTATTTAGAATGCCGAATGCCATTCATTCTAAATTCTGTCCAAGAGCTCGGTGGATGTATACCATAGTGGTGAGGTGGTCTGTTGTTGGTATGCCTGGATGACTGTTTTGGGTGATCCAAGAATCCGCTGAGAAGTTGCTAGACGATGATCTTACGGCCAAGTAAATATGTACAAGAGATCCTAACACGATTAGATTGGAGGTCAAAGACTTTCTGGACATATTTAAGACACGATGCAAGTATGTCGTTTCTACAAATGCAGAAAAAAACTAGAAAAGAATTAAGATGACCAAACCAGTTATAATGCCAGACTTAGAAGATGTTAGAAATTTCCACAAGGTATTGAGTGAGTTACAGTATTATATCAATCTCTCAACAAACGTTACCCCAATAAATTATGAGCAACTATGTAAAGATACAATTTCACATATAATTGTGTTCAATTGTAGGAGGTCCGGGGAGGTTGCACGGGCTGATCTCTCATTCTATTTAAACACAGCCCGAAACATCCACCTCAATTCTCCAGACATTCTTAAGCAGTTTACTGCAAAAGAAAGAAAAAGTATCGAATCCTTAGGAATATTTACCGTTCCGGAAAAATAACTAACGAAGTGCCCATTGTTCTTACCCTGCAATTGAAACAGTCATTTTATTTAATCATAGATAGTGGAAAATCTCTTATGATCTCGGACTCCAACAAGTACTTACTCGGTAGCCTATCTACAGCAAATCCATTTAAAGAAGCGAAGGCTCTGAGGGAAATCAAAGATGAAATGATCAGATCACAAGACCTGACGGCTACAGGCTTGCGGCATCACGTTGGCAGTAAATCCCAGCTTCTTCCAAAAGGATTAGAGTATAGATCCAATTTGACTGACCGTAATGGAGGTAAGCGATGCAGGGAGCTGCAATGGAATTAATTCCAACGAGACTGAAGCGCTGCCGCGGGTAGGCCGCTTTATGATGACGTCATCCAACAGAGAATGCAGGCCGCCATCGGCCAAGTTGAGTGAGGGTGGAGGAGAGATTGGGAAGAGAGAGAGAAAGACGAGGGAGCAACTCGTTGGAGGGGGAGGGGCTGTAGCTCCCTCTCTTCTGTCGGGGCAAGCGAGATGTTCTGAGCGACAATTTTTTTTCTACGCGTTGAACACTCGGGGCAAATGAGATGTTTTGAGTTGGCCCCGAAACCGCGGGACAAAAGCGACACTCGTGAAATTTGGCCGTATTCTGTTTCGTGTGCCCATATAGGGCACGCGTCGTCTGGTTGGGACCGTGCCACTGGACCAAACACGAGGAAATTGATTTCTCAAATCAATTAATCAACAGTAAGTAACATAACTAATGCAATATAATTTTCACCTAAGGAAACGTCTAATTTCTTAGATAGTCAAAATTATTTCTTAATGAAAAAACTCTACGCATGAATTTACACCTTTCACAATCCTCCTATTTAGAATGCCGAATGCCATAGGGGAATGCCATAGCCCGAATTACAGGGCTTATTTAAACGAACGATTCTTGTTAAAACAAAGTCTTTCATTGCAGGTTCATTAAAACCACGAGTTGTTTTAATCAAGAGTGAATCGTGGTCAAAGCATTAACTGCTCCTTTACGGTCTAATTTGTTAATTTTTGTTTTGCTGTTAAAAATTTAATATACCTAGTTAAAAACCAGATGAACATGCTTAACGTTAAGCTTTAAACTTTTAATTTCACTCCTTTAAAATCATATTTGTCGTGTTGGGGTGTTAACAATACTGATATAGTAATCTCAATTTTTTTTTGGATGTGCTTAGATCTTTAAAAACATTTTTATCAAAACTTTAAAATTAACTAAACTATTGAGTCACAACATAAACCAGAGACCTAATTGTAAAGTAGAGTAAACAATGTAGGAAAATATTCAATTCAGATTATTTTGTAAGCGGGTTGTAATTAGTGAGTTATTTATAACCATCCACCAACATACACCATCATAATACGATAGTCTTATAAATTTCCATATGTTAAAATAGTACAATGGGTGCACTTAGTACATTAGAATAAAACGGAATATTTTGGGCTGGGCGAGTTCGTGCTTTGAATCATAAGTTGTTGGTATTGCTTCTGGCATTCCCAAGTTTACCTTACATGTATTGCTGAACTTTCTGAAATTCTGCTTCGGATTTGAATTTATTTCTTTGATCGTTAAACTTCCTTGATAATTTAAGAGTTTTCATCCTCTCTATTAGTAAACAAAACTGTACATTTTCAATTATCAAAGCTTTAGTGACCTGATGTTTTGTTCTAAATAGTTTTAATCGTCACAATCATTAACATTTTTTATAGTTATTAATAAAATATTTTTATTGATCATAATTAATTAAAGAAACCTAAATTGCCAATTTTTAATTGTATTGTTTTTTATCAAGCAGGCTGATTAAAAGTAGCAAGGAGATGTGAAGCTCCCTCAATAAACAACATCGAGATGTATCTACCGGTGAGTTACATCATAACAAATCCCGTAAAGTTATGTCAAGTAACATGGTTTACTTTATTCTACAACCGGCTCGCCTTCACACTACGATATAGTTTAGTATCAGCTGAAAGGAAATATTAAGAAAAGTCATATTACAGTATAGATTTACCTCCACAGAATTGTTATTGACACTTCTTAAGGAAAATGGCTCTGCACTTGCACCCAAACGCAGAGATTCTACTCGTAGTTGACTATAAATATCAATTGAATTAGAATCTTTGGGGTTTCAAGTCACTAAATATGACCGAGTTTTAAAAAGTAATAATATATGCAAGTTATAAGGCGATACATATATTAAATGAAGGTTTGGGCAATATGTTTTGGATGCATTGATCTTCCACGTGGCGGTTTGGTAGTACAAGTAGAAGTGGATAATTTCTTTCTGCATTACTGCATTTCTCTTCTCTTACTAACAATTACGGTATGTGTTAAAGTGGGTAAGTCTCAACTTACCCATAACACCATATTTATTCTCTTAAATAATTAGTAATTCTATTTCTTATTGTATATTTTACTTTGACTACTTGGACATACACCCATATCTAATTTTCCAACACTTACTTTTCACAAAAGGCTACAGATTCGGAACCCTCTTCTAAGGAGGATGAAGAGGAGCTAGGCCTAAAAAGAATATCTCTGAAAGAAATTTAACAGTCAGTGGCCAACATTTTAGGATTTTAACGTATGGAAAGTGTTATAATAAAATTGTATTTACAATGTCCCCACAATAACAACTTGCAATAGACATGGTCAGTGTATCACAGATAGGCCTAGGTAAGGAGTTGACACTTAGGTCATATAGGCTCCTAGTCCTAAAGTATTTGCATGTTTAGCTTAGCCTACAATGATCACATCCAGGGATTAATTTCAGCAGGTGAGCAGCTCAAGTACTTCTTAGCTCTGGTTAGCTCTGGCTTGTTTGATTTAAATGATAGGCTACATCAAATTTGACTAGGTTTAGCCATCTGGCATAGCTTAGAAACTAAGAAAAAATGCATATTTGAAAATTTTTTATATTAAATGTTACATATTGGAGAAACCGTGACAGTAACTTTATCACATGATGGATTTTTTGTAAATTAAAATAAGTAATTGTACTAAAAACTAGGGGCTTGTAGGGGCAAAGGCCCCTAAAAATCTCAATGGTGCTGCTATCTCCAAAAGTAAGTTGGAGTGCTTGGAGGTAGTAATTGTGCTACCTCACAATTCATCACCTCCTTGCACAGTTAATGTAATTCTTCTCAAGCTATACGTGAATTTACACTCTTGAATTTTCTTATAAAATATTACCTTAATCTTGATATAACTTATTGGTGTATCAAATCAGCAATGGAACAATAATTTTCTTTGTATTACGTACAGTAGTCTATTTGGTGGAAAAATGAAATTCATTACACTACTAAGCTGCCGGACGCAATAAAAATGGTTTTAACCTTAACCATGTACGTGATGAGTTTGTAACTCAAATAAATAAAATACTTCAATACAACGTGACAAAATGGTTATTATAGCGTATTAATACTGCACAACACTATATTCCGAACCCCTGTGCCCCCTTCTCAGCTCCTCGTGTTCCCCATGCCTCCCCCATGTCCCTTGTTCCCCCGCATGACCCGTGCTTAGTACCCCCATATGCGCCAGGGACCCGCGTGCCTCCCATGCCCCCGCACCACCCGTACCACATTGTGCCCCTCCCACCTCTATGCTCCTGTGCCCCCATGTCCGCCGTTCTTCCCATGCCCCCTTTGTCCAGCAAGCCTTTTCCATGTCTCTCCCATGCCCCCTTGTCTAACTACCCATGTGCCACCAAAGCCCCTCATGCCCCTGGTACCCTCCCATGCCCCCCTCCTCATAATCAAGCTCCTGTTCCCTCCATGTTCTCGTACCCTCATGCCCGTGGTTCCACTCTGTCCCCCGTCCTCCTTGCATTTAAAACCGTTCTTCCCTGTGTCCCCATGCTACCAAAGGTTCTCTTGACCATTATACCTTCCCATGCCCCCGCCCCCCATGCCTCCCCTTGGCCCCCGTTCCCCCCATGCTCCAGTGCCACCATGCCCGCCGTTCTTCCCAGTGCCCCTATGTCTCCCATGCCTCCCCCATGTCCCCTTTCGCTCTCAAGCCTCCCCATGTCCAATTACCCCTGTGCCACCAAAGCCCTTCGTGCCCCTGGTACCCTCCCATACCCCTCGCCACCCCTACGTCCCATACACCCGTACCCCTATTCCCCGTGCCTCCTCTGTCCCCCACTCTCCCGTACACCCATGCCCGCCCTTCTTCCCTGCGCCTCCATGCCCCCCAAGCCCAACTACCCCTATACCACATAAGCTCATCTTGCCCCTTGTACCCTCCCCCACGTCCCATACACCCGTACCCCTATGCCCCGTCTCTCCTCTGTCCCCCACTCTCCTGTGCCCCCATGCCCGCCGTTCTTCCCTGTGCCCCATGCCCCCCGAGCCCAACTACCCCTATACCACCAAAGCCCATCTTGCCCCTTGTACCCTCCCATGCTCCCGCGCCCCCGTTCTCCCATTCCCCCTTGGCCCCCGTTTCCCCCATACTACTGTACCCCTTGACCACCGTTCCTCCCCGAGTCCCCTTGCCCCCTGTCCTCCATGCCTCCCCCATTCTTCCATGTACCCCCATTCGCTTTATATCCACCCATGCCCCAACATGCCCCCAATGTACATGTACCCAAATGCCTCCTACCCCCGGTTTCATCGACGTCCCTCGTGCTATGACTGTAGTGCGTTTTGTCTGTTTGTTTAATGAAAAACATTGATTTATATATTGTTTGTTTCGCACACTGTCATTTACATGAATAGGGCTTAGCCCCCCGTCTGTATGGGTTAACGGGCATTGGTTGTCTCCATACTACCTACGTAAAGTAAGAAGTAGAGAATGAATAAAACGAAATATCCCTCACGCAGAGGTTATTCAATGTTTGTAGTTTACAACATTCAGTCGAAAATAAACAAACACTTTAGTAAAACGATTTAACTCTAACCACCAAATATAACCAAAATTAAAAACAGTAACATAATAACTAAACGTCATTCACTGAGTAAAGACAATATATTAACTATTATACTAACTTTATCAAGGTTAAGCATCTTTTAATTGTGGTCTATTCAATATAAAAAATCATTTTAGTCCTCAGTCCTGATTATATACTAAATGTAATAGATGTGGCCACGAAGAAGAAATACACTGTGGATTCGTAATTTCTCCATGACTATTGGTGTTTACCTTTTTTATAGTGCATTGCCGATTTTAAAAGTTATAATTAAGGTTATCTTAACTCAAAGTAAACAGCTGAGTTGTTCAGTTAATATAAAATACTAGGGGGCCCGTGCAGCGCAATGCGCTGCATTTATTAGAGTACCAGGTGATCAAACCTTGATCCATGGTAATACTTTGAAAAAATGTCGCTATAGTGAAAATCAGATCGATCTTCATTACCAATTCTCCCACTTCCCAATGTGATAGTGCTGAGATGTGGTGCTCGTTCTTTTAGGTCTAAATTAGCTGAGATTACGTAGTTGTTCTTTTGCCGATATGTCTTAGGGCCTTTGTTAGGCCATGCTTCTATAAAACCATGCTTCTATACCTAATTGTCTAAACCCTCCTATAAAATTTTAAATAAATTCACAGATGTTGGATCCATATAAGTTCATAAAAAATAAAACGTAAATGACAAAAGAATAAAAATCAACATTTCATTACTCCCCGGTCCTGTATGAGTTATACAGCACTCACTGCGGTTGTTTTTGTAGTACTACTGTATGAGGTAGTCAATGACATAGTGTATGAGTCCACATTACTATTTATGCCTATATCCTCTTTAACTTAACTTTCCATGACATTACAAAATTTAAATAAAGAAATCAAATAAATTAAGAGAATCTACATCTTTGTTGGTGTGGTCCATTTTGTTTTTTAGTGGCATTTTTATTTTGGTTAACATTTTTCTTTATAAAAACCATTTTTGTAATAAGCTTGTTTTCTATACTGGAGGCAAAAAACTTTTAAATGTTGTCTTTTACACAGGTTTTTTTAAATATGTGTAGCATTGTGCATAAAACATGTTTATACTATAATAGTAAATAAAAAGGTTATTACACTTACAACCAACTATCCCTTTTCCTTATAGTTTACAGCAGTTTGAAAACCCATGCACACAAATTTGGTGTTCTATTTTAGTATTTGCTACCTTTCATTATTGTTTCAATACCAGTCGGACAACCAATAAGACCCATGTCAAAAATTTCAATTTCCAAAATTTGTTTCGGAAAAAATGAATTTTTCCCTGGTTTAAGTTACAAAAATTATTTTTGTGAACCAAATACGCGTGAATAAAATTTTCAAGCAAAATATACCTGCTACATTTTGAGAAAAGGTTAAATCCCCAGATTAGACACTCCTCGTATTAAAGTATGAAATTGTGTTGATATTTTAGTACCAGTTCAATTTGCTTCTATTCAAGAAATCTAAAATAATAAAGAGATTATTTTGTCTTCATTTGTTTTAGATTCCTTGCTTCTATTCAGCTTTTAACATATGTGTTTGTTTGTTCAACTATCAACAGCTGTTTTATTTAGCAATTCAAAATAAATTGTCCCCCATGTTAATCTTATGGACAAAAAATGAACTTTGAGAGCTTCCAGTGAGCTTCAGAATTAAAATATCAAAAATCTAAAACCTTATTGCAAAACTACGAACTGAGGCCATTCTTTTGACACCTCAAACTTTAAAATTGGTCCAGAAATAAGGGAGGAGAAGCGTTAACAAAAAAGGGGCATCACGTATTATATATATAGATTCACTGGAACATCTGCTTAATCACACGTGTAGATCTAAAAATCTCCTCCCCATAAGATTAACATTGGAACTTCACGGACCAATGGGGCAAAGCCCAGGTAACTTTTGATAATTCTGGTATTTTTCCTTGCGTCCTTGGCCATCAAGCTTTAAAATGAGCCATAATACGTTGCCCTATCTTTCTCCTAACTCGAGATATTTCGTGGGGACCGATTCGCTAACGGAATTATATATATAGATTTATTGATATCAATCAAGAAATAAGCACATGTTAAGTTCTTATAAAATCCTACGTAATAATTCGTAGCTGTTAAAGAAGTCTAAGTCTTAATAAGGTGTTTGAATTAAACGTTTATTATGTATATCAATAATGCTGCACTGTTATTAACAATGTACATTAACAACCATCGACATATACATAAATGGAAATTAAGATACTTTGTCTAACAATAAAAGTTTATACGCTTAATTTATTATACACACACACACACACACACACTACACTACAAATTAATTAGATTGTTTACTAATTCCTTTTGCAATAAATATGTATAATTTAGATTAACTATTCCACGATCTTTGGGAATGTGCTACAGTAGTAATGTTATCTGAATCGTTAGCATTAACCGAATAATGATGTATTACACAATGCAAAATCATTTCAATTATCCTTGCTATTGCATTTGATTGAAAATGGACCGTAAGAAAAATAGTACTTTAATTTTAATAATTATTGAAGCAGTGGCTTTGCTGAAAATAAGTTGCTTCAAACCAAAGAATTTTTTTTTTCAAAGAAAACTTTTTACACATGTTGTTGCTTTCTATTCATTATCTTAATCATGCGAAATAGAAATAATAGATTTAAAATAAAACTAAAGTGTAACATTTATAATGTTAAATTTTAATGCGATATAAATTGTAGAAGTTGTTTTTTATCAATACTAGACATCAAGTTTAATTTCTTTCCATGGAAGACTACAATATCTTTAATTGCGTAAATTGTTTTGAGAACTATAAATGCGTTTTACTATAAACTATATATATAATATTATATTATAATATAAACTACAGTTTTTGTGGAATTAGAGAAGGAACTAAATACATCAACAAAGTCAATGATTGTGCGAGATACTTTAAGCTATGTTAGTGAAGGTGTGTTAATTTTTTTAATATGATAAGGGTAAGGTTGGGGGGAGGGGTTAACATTTACTTTTCCAAAATATTTTGTACTTTCAAAGTGACTAAAATGTATGTTGACACGGAGGGTAAAGTAATAAGAGAGCCCTAACAACCTTATTTACCGTGCGACACAGAGAGTTATGACAATTTTACCTTCCTTGAAAATCGTAAACCAAATAAACCGTTCCACGAAAAAACGGGTAATTACGTATCAATTCAACAACAGCTACAAAAATTATCAAAACAATAATTCAATTTAATTACTTTTATATCCTATTTATTATTAATTTGAATTTAAATAAATGTTTTTAATCAATGGAAATGTTATATTTAATTTTACAGTTAAATTCAGTAAAGGAATTATTATTTCATAGAAAGATATTAGTTTCGCAAAATTATTATTTGCCGATTTCACATTTGTATTTAAGGAAAATGTCAATTATGTGGTGGTTTTGGTTGTCTTATGTAAAGGAGCTAAATAAAGGTTGTTGCAATTAAAACATTTGAATAAACTTAACGCATCGTATACGCCATCCCTCAGCTTAATGGTAATCATATCAAATACGTATGCCATACAACAATAACCTTTATCAATTTATATTACTGGAAAAAAAACGACTGAATGTTTTATTTAATTATGTTTGAAAATAACATCTTTTAGCTATGCCCCCTCTTAATTGTGACTAATACACCAAAGGCCATCGTAAATTTCATTACCACAATAGCCTGTTGAACTGAAGTATCTTGGTTCCGGGATGACAGTGCTTACAATAACACTCCAAATTGTGACCCTACTTGAGTTGTTGACACAGCAATATGAAATTGGAGTTAGACTTTGAAATTAAATATAGGATAACTTAAATAGGCCAGGTAATCCATTAAATTCGTAACTTTTTAAATATTTTATCACCTTAAATGTATATGTATATATATATATCAACATTCAAAAATGTAATTACTTTGAGAAACATGAGAAAATGCTTAAATCTTTTAAAAACGAAGTAGTTATATCATGTTTCCACACAGTAAAAAATTATGAATAAACCTGAACCAAACTCAAGGTTGTATACACTGTGAATAATAATTTAATTTTTTTTTAATATCCCACACGAAGAGGTTTGCAAACGAAAGCCTCGTGGCAGCTGCTTTCACTTGTAGACAATTTTGGTCCTTTGAATTTTAAATTGTTCATTGTCAAAACAAAGTGAATCAATCGCAGAACAAAATTTGAGCTTCGTTTTGAGCTAACCAGACGTTAATCAATTTACGTTTTGACTAATTTTTTTTCTTTGTCATGCTTTGCAAATAAATTTTTATTTATTTTAAACCACTAAACTAACGCAGTATAGAATTACACTATCTAAAATTAGGGGAGCAAACAACTATTATTGATGTTATAAATTCTTATTTATTCTGTGAAGTTCTTCAACTGGTTGTGCAAGTTCGACAAGACAAGAGGTTTCCATCAAAAGTTTGACAATTTCCAAGTGCCAGGCTGGCGCGGGGCCATGGAGTAATCCATTAACCAGATCCGAGCCGCGCTTGCCGAAACGTGCCGAAACTTTCACTTTACTTATTGCATTTTTCTATAAGTACTTTGAAAAATATTTCATTTATGTTTGGAATTTCATTTAGCAGCTAAATTCCATTAGTTAATATCAAAGACTTGACTGAAATTAATCTTGAATTTGATTTGCAGCAACGGTTTTATGCCTAACTTCCATTGTAATAAAATATACCTGACTGATGATTATATTGATGATGATACCCACATAGTGAAATCAAACAACGCCATTGGATCCGTACTAAATCTTTCAGTAGCACTCTCACATGTCCATGTGGCAAGGACCACGTAGATTGTCCACGGTTACAAAAAACTGATGAGGAAATAAATATTTTAAAAAATTGTTGGCAACTATAAACTTGAAATTATAGAATGATGTCAACTTTGAAACATTGTTATAAACCACTCCAAACAACCTATGATAATATTTCACACGGAAATTAAATTATTTTGAAAAGTTTTATAACTATAGCACTTTTCGTAGTTGGAACATTAAATTACTCACGTATTTTTTCCTTAATTCCTTGCATTTCCTTATATGACTATCATTCTTAAAATTATTAATCTGACTACTATATTTACCCATACAGGGTCGTTAAATTCCATAATTAATTAATCTGAATTTCATGTGGCTATGACCTTTCTTATTTTAATTTCGTCTTGGTTTCAAATAACGTCCAACTATATAAAAAAAACAATGACTAATGTTTTCTTATGTCTATTTTGTAAGCATTAAAACTAAATAAATATTGTCTAAAAGGGAGATTGATTAAATAGGTTTTTAGCATTTTATATGTTATTATTTAAACAACTATTCTTATTTGGTATTTGGTATTTTTGTGTTTTTATTGATGAAAATAAATGCTATCCTTGAAGCATAGACCTTATTTTTCAAATTTGGTGACGGCACCTAAAATAAATTTTTTGCTCCAGTTTTCCTGTACGAGTTAGTCTTGGCGCAAATAAGAGACAAAAAAATTTTTTATACTTTAATCAAACGCAAGTATTTGTATGAAAAAAGTTTCAATATAAAGTCTGCTAAGTCACACGAACAATTCTTCACCTCCTGCCGATAATATTTTTAATCAGACTTCGTTTGACGCTCCATTTAATTCAATCTCCCGCCAATTTAAATCACTCTCTTCACAGTTTTTTTTTTTTTTTTTTTATTTAATTTCCAATGAAAATATTCCAATTAATTTAAACGTTTCTATAACGGGAAAATATATTACTAAACTAATTTCTAAAACTAGTATTCCTATATTAGAGTTAAACGTTTTTAAAGTAATACCTTTTTAAGTAAACACATATCCTTCTAGCAAAACGATAAATAACATTATAACAACTTTCCCTGACAAATTTATTAGTTTTGTTTCAATACAATAGACAGTGTTTTTCTGTTTTAATCGGTATACCATACTTTGAAAATGCAACTAGTATACAAATCGAATGATAATAGTTTTGCAAATAATTGTATAATTATTTGGAGAGCTGTAATGGAATATGGAGATTGCGACAGTGCCAGAAAGCGGTGCCAGCCACAACGATAATGGCAGTGATCACAACATCATCTGATCCTCCGTTATTGGTGCCCGTAATTGGCACGACAAATTAATTTTAGGAATCATTATTTAAAAGTATTATTAATCTTCAAGGCACGTATTATTATAAAATAATTCAAATACTATGGATTCAATGAAGCATCAATAATTTGGTATGATTCCTAACCAGGTAATCAAAATACAAAAAATAAAAATGTATAAACATTTTCCTTTAAATTACTTGCTTCAAATTTATTGTCCACAATGTATTTTTGTGATAAGTTCTGGAATGTATTTTTTTTTCAATTCAAAGTTTTTATGCAATGCAGCATAAAAAATTAAATATAGAATAATAATTCGCAATCTTAAAATAAAACAAGGGGGTTACCCGTTAGGAGTGCTGCCCATTAAAAGTTAGAGGAAATCTTAAATTTATTGGTATTCAATATTCATAACATGGTTGATATGTACATGCAATTGAAGTTTTCTTGTGACATTTTAAAACGATTTTGTCTAAGGTAACTTCCAAGACGTTGTTGGAAAATCCTTGACCAATGTCAGTGTAACGCAATCCATTCTTATTATATCTAACTATCTGTCATTACAGCTCCTTACTGTGAAACAAAACTTGTCACCTCCAGGAAATTTATCAAACTAGAAATATTGTTAATAATACACGAGTATTAGGAACCTTAGTAGTGGGGTTTGGTTACTTTCAAAACGGAAGTCGTGCCAATTGCCAGCCGCTGCCGGCCAGCTGCCATCGGCCAGCTGCCAAATCAGTTGCTGCCGCCATATGCCATGCCATATAGCTTCAGGTGGGGAGAGGCTAAATCAAATGAAGGGGTGGAGAAGGGGTGAGGAGATGGTGTTAATTTTTGAAGTAGGAGTTAGTGTATAAAGGAGAGGGGATAATTGCTTCAAGGTCATATGGAGGGGGTTTTAAAAAAGACTGAACTCTAAGAGTTCAGTTTATAGGTGATTGTCATACAGGTCAGTCGAAACCGACAAGGGACTGAAGAATAGCTTCTACATCATTTATTGTTGTAGAAGATACATCTGGAACTTGTACAGGGTTCTGAGGAGTTGTTGAAGTTGAATTTCTAGAAGGATTTTCCCTTGGATGAGTTGTTGATGATATTTCATGAACTTGAACATTTTCTTGGTTGGTCTCCATTATTATTGTAGTATAAATTAGAGTAGAGATGTTGTTAGCTGAAGAGCATAGAAGATAATGAAGTAGGAATTATTGTCGGGGCCCTTATATAGAGAATGGTGGGGGTAAAATAAAAAAACTTGTTGAACACAGTCGATAGGTGTAATAAGTTCAAAGTTATTGAAGTGTAACATAGAACGTAAAATGTCGTAAATAACACTATCATCAATATTAACCTGAGAAGTTGTTGAACAGTATAATGGGTTAAAACTGTACTTCTTTCTAACTCTATTTAAATTAGTTTTACACTTTGAAATTGAAGGTTTAGAAGTAGTTCGTAATATGTGTTGTGTTCGCAACATTGTGTATTCATTGTAACCGATGTGTTACATTTAGAAGTTAAAAGAAGACTGAGATATAAAATGAAGTGTAAAAGAAAATGCCGGAGTAGTAATTTTGTAGGTTAGAATTAACCTACAATATGAATGCTAAAAGTAACGAAGTCTATTCCATGGATAATTCTAACCTCAAACCTAGTTAACGAAGTAGTCATAACGTAAAACTAATGAGAGATGATGACTGAGCGGATGCAAGGCAATGAATGTTTGTGGCGCGATAAACAACCCACTTTTATAGAGGCAATAACTCCAGCCAGATGGCGGCAGATGGTGAGCAAATGACTGGTTGACCGACTTTCACCTGAGTAGTAAGAGAAGTAAGGTTCCGTGTCCATCCCTACTCCTTCGGGTCAATGACTGATCGGAAAGGTCAATGACCCCCCCCCCCCGAAAAAATGGAGCCCCCCCCCTTCCCCTTCCCCTATTCCTTCCCCTACTCCTCCAGGTCAATGGCCGGTCACCACCGGTTGTTGACTTTATGTGGTGAAACCAGACTAAATATGGCAGCTGCCATGGATAATTCTAACCTCAAACCTGCTGCGCATGCAATGAGTTGTCCGGATGGGAATGAGTCTATGCTATGCGCATGCGCCTAGTCCTGTATTACTCACTTTAGCGCTACTGCACATGGATAATTCTAACCTCAAACCTTGGTTTTGTGTTGTTGCGCATGCGCCGCTCCCCACTTCTTTACCTTCCTTTTACACTGCTGTGAACTGGACTGGATTGAATACTGTACTGGAGTGAAACAACTTCCCCCCACTACTTGAAAACCCGAGGAGCGATAGGAGCTATATCTTTGCTTCAGTTGCCAACAAACTTTCATAGCGAAAGGTTGTTGGCGACTCAGCAAGAGGTTTCAAATATATAGTAGGCCTATATATATTTGAACTTCTTTTACTATGTTGCGTTTTTTAATGCAATGTGGTATGTGTGTGTGTGTTTAGTTTTAAGGTGTATTTAATTTAAGAAATAATTTGCGCATTGCGATGTTAGTTATAAGTTGGGTTTAGCATTAAGGTGTATTAATTTTAAGAGGTGTTTAGCATTAAGGTGTATTAATTTTAAGAATAATGATGGTATTTGGTTGTGTTGAATTATTTGGTTTTTAATAATGATGTGTTGGTACTAATAATTTATGTTTGTTTTGTGCATTTGTTTTGCCTTACAGCTAGATGTTAGGGGGTAGATTAACTGTAAATTCAGAAGTTCAGTTGAACTTCATTTAAAATGGGTGGGACATCCGCAAGCCGGACTTTTTTTTGCATTTTGTTTAGGAATATGATGGGTGGGATTAGTTTGGGTGGGGTTAGAGTTGCGTTTCTCCATTAACTGTTCCAGTTTCCCTGAAATTAATGGTTACGCTTTGATGCGGACGGGAAGTTACGCTTTGATGCGGACGGCCCAGGGACCTCCCTTGCAGAACGTAACTAGTGGGTTGGGAGTGGGAACTGCTAGGCAAACAGGGTGGTGGGAACAGTATTACTGTTCCCATCACCTTGGATCATTATAAATCTTGAATGACCTTGACCCACTTTCGGAAAGGTCAATGACCCCCCCCCCCCGAAAAAATGGAGCCCCCCCCCCCCCCCGAAAAAATGGACCC
The DNA here is from genome assembly GCA_030545055.2 of Neoaliturus tenellus. NCBI lineage: Eukaryota > Metazoa > Arthropoda > Insecta > Hemiptera > Cicadellidae > Neoaliturus > Neoaliturus tenellus. The sequence continues at coordinate 7,397,214 of CM061531.1, forward strand.
CCCCCCCGAAAAAATGGAGCCCCCCCCCTTTCCCCTTCCCCCACTCCTTCCCCCACCTCCTTCCCCTACCTCCCGGGCCAATGACCGGTCATGACCGGCTGCTAACCCCTCTTATTTGCATACCGTTATAAAAGCCGAGCCAGCCGCGGCCAGTGTTTCATTCTGATTCCAGACGTCACGCTGCGAACTTAGAGTTATAACCATGTCTTCTCTACCGACTACTATTTCTACTACTTCTACTTCGACTTCTATTTCTACTACAGCTGTTCCTGCACTTAAGAAAACTCTTCGCCTTAAAAACCTTCCTGATTGCTACAAGAACCGACTTGCATCTCAACCTTCAACTTCTAGAGCTATTCTTCCGCCAACCAACACTTCTAGACTTCGTAGTATTTTTTCACCGCCTTCGCCTTCGCCTTCAAAGGACTCCGCACCACCATCAACTAACTAGAGCCAGGCTGGCGCGGGGCCATGGAGTAATCCATTAAACAGATCCGAGCCGCGCTTGCCGAAACTTTCACTTTACTTATTGCATTTTTCTATAAGTACTTTGAAAAATATTTCATTTATGTTTGGAATTTCATTTAGTAGCTAAATGCAATTAATGAATATCAAAGATATGATTTAAATTAATCTTGAATTTGATTTGCAGCTAAGTTTTATGCCTAACTTCCACTGTAATAAAATATACCTGATTTGTGATTACCACATTGTGAAATCAAAAGCACCGTGGGATCCGCCTTGGGAAGCATTAAAAACTAAATAAATATTCTCTAATGGGGAGATTGACTAAATAGGTTCTTAGCATTTTATATGTTATTATTTAAACAACTATTCTTATTATACGAGTTCCTCAAATAAGATTACTTCATTGGCAAGTTAACCTTTGTACATATTTTTAGATGTTGTATTGAACAGTTTTTTTCTTTGTCGGAACTGGTTATTAATGTGTTTTTATTTTGTTTTGTATTACAACCTGGGTAATAACTCTTTCCAGCCAGCAAAATGTCACAGTTTAGTATTTTTTGTAAATTTAGGTGTTTTTATTGATAGAAATAAATCATTTTCTTGAATTATGTTCATTATTTTTCAAATTTGATGACGGCACCTAAAATAATCTTTTTCCTCCAGTTTTCCTTTACGAGTTAGTTTTGGCGCAAAAAAGAGACGAAATATTTTTTTATTATTTATACTTTGATCAAACGTAAGTATTTGTATGAAAAAAGTTTCAATATAAAGTCTGCTAAGTCACACGAACAATTCTTCACCTCCTGCCGATAATATTTTTAATCAGACTTCGTTTAACGCTCCATTTAATTCAATCTCCCGCCAATTTAAATCACTCTCTTCACAGCTTTTTTTATTTAATTTCAAATAAAAATATTCCAATTAATTTAAACGTTTTTATAACGGGAAAATATATTACTAAACTAATTTCTAAAACTAGTATTCCTATATTAGAGTTAAATGTTTTAAAAGTAATAGCTTTTTCAAGAAACACATGTCCTTCTAGCAAAACAATAAAAGGTTACAAAAACTTTCTCTGACAAATCTATTAGTTCGGTTTTAATACAATAGATAGTTAGTGTTTGTTGTGTTTTAACTGGTATACCATACTTTGAAAATGCATTTTATAATTATAATAGTATACAAATCGAATGATAATAGTTTTGCAAATAATTGTATAATTATTCGGAGAGCTGTAATGGAATATGGAGATTGCGACAGTGCCAGACAGCGGTGCCAGCCACAACGATAATGGCAGTGATTACAACATCATCGGATCCTCCGTTATTGGTGCCTGTAATTGGTACAACAACAAATTAATTTTAGTAATCATTAATAAAAAGTATTATTAATCCTCAAGGCACTTATTATTAAAAAATAATTCAATACTTTGGATTCAATGAAGCATCAATAATTAGGTTTAATTCTTAACCAGATAATCAAAATACAAATAATAAAAATGTGAAAACCTTTTCCTTGTAAATTACCTGCTTCGATTTTTGTCCTCAATGTATTTTTGTGATAAGTTCTGGAATGTATTTTTTTCAATTCAAAGTTTTTATGCAATGCAGCATAAAAAATTAAATATGGAATAATAATTCGCATTCTTAAAATAAATTAAAGGCTTTACCTGTTTAGCGGTACTGCCCATTAGAAGTAAGAGGAAATCTTAAATCAATATTCATATCATGGTTGATATAACCATGCAATTGAAGTTTTTTGTGCCATTCTAAGATCTCAGGTAACTTCCAAGACGTTGTTAAACAATCCTTGACCAATGTCAGTGTAGTATGTCAGTGCAAATACTTTTATATCTATTTATCTGTCATTACAACACCCTTTCTTTGAAACAAAACTTGTCACCCCCAGGAAATTTATCAAACTAGAAATATTGTTAATAATACACGAGTATTAGGAACCTTAGAAAAGACAATCATGATAATGATGTTCCATACTTGCCTGAAGTGTTATAATTTCTAGCAGTGATCAAAAGTAGGAAAATTTGTAAAAGAGTTAACAGTATAAATTTTATATATTGTAGTTTTTAATTCTTATAAGTAATAATAACTTATAGTAAAAAGTCGGTTAAAATTAAACTTATTTAATGGTAGTAGATAGAAAAAGCCACTTTCAAAACCAGCCACGTGCCGCCGGAAGCCATGTTCCGGGGCAGGCGTCTTCCGGTCGAATATTAAATGAGGTTGGGGGAGGTGAGGTGAGGGTTTGAAGTAGATTTGCGCATAAATTAAAAGTTATTTCAAAACTGAAATTCAACAATTGGTGGTTGAACTAAATTCGCGCATAAATTAAAAGTTGGTTCAAAACTGAAATTTAACAATCGGGAGTTGAACTAAATTTGCGCATAAATTAAAAGTAGGTTCAAAACTGAAATTCAACAACTGGGAGTTGAACTAAATTTGCGCATAAATTAACCGGGGTTGATTTAAAACTTCGCATAAATTAAAAGTTAGTTCAAAATTGTAATTCGACTGTGTTAACAAAACTCTAACAGTTGAACGAAAATAAAAGTCAGTTGAAACATTGCGCAGCCATCACAAGAGAGAGAAGGTAAATAGAAGTGTTAAGTTCCGCGGATAGAACGAGAATGAAGAATGAAACATGACGCGTCGAAATATATGCGTGACTGTAGATGCCAGTTAATGGGGGGGTCTAGGGCTTCCGGCCTGTCAGATGGTGAATTAATCAATGGGGGGGAGTGGAGATGGCGCTCGGTTGAACTAAATTTGCGCATAAATCAAAAGTCAGTACAAAACTGAAATTCAACTTGATAATGTGGGGTACGGAAAGTATGTCAAGGTCATCCCGAGTAAGTTTTAAAAAAGCCTATCACGCTACCACAGGAAATAGTTCTGAGAGTTGAACTACCCGGTGATAGCGGGATAGGTAGAAGACTCTTTTGAACTTTATTCGTAAAAACAAATACAATCAATGTGCAAAAACAAATACAATCAATGTGCAATACAGGTTGAACTTTTGTGATGAAATACGGAGTTGTAAAAGTAAACGCCGACGACGAGGATAAGGTAAAGGCAGAGTCCCCAGATGACGTATTTGACAATTTTGAAGAAACGTAATATCTCGAGTTGGTTTTCCCGTTCCAATCGTTTAATTTCCAATTTCAATTTATCCTCTTCCATTCTAGTTACAAAGGGAACTTCATCCATCATATCCATCATGATTGTGTTAGTGTTTGAAATTTTAAAAGAAGTTATGTTGATAGTACAAAAGTCGAAGACGGAATGAGGAGTGAAAGCGAGAAATGTTAGTTAAATAAAAAAGTGGTGGGGGGAAGGATGAATTACAAAGAAGTGGTGGGGGAAAGATTTTGCTCTTCATTATTACCGTCAGTAGTGTCAGATGGTGCAGGAGTTAGATTTAGTAAACTGTCTTCGTCCGAACTTTCAACCTTATCACAAATAGGACAATCGTATGTTATTTCCAAATTCATTTTGATAGTTGTAAAATTATCTACAAGTTCTTGTAAAATATTAAAAATAGCTTGTAACTCTTCTTTAGAGTTTATTTCAAAACTAGAATTCATCCGTGCCAATGGAGAGTTGTTCATCGTTGGAGAGTCGGTGAGTAAATGAGGAACGCCGCCAAGGGAGGGGGCTTATTTAACGGCGAGCTTATGATTAAATAAAAAGCTAAGTTCTTCTTCTTCGTCTTTTAATTCAAATATCTTAGCTGGAGTATTTGCCTCGTCCTCCTCACTCTGTGATGATGAAGATAATTCACCAGGACGTAAATATTGAACATCAATTCTGATCCATCTCATATAATATCTATCCATTATAGCAAGCAAGTTTTGAAACAATTCTTCCATTTCTTCCCTCTCAGTTATTATATGATGAAACCTGACGAAAGGTGTTCCCATGTTGTTAGTTAGAATGTTGGAAGTGAAATAATTCAAAGGTGGATTCAATAAGATACAAAACTTAAACTAATGGTGGGGGAAATCTAAAAGACTTATGGTGGGGGAAATCTAAAAAAAAACCAATGGTGGGGGGAAATCTCAAGGTCATCCAATTGAAGTTTTAAAAAAGAGTGTAAAACTGAAATTACACATTCGATGGTTCAACAGGATCTGAATACCAATCCGACCTGTATTTACAACTTTTTATCATATGTGTACAAAAATCATCTTGATGAGACTTGGTGCGTTGACAATGAGCTAGATCGAGAGGATGAAATTTGAAACATCTTTGAGGACAGCATGTATGAAAATATCTTGATTTGTAAAATTTGAAAGTTCGCAATTCCGGTGGCGGTAGTTGTTTTGTTTTGCATTTGCAGTAACAAGATCCGAAAAATTCACACTTAGTGCAAGCTAACCCGTCCACCATCATTGGTCCTAAATCTGTACACTGTTGTTCACAACAGTAACGAGGTTCGTACTTGTAATTTTGTTTTTCCATGTTGACGCTGCTGAGTCCAGTGAAAGAATAAGAGTGTATAGTGTTGAATAGTCAGTTTTATGTACTACAAAAAGTGGTTGGGGGGTAATTTCAAGGTCATCCAAACGAAGTTTTAAAAAATTATACCTTACTAATGTAAGGAAAATTGATACTTAAGAAGTTTGTTTCTGTTTGTTTTCTTCAGACTTTTTCTCTCTCTCCTGTTTGTTTTCTTCAGACTTTTTCTCTCTCTCCGCTTTAGCCATAGCGATAAGTTCTTCAGTCGATAGTGGATGTACTTCAGGAAATTTTAAAATTAATTTAGCCTGATATCCTTCTCGGGTTAATATTTCTAAATCTTCTGTCATTTGTTCAACGGTGTTGTAATCTTTTCCATAGATCTTTCCATCAAGTTCAATCATCATTCTGTATAACATCTTTAAAAATAGGTGTTGACGCAGCGAGAGTTGGGAAGCGAATGATTAGTTATCCAAGTATCACACCCTTTTTATCAACTTGACATTGATCACGTGATTCCTTAGTTTTATTTGTTAAAAGTTATTTAACATTGGTAGTACTTGTGGAACTTGATGTTATGTTGACCAGTCGGCGATGAAGATGTTGTAGGTTGTGTAGAAAGAAATACTTCATCATCGCAGTATTTTGTTTTAGTAAACATCCTTACATTAGTAGCACTAACATCAACAGTTAAGTGATAACCACCGGTAAGTAAAACTCGCATTTCGTTGGTTAAATCTTCAAGTTGTTCAAAACTCGTAATGGTGTTGGTATCGTAAGATGCACACGACCTTTAGGGACATGTTGAAGTTTTTGTATTTAGTTATAGAGAGCGAGATGTGTACGGTACGAAAGGTAGTCGTAGACTGATGAATTTCACAAGTTGATTTTCACTTTTATTAACACACAAAATTGGGTCAAGGTCATCCCGTGGAATTTTTAAAAAAAGCAACATATTGCTATGTACAAAGACATAACAATATGTTGCTTCTTTTATTTATTTTTGTTTTGTTATATATCATCTTTATTGAGAAACCATTACAAACACATATATTTACAATGTTATGTACAAACTAGTTAGTAGTAGGTTACATGAATAGTTAGTTCAGTTGAGTTGTTTCCACTCGGTCCGTGTGAAACTAAATAGAGTGCGCCAGGTTGAATAACTCGAAGATCTTCATTTTGTAGAAGTTGTACAAACCGTTTCGGTAGGAAGATTTGAAACTTCGGTTCGTCACCAACTGTATACGGCGCCTCGCTCAATGTGCAATTAATAGCATCACCAATTGAAGTGTCCATCTTCTTGATTGTATGTATGATGTAATGTTTTTCTTCTTTTAGTTCAGAACATTTCTTCGTCGGTAAGATTGTTGATTTAGAATGAGCGTTGAATTGATCAACCAAATTTTGAAGAAAGTTCTGCGATGCCATCTTGATGTTATTGTTAATCTTCTTGTTAAACTTCTTGTTAATAATAATGTCCGTCGGAGATGTTGTCTCTTCGGAGGTTCGAGTAATACTCATGCTGCGTCATGGTAGCGCTCTCACTTTTATTACCGACATTACCCCCACCATTCTGTTGAAGGAAATTATTTAAGCGGTAGGCATTCTTCAAAGCGCACTGTGACCTTCGATGTTTAAAACTCTTTGATGAAATACAAAGTTCATTGAAGTAGCATTGAAAATCTCTATCTATTATTGCATTTATCACTTCGTTGCTTGTAAATGATTGTATCCAATTAGCTTTTTCCAATCCTCTTGTGTAGATAGTTTTGAACTCTTTGCAGTAATGATTCATAATGTGCGGCATCATGTTATAATTAATAAAACCTTCATCCCATCTTAAGTTGTGAAAATGTTTGTACAACCATTTGTTTGTAACTTTCGCTTTAGTTGTTAGTCTATTGAATGGTAATGGAGGTTTGAATAAGTAATGATAAACTACAGATGTGTTCATATCCAAAATTACTAATTCTTTTATAATAAAATTTCCATCATTTCCTCGAAAAGCTTGAAATTCAATTATACCTTTTTTAATTTCCATTATATGTGGCGCATTAGAAAACGAAACCCGTTTGTTCATGATGAAGTCTCGTCAGCAACTGACTTGTATTACAAACACGATTGTTCTTCTTTAACTTCTTGCGCTTTTTCGTCGATATTAAAGTTGGTGTGATAGTTGTTCAATTGTCTCCACATAGCCACTTCTTGAGGTATTCGATTAAAAATTGAAGTATCCACGGGACCGTATAAAATTGGAACGAAAGGTTGTCTGTCCAATGTATCGATTAGATAGTCTTTGATTATTGCACTTGAAAATATTAGTTGTTTCAAATATCTGGTGACGGGACCGGTAGTACAACTTAAAGTGTAAAATTCTTCTTTAGTCAAATGTAATTTTACATCATGTCTAGTTAAATCTCTGAAGCGAACCATTTGTCACCCACGATGTTTCACTATATCAACTTCAATATTTGATTCCAATAAACTTAATCTGGTTCTTCTTCCAAATGTGTTGTTACTCAAATAACATTCCAAAAGATGTAAATGTTTCATAAATGATTCCCAAGAAGTTTCAGTGAATGTAACCATTTTATTTCCATGATTTAAAATAACAATCAGTGAATAATCCAATGATTTTAAAATTCCAACTGAAATACTTTTCGTCATGCATGAAGAAATGGGGTAGAAAATCCGAAGAAATACTTCTGTTAAAATATTAGTTGTAATGTTAACTTCAACCTTTTTTCTTTTTACTTCTTTTTCAGCTTCTCCTTCTTCATTTTCTTCTACTCTCTTCTTATGCTTGTTAAGCTTGAGGAACTCGTCCTTTTCTCGTTCAACTTGTTTTTCTATATCTGAACTATTCTCATCCATTAGAGGTGTATTTTCTTCTCCGTTAGTAGAACTCATCTTGCGAACGATGTTTCCCATACGACGGTCGAAGATAAAATGAACTTTCCACTCATGATTTTCTCGCTTTTATGTTTTTCGTGAAATCCTTGAAATTTATACGATCACATAAATGTTTGTTTTCAACTTGTTTTTCACAAACGAAATTCTAACCTCAAAAATTGAAGCAGATAATTCTAACCTCAAAAATCTGCAGTCGTTGTACTAATTCTTTTTTAAAGTACATTCTTCACAATTCCGGTCAGCGGTGTGTAAGTAACTATTTTATCATGTAGAATTAGACAATATTCTGAGGTTCCATCCGCTACTGGTTGTTCAAATTCCATTTCAATTTTTATATCCACACTTGATGATTTTACCGATTCATTTTGTTTTGAACAATCGATTACAATTATCGGAGCCTTGGAATAATACTGGTCAGGCGATAATAGTGGTGTATTAGTCTTTCCATAATATGACGATTGAAATCTTGCATACATATCGTATAAAATGGAAAAACGTTTTTTGCTGAACATGACATTCAAATTGTCATACGGAAAGAATTGAGAGTTTAAGAAAACTTTACAATTCTTTATTTTACAGTGATCAAATTGACCGGCATTTGCAGTGATAACATCTTTTCGCTTAGTTTGAAAACCGAGTATTATGTACCTTGCCCGTTCCAAGTAAGTTGATGTCTTAACGGTCCATGTTTGTCGTTCTGTCTGAGGTAGTGTAGGATATTCATGGAATTCCCAACTTCGGAATGGCATCACAATATCACGGTCAGATTTAAACTTTCTCAATAATACGATTCTATGTTCATCGGCCAATCTTACATGAGGTACTCTCCAAACAACTTTATCCAATTGTAGTTGCCATTCCAGTTTATCTTCCGTAGTTGCAGGGTCTGCAAGTATCAAGTCCTTGTTAGTTGAAGATCTGAGTAATACCAATTCTTGTTTGACATTTATTATTATTCGTTAGTAATCTTCAGCGAATCCCAAAAGCAATCGTAAAGGTACATGAAAATCGAAGTGACCGTTGGAATCCGGTGTTATAGTGTCTTTATCAGGGGCAACCCATCCGGCGGTGACTATTGAATTCTTCTCATGCGGTGTTAATGATGTTAATCCTTTCAATGTCGTTGTTAAACCAACCTTTTTTGTCAAATCAACTGTCACCCCTGATATCTCATATCTTATTTCATCAAAAAGATATGCCATCGGGTTATTTATAAAAGGAACTGTTGAAGCAGTTTTTCCATCCAATTTTAATACCCGTCCTTCAATGTACAAATAACTTTCACACGGTAATGTGTAAATATCTTGTTGTTGAATGGGAATCCTTATTTCATCGTTATTGTTTAATTTTGATGAAGTGTAAGGGTTGTGCGTGTGATATTCCTTCTCCCATAGTGTTTCGTCGAATGTCGGTCCTTGAGATATATCCAGGATATCCATCGTTGTTAAGTTTCAATCCAATCTTCTGTAGAAAACGAATGTTGTCCGATGTTAACTCTTCCAATGTCGAGGAGCTACTGAGCTCCCGACTCTTCCGTTACGGTTTAAATGATAATCCCATGTCGACTTTTATGTTGCCGCTCTGATGTGTATCCGTATAGTTATCGTTTCTCCTCTAAAGTCAACACTAACACCGTCTTGATCCAATATGTTCAGTACGATGTCTGAAATGAAACTGGTGTTTAACGGTAGGTATATCAAGTTTTGTGGCTTCTCAACAATTTTAAAACCGGGAGCCACTGTTGAATAAAATGTATGTAAAATATGCTGATTCACTCCTTCTCTATACGATCCGTGTATAATATTACACGTTACATCGATACTATTGACTTTCAATATTGTAACAGTTGTATTACCTGAATGAGTAGTTCCAGGAGTTAAGATTTTCTTTTTTGTATCTGTAAATACAAGTAAACTGCCAATGGAGTTTTCCAAGCTGACATCGATATAATATTTCGAAGTTATTTCTGCTTTTAAAGTATTATTGTTTCCTTTAACGGTAATATTTTCTTCTCCGAGTTGTTTCTGTAGTAATTGGTTTATATCATCAATTTCATAAGCTCCAGTAGGAAATGTAATTATTTTCAATTATGAGTATTTTCCTGAAGCATCCTTAGTTTCATAATAATGTAGTAAATTGTTCTTTCCTTCCGTAACATTGGGAATTGAGTTGCAGGTAGTCAAATCAAGTAATGCCGCTTCCCATAATCTTTCCTTGGATAGACGCAATGCTGGGAATAGCGTACTTTTTAATGTGGATGAATTTCCACTCAGTGACACTGTATACGATGACATCTTAAAGCTGACTGACACTCTTTGCTAGAAACTCCAAACATAAATGTCCACATATTTCAGTATTGTTAGGTTGTTCTCTTTTGTAATTGTAAAAAATATTTTTGGAGTTTTGAAAATAATGTTGAAGTTCTTTTGGTGGTGGTAGATTGCCAAAGCTGTCAAAGTAATAAACAGTTTGTCCGAGCTTTTTATAGCATACCCAATGAGTGCCTGGACCATAGGTGGAATCCAAATTTACTATTCCAGTTTCATTTTCCCATATTTTAGTTGGTAATGCATCTTTCATAAAAACTCATCGAAAAAATGGTATTTTCAAACATTTTACATAATCATTTAACTGATGATTTGTTAAGGCTTTATTTGGAATTATCAATTGATTCTTTTTATTTAGTACACACTGTATGGTCTTAGGTATAAACCTGCTCCGTTTTTTACCATTTGCCAAACAGAAGTCTTCTTTACATTTGCCTTACGAGTTCTACGATGTCCTGTTTTAATGTTTCCACCTCTTTTGGGAGCGCTTCTTTTTGCAGGTCTTCCTCTGCGACGTCTTCCAGCACCTAACTTTGCTTTCGTCTTCATGGCTGTAGTTACTGCCCAAGCCGCTGCTTTTTCTGCAATACTTGCGTCACTTGATTTTACTCTTTGCCAAGCTTTTTCCGCTAGAATTTTATCCGCTATTGATCTATTTGTTGAATCTTTATACTTTGAATATGCTATATCGTGTTCTTTGCAAGCTTGATCTAATTTATTAATTCCAGGATCTCCTCTTGCTAAACGTTTTGCCAACTTAGTTCCAGGTCCACAATATTGATAACCTCCGGGCAGATGTAATTCGTATGGTAAAGCGTCTATCGCTCGATTCACAACAGCACCAATTGGAATCCGTCTGAGCAGGGATAATGCAGCTGATGTTAAACCACGTCCTCTCTTGCCGCTGTCTTGACGACGACTGAGCGATACGGTCTTCATTATGCTGTTTTATGTAACCAACGTCTTCACTCTATGAAATACTTTATGATAATGAATCTTTTTTTGTGTATTCCATACTTAAATATTCACAAGCTTTACCCGTATATATCGATGATTGTATCTTTAATCCATTTTTCTCTCTTAGAGCCTTCGATTTTATCGTGATTTGATTTACCAATTATATGATTATGCATATCAACAACTGCATTACCTACAAGATTCATTACATACTCTACATTAGTAGCATCTTTGTAATCTGTTGGATTATCAAGATTTGTGATACGTTTACCATTACATGTATACACAGATGGATCGTTATTAGAGGTTGCTATAACTTGATTAATAGTAGCAACATCATTCGGAGCTATTCCTGCTGATATGTTAGATATTCTTCTATTTTTTCCATCATATAAGTTATTTATTTTATCTAAAACTATAGTTTGTTTCACAACAACACAATCATTATCATATTTACCAGATTTTACATGGGTTAATCGTCTACCTCCACATATAAAGTTAACACCAGTAGCTGATAGTTGTGGCACTTGTGTTAAAATAACAGCATCATGTTCTTCCGTGCCTAAACTTATATTTGACAATCTTTTATTTTTTCCATCCCACTTGTTATTTTGTAGTTGTAGTAAGGTAAACTTTTCACTTCCTTGCATAAACTCATCACCTTTCTTTGACACCACCTGATTTTGTTTAACAAAAGCGGATGTTCCTTTCTTCAAGCTTTCATTCATTTGTCTCACGGTAGCAGCATCCGATGGAGTTGAACCATCTTTCAGATTGGACAACACTTTTCCATGACAATCAATAACAGCACCATTATATAAATTACAATTATCTTTAATGTATTTTATATTAACACCATCACTTTCTTCTTTAGGATATCCAATATCGTTTATAGTATATTTATAGAAGGAAAATCCATCTTTTTTCTTTTCTGGTAATACAGAGTGCAAATAACGCTTATTGATTGTATCTGTATCCTCGGTTGGATCTGCCACATTAGTTATTTTATAATTTAAAGCATTGTACTTTTTTTCCACTTTTAGTCTTTTCCAACAGTAAAGCGTATTCCATCGCAGATAGAAAATAGCCTTTATTAACAACATCTCCATTGTTGACTGGTTTTGCAACATTAATAACTCTGTGAGATTTTGCATCATACAGTTGGTTGTTGTCGAGTTTTAAACTTGTAGATGTTTCCTCCTTAACTGTTTTTAAATTTGTTGCATCTCCATCTTCTTCTGGATCTCTAACAAACTTTAAACGTTTATTATTATGTTATAGTCACCTTCGGGTGTTTGCGGTAATCCACTTCTTTTTCTGTTTTCTCCAACTTGCACTCCTAACGCGGAGTATCGTCCGAACTTGTCGACGCTCATGTTAGAACTGATACATTATACGCCTGCAACTCTTATATATCCGCGGACAATTATACGATTATGCCGCGATTCCTGAGTTCGTCAATCAGAGCTACCCATTCATTATTTAAACCTGTATGACCGGCTTCCATGGCTTCATGCAATAGTCTCATTCTATCAACCAATTTATTGATGTCGTTGTAGTAAATCACATTCGTATTGTATAGATTTTTCATCAATCCTTTGCCAGATGTTGAAGTATCTCCTTTACTCTTTTTACCATGTTGTTCAAGAAGTGATAAATCCATAAGTGATAACGATTTTCTTTTCAGTGGTTGTCTCACCGCTGGTGCAGTACGTAATGTTGGCAATTTTCGTGGAGGAAACAACTTTTTTATAACAATGTTATATTTTGTTGCACGTGAACGATTAATCATTGCATCCTTTAAGTAGTTTCTTTTATGAGCGTTAGTATTTTGTAGAATCTCCTTAAAAACACTTAAATCTTTGGATGAATATCTTAGTGGTATGTTTTTTAAAATTAATTCATAAAGTCCTTTTGTTCCTTTATATTTATGCTCACCAATAATGATGTAATCGTCTTGTGTTATTTCTAGCTTTGAATCGCCGATCTTTAATTCATTCCCATCAATTCTTGCTCCGTATACGTGTGATCTACTCAAATTCGGGTTTGATTTCATGTCATGTAGCATCTTCATTATATATTTTCTTCCAAGAGGTCCATGTTGTAATATATCGCTACTCAATTGAGTTAAATTTGGAATAGATTGTTCTGCTTCAGGTATTGGCTGTTCTTCTTCCTTTTCAACAATTGGTTCTTCTTCTTCTTTTGTTTCTTCTTGCTCACTAGCACTTGTATATGAATCATCATCTTCTTCTTTTTTTAATGCTTGTACTTCTTGTTTAGAAACTGGTAGTAAAACATCTCCTTCATAACGAGGTTTACCAATAGTTTCTGATATCTGTTTTAAAGGTTCCGTAATAGGTTTAAATGTAGTCTCTAGAAATTCTTCTCTTTCACTTAAACCCATCCTCAATGCACGATTCTTCATCCTAATAGAATCACTGAGTGATTTTATTTCTTTCAATAGTTTTTCTTGATTCACCATGTTTACACTGTGAAGTTCAACGTGTAACTAGATGTAGCATCGGTAGTTCAACGCATAAATACAATATTATCCAACCCTATACGATATCTACCATTTTTAATATCTTCTTCCTTCAAAATAACGAGAAAGCCATATTTCTCATTCCATGCTTTGCCACACATCTCTTTAAATTTCTCAAATGCCATATCCGCATTTACATGATCATTATATATATGTTTTAAATTTGTTTCATCTTGCTTGAAGATGATCAACATATTTGCATTGTCTCTTATGAGTTGTTTTGGAATCTTACTGTATGTTTGACCAATATAAATGCTATCGATATTATGATGTCTTCCCATAGCGAAGTAATTCCTTATAGTGTCGTGATTTTCACAAGACACATCGTCAAAAATAAAAATAGGAAATGGTTTTGCTTCATTTGGTTGCATAATTGTTTCACTGGTCTTAAACTTGTAGAAATTCACTTCAGGTACACTTGCAAGTACTTTATCCAATAATTGATATTTTGGTTGTTGCAATGATTTTGAAAAAATGTATATATTGTTAAAGCGCAATCCTTTAGGATTAGTTATAAGGTTAAAAACAACATTTGTTTTTCCACAATTTGAAGGACCAGTTATTAAACATCTTATCGTATTTGGTAGTAATTCACCATGTTTACCATGATTTAACTTATCATTGTCAACCGTCAATTCATCAATATTATTGATATTAAATCGATCTTTTTGTTGTACAATCTCCATCTTGTGTCAAGGTTAAACACACAATGAGCTATTAAATTACTATACCAAGTCTTTTGAAGGAATCCAAGAGTCTTCACTTTTATCGAATCCTAACCACCGGACTTTAACCATATCCTTTTTCCTTTGTAATACCTTTTCAACAAGATATACATCACCGACTGTTGATTTCAACAATTCATGTCCGTAGAATTCACCTTGAAGTAATTCACCCTTGTTATCCTTTAATAAGTAAGTTTCAGGTATAGTTGGTTGCACTTTATAAACTGTAAATACTTCATTAGTCCATTTTGGTAGATATCTTTTACTAAATACACCTTTGTATTTGCTTATACGAACTTTATCGTTGACTTTAAACTTTTTTTGTTGCAACTTTTCCAATTTAGGTGTTGTATTATTTCTGATGCGTTGTAATACAACCTTAGCATTAGCGCTGTTTACTTGGATAGGTTTCATTCCGATGGTACGATGATATTTGTTGTTATACTCTTTTATAAGTTGTGGTAATATGTCATACCACACGTATGATCCTCGTTTTGAAAATTGTTTGTACATCGCTCCTTTCAATGTTCTATTGAACCTTTCAATTATTGAAGCTTTAACTTCAGAATTTGTAGAATAATGATTTATTTGATATTTCTTCATCAAAGCTCCAAAGTCTTTATTAAAATATTCTTTTCCATCATCGGTCTGTAGATGTTTGATTTTGAATTTATTTCTTTGTATCGTTGTTTCCATAACTTTTGTAACACTTTTACCAGTCTTATCCTTTAATGGTAAAGCGTCAGCTATTTTAGTAAAACAGTCTATAATTGTTAAAATATATTTAAAACCTTTGTTTAATTTACTGTGCGGTATCATTTCAATGAGATCAGCTTGATAAAGATCATTCATTCCCTTAATAATTGTACTTCTTCTTGGAAATCTTCTTCTTGCTGGTTTATGTAGTTCATTTACAATCTTGTCCTTCACACTTTCCATCTTCAGGTGTTGCTTGCACACCGCTTGTAAAAATACTGATCCGTACAACAGTTCATTCTCTTTTATATAGTTTGAATATAGGTCAAGGCCATTTCATATTAGTGTAAAAAAGAGGGAACATGGCATTGGGCTTGCCATGTCCCCTCTTCTTTACGGAAAGGAAGAAAGGAAGAAGGTAGAGGCCGAAGAATAGGTTTACTGGTCGATAGGGTTTAGAGAGTAATGTCCAAATGGCAGAGTTCTTATGTTGTCTTCAAGGATGTATCTCTTATCATCCTTATAGCTCAATGCCGATTTGGTTTGCTTCACACTGAAAAGACGATGGTTGAAGCTTCTTATGGTGTTAAATGTTGCAGTTGTTTCAACATTTTCAAACAAACATCTTTTATAATGTTCAAACTGTACGTTCTTCTTCAGGAAAGAGGTTTTTATTCCTTTGGCTTTCTTCGTGACTTGATGTTCGTTCCTTTCGTTTATGTACAGTTGAAACGAATACAGTTTGGGCATCAATGCTACAATTTCCATCATTGGCACACCATTTGATTCATCTTTAAATTTTCCCAATACTTTCTTGTTTCTGTCGTAGTGGTAATTTGGATGGTCCTTAGGATAATCAGAAAAGTCGAAATCATCTTTATATATAAAGGTGCGTAGATCTTCGTACATGTCATTTGTTTTAATCTAGTAAATGAGTGCATCCGTATCCATATATGCGATACCAATGTTCTCTCTTCCATAATAGTTAACCATCTTCTTATAATGAAACTCGTACATGTGTGTTTTAGAAATATCCAAGATTGACATTCCTAGATACAAAGGACGATCCATTAGAACTGACTTCTTGTTCATGGAAATAACAACTAGATTTTTATTAATAATTACAGATGAACCAAAGTTTGGTTGTTGCACTAATTTCTGTAATTTTACTGGATCAGTTACCAATTTGATATCCTTATGTTTCCTTTTATTTTCCAAAGTCTTGCCAAATATTGCGTTGTTCATTAGTTTGAAGAAATCCTTTTGAAAACTTGATGTAGCGGCGGCTCTTCTTCTTGTGTTGTTGTCAATGTACGGTTTTAACCAACAAGATTGAGAGAATTGTAGTACTCGATTAATTTTTGTAATTCTTAATCCCAACTCTAAGGCCTGTTGTATCATCCAGTAGTGTAAAACATACCGAGACTTGTTGGTTAAAGTCATCAATAATTTTGGCCATCTTCCAGTTAGTTGGAGAAATTTCGGTCTTCGGAAGAAGTGGTAAATCATAATGTTCGTCGTGAAGATGTTCGGGATATTCAAAATCGACGTCAAATATGTAACCAGTTTCTCCATATTTCGGTATATCCATTATGTTTCCAATTGATTCTGGGTCTATCCATTTGAAATTATCATATGGAAGGGGATTCGACATTGCCCATCCGTATAAGTTATTTGCATCAAAATAACCCAGGAATGTTGTTGGTTTTGATGCATCATAATCGGGCAGATACTTGTTGTTCGCCTTGAAATGTCGTGTAACGCTTTGCGTCAATCCCCCTCGAACTCCTGACTCTAACATCATAACCATATCTATATCAGTAAGAAATTGTATTTTACAATTTGTTTCTTTCAACATAGCTTGCCATGCTAATCCAGGTGAAGTGTACGAATGAAGAGGGTCCAATCCATATGCCGCAAAACATGTATTTCTAAATTCTTCCATTATATCACATAGTAAAGTTACATCCAATTTAACATAAAAATCTGAATATTCTCACAATGTTCTAAATCCTAAATCGTTCCATACTTTACATGCATGATCATAGTCCTCTTGAGATATGTCCATGTCATAAAGTTTACTTTTGAATTCTTCTTTATCCGGAAGTAATGTTTCATTAAATCTTTCTAAACTGTCTATGTAATCATATGGAAACACACCTTTCCGAAGTACCAAATCCAGTTTGTCGTTATTTACAATCTTCTTTGTTTCGATTAAATCTTGTTTCCTTAGGTTTTCAGAAAGTTTGGACAAACTCGACGGCAAAAATCGGTAGGAGTCCAAGAATCTTAGTTTGACGTTTCTAACTTCTTTGGAAAAACTTATGAACTTCTCTGAAGTTTCAGCTAACACATCGATTTTACCGTCGTCTCTTCCTAGTTCAGGTATTATAAAATGAGCGTCGTACCCACTAAGATTATGTAGAACCACAGGGATAAATAGTGGTAAACGATAGCTCAAGTTGCATTTATTACAAGCAGCACCCCTGTAATAACCTGTGAGGTGGTCGTGATCTTTAACTTTATAATTCTCAATAGTAAAATCATTTTTGCACAAGAAACAGTGAGTCGCATTTTCATGTTGAATTTCTTCTTCTTTGTCCATCGGTTACAATATTTGTATATAATCTTTGTGTATTTCCAGCTATTGAATATAGGTGATCAAGAAATATTTTTCCGCATTTTCACCACGATATACTAGAGGTTCTGAAGTTAATCCATATTTGTTCAAATGTTCTTCTGATAATGTTGATTTGACCATTAAACAAAAACTGTTTGGTTTGTGCATTTGATACTTGACACTTTTTCTTGCTTCACAATTTTCATCTTCAACTGGAACAAGTGTTGATTCAAAGTCCGCATACACAACTAAAGGGATACGGTATTGATGATAAACCTTTTCAAATGTAACGAATGCTCTGTTTTCCGAAGGTAAATTAATCTTTGCTTCATAATTATAGTTACATAATCTTTTGTGCTCTTGTAACCATTCTCTTCCGTGTAGTCCATCTCGTTTAAAATTGAAACATCTCTTGCAAATTAACTTTCTGTGTCGATCTTTAGAAAGCTGCTTATTAACAAGTGAGTCGAATTTCTTTGTGTACACATAGTGAGACACATCTCCTCGCGTTAGTAGTAGTAAATCCGTATGATCTGGTAGCTCTTCTTTTGCAATACGTAAAGGATACACTTTATTTGAACTATCTAATGCAAAAACATTGATAGACGTACCGGGATTTTTCTTCTCAAATTTTGATATATCTCCTAGTGATACAGGGTAAGTAATTCCTTGAAAATTGTACCTATGTCTTTGATTTTCATAGTGTTGGTTAGGTTTATCGAAATGATTTGGTACAAACTTAGATGTCATAGCATATCTAAAACATTCGTTATCTTGATTTTTCACATTAATACACGATCTTGTATCCTTGATTCTTTGTGGCAAAGGAATATAACTAGATCCCATTAATCCATAACCATGTTTGTGTACTCTTATATCTAATAATTCAATGCTTGTAAGACTCCATCCAGATCCTCTTCCTTCGTGTTCCTGAATTTTTGTTAATATTTCTTCTATACAGTTCTCTACTATTGAATCAATGTTTGAACTTTCCATGATGGTTCGGTTTTTTGTTATGAATCCTCTTGGTGATAATTCTTCTTGTACATTTATAAACATAGCTTCTAGTAGTAAACCAAATTTAAAAAAGTTCAATCTTTTCAATTCTTCTTTTAAAGTTTTACTTACAATTGGTTTTGCTTCTCTAATAAATTCTTCTAAGTTCAAGTTTTCAATTTTAATTTTATGATGCATTACTACCCTACCGGGTAAAGCAAATACTTGTAGATTCGGTAAAGTAGTTGAAGATGTTGCTGATATTTCATCTTGTTCTTCTTGTTCTTCTTGTTTTTCTTCTGCGTTGTTGTGAATTAGTTCTTTATGACAGTCTAATAGAATTTCATCGTGAAACAATTCCGAACATTTATCGCAATGATCCATGTTGAGATGGTTACTCTTCGAAGTTTCGCAGAGAAATGAAATGGGCTCTCACATTCCTCCTTTTATAACGGTCCCCCTACCACTATTTCATCTTCTTCTTCTTCACTATCCAAGAAAATCAAACGTTTTCAACAAAATATTAACCTTCTACAAAATTGATTGTCCGTTCATATTTTTTAATACTAGTTTGAATTTTCAATATTTTCCTTGTTTAACTATTATTTCTTTATATAACACTATTCACACTTTCTACTTCGAGCGTTTTGCTACTATCATCTCTTTATTCCATTTTAACAATCTGCATAAATACAAGTTCATTTGACGCGCCGACTCACTATAAATCCAGCTTTCGTACAGTACACATCTCAACGACTAAATTACAACATGTATTTCAATATGAATTTTCCTTATACAAATACTATTTCAATAACTTCACAGCAAAACAAAATTCTAACCTCATAAACTTGATAGGAAGATATGCGAACTTTTAATTCAACCCCGGTTAATTTATGCGCAAATTTAGTTCGACCAACAATTGTTGAATTTCAGTTTTGAACTAACTTTTAATTTATGCGCAAATCTACTTCAAACCCTCACTTCACAAACTTAATAAAGAGAATTACATTAATTTGATACTTATTTCTACCGTTACACTAGCTCCAGTCTCAAAAAGATATAAATAAAATGGTCCTGGATACTGTTCTTTTTCACGTCCTGCATGTTCCTTAATGAATTCGTAAGCCAATCTTTTTGAATATTCATTATGATACACTTCTCTTACATAAACAAGATTTTTTTCTTCCAGCAATTTCGCTTGAACTAATGGTATTTTGCTTACATCATCCTTGTCCATCAGAGGTAGCTTGTAGGTGAAAGTATTTGGAGGTAGTTTTTGCGGTTTATCAAGTAGAGAACAAAATTTTCTATTGAATTCTGCTCAGTGCCTGTAATACTATTAAAAGACAAAGTGGTAAGCATCTTGACGGCACAAGGTGCAAGTACAGACTAGAAACCTGGAGGTTCATAGCCCGCCTTTTATGAGTTTTAAAAATGGGGAGGGGGGAAGGAATAAGGATTGGGAGGGGATAAGGTGTAGGGTGGGGGAAGGGTAATTTGGTTATTAAACCACTTGCGCTGTAAAATAGCCGCCAACATCCACACCTTGTTCGTAGCACTCGTTCATTGTTTGAGCCCACTGCCGCATGCGGTCTCTATCATTTGGTGTTACAAGAAAAGAATTACAATCATCATACAATATAAAAGAGCGGATTCGTACGTAAGATCCTGAATCCAACCATTTATGAGCTTCAGACATGAATTTTTCTATTGTATCGAATGGGAATTGTGGATCAATTGCTATGACTTTCAGTTCTTCACTAATTTTAACGCTATAATAATCATCTTCATCATCATCTTCACTTTCACTGTCGTTATTTAAAGTGTCTTCAGGTTGTTCAAAAACATCAGAAGAACTGAAATTTTCACTAAGACGAGGAGGCATTTTTAAAGCAAGTAATATTGTAAAGAGCAGAGACGAAACAACAAGAGTGGCGTGTAGAAGGGGAATGAGGAGTGAACAACGCTTGCTCCGCTTTTATAACGGTATGCTAATGAGAGGGGTAACAGCTGGCCGTGACCGATTATTGATCCGGGAGGTGGGGGGAAAGGAAGAAGAGGGGGTATTTATTTTAAATAATTCGCATAACTTTTAACTCAAATAAGATAACCAAATTCTTCTTTTACTAAAATGTTCGTCTTACATAGACGTTTTCAATGATGTATCGCTTGTCGTAATCGATCAAACCATTATCGAGTTATAGCCATTTTAATTTTCGGGGGGGGAGGGGGATTTAATCTCCATTTTTTATGGGGGGGGTTCCGCTTGATTAGTCACCGGGGGGGGGGGGGAGGGGGTTCCACTTGGGCGCTCATGCGGAACCGATCTTCTCACGAGATAGTCGTTATGTGATAATGAAGGCAAATGTTCATCGCGCCGCGACCATTAATTAACTCGCATTCGCGGTGTTCATATCTTTCCTACTCATTACATATACGTTTCCTACTTCATTATTTCAAGACTAATTAACTTGCAAAACAACAGTCTCTGTCTTTGAATGCTGATGAGATTTCATTAGGAACCATTCTTTGCACGCTATATGAAGCTACACCGGCAAACAATGCAAGTCGGAGAGGTCATATAACTGTACAACGGCCTCAGAAAAGTAGATCACGAGACTTAGAGTGTTAAAAATAATGGGGGAGAAACACAACGCTCTAGCTTTCACTTATACCAGTCGGGAGCATTTTTCAAGCAAAGAGATTTCCTTGACTGGAGTTGAAGACGTAGTAGAAGTAGAAGTTGAACTTGTAATAGAAGAGCAGGCTGTAGTGAAAGTTGTAGTCGGCAGGGATGACATCGTGGTAGTTCTGTTCGCAGTTTGCAGCGTAACGTCTGGAAACAGAATGAAACGTTAGCCGTGGTCGATGCGTCTTTTATAACAGTATGCTAATGAGAAGGGTTAACAGCCGTTAAGTGGGGGAAGGTGGGAGGGAAGGAAAGAGAGGGGGTATTTATTTCAAATAATTCGCATAACTTTCGACTAAAATAAGATAACTAAATTTTTATTTAACTAAAATGTTCGTCTTACATAAACCTTTTCAATGATGTATCGCTTGTCCTAATCCGTTAATCCATTATCGAGTTATAGGCATTTTTATTTTCGGGGGGGGGGGTTCCGCTTGATTAGTCACGGGGGGGGGGGTCGGTCATTGACCCTTCCGAAAGTGGGTCAAGGTCATTCAAGACTTATAAAGAACCAAGGTGATGGGAACAGTAGTAACTGTTCCCACCACCCTGTTTGCCTAACGGTTCCCACTCCCAACCCACTAGTTACGTTCTGCGAGGGACATCGACGCAATTTTGTTTGGCCCGTCCGGGTCCATCCGTAACGGGCCGGTCCGGGTCCATCCGTAACCGTGAATTCGAAGGGAAACTGGAACAGCTAATGCAGAAACGCAACTCTAACACCCACCCAACTAATCCCACCCATCATATTCCTAAACAAAATGCAAAAACCTAGTCCGATACCTACAATTTGCGGATGTCCCACCCCTTCTAAGTGAAGTTCAACCGAACTTCTGAATTTACATTTAATCTACCCCCTATCATCTAGCTGAAAGGCAAGACAACAACATTAATTATTAATACCAACACTTTAAACTAACAACACATCATTATTAAATATCAAATAATTCAACACAACCAAATACCATCATTATTCTTAAAATTAATACACCTTAACGCTAAACACAACTTATAACTAACATCGCAATGCGCAAATTAATTCTTAAATTAAGTGCAACTTACAACTAATATTTACACACACACACACACACACACACACACACACACACACACACACATACCACATTGCATTAAAGAACGCAACGTAGTATAAGAAGTTCAAATATATATAGGCCTACTATATATTTGAACCTCTTACCGAGTCGTCAACGACTTTTCGCTATGAAAATTCGTTGACGACTG
This sequence comes from Neoaliturus tenellus, assembly GCA_030545055.2. Classification (NCBI taxonomy): domain Eukaryota; kingdom Metazoa; phylum Arthropoda; class Insecta; order Hemiptera; family Cicadellidae; genus Neoaliturus; species Neoaliturus tenellus. The sequence continues at coordinate 7,419,870 of CM061531.1, forward strand.
ACGCGAAGATCGGGCTCGTATCGCTCCTCGGGTTTTCGAGTGGTGGGGGTAATCGGCGCAGTGGTGGGGGACTCATTTCACTCCAGTACGATCTTCAATCCGCTCCAGTTCACAGCGGTGTAAAAATGAAACGAAGGAGTGGGGGTGGCGCATGCGCAGCGACGTAAAATCCAAGGTTTGAGCTAGAACTTTCCGTGCACAGTAGAGCTAAATTGAGTAATACAGGACTCGGCGCATGCGCAATAGCGTGGAGTGATTCCGATCCGGAGAACTCGTTGCATTCGCAGCAGCGCTAAAGTGAGTAATACAGGACTAGGCGCATTCGCAGTAGCGCTAAAGTGAGTAATACAGGACTAGGCGCAGTAGCGTGCAGTTGGCTCACTCCTGTACAAGTTATAGCAGCATAAAAATGAAACGAAGGAGTGGGAGTGGCGCATGCGCAGTGACGTAAAACCAAGGTTTGAGGTTAGAATTTTCCATGGTGGCTGCCATGTTTAATTCTGTTTCATTCAAACAATAGTAGTTCATGGCTGGCATGGGATGTGAAGTGTGGTAATTAGATGGGGTTAGCAACCGGTCGTGGCCGGCCATTGACCGGTCATCGACCCGGCGGGGTTCCGCTTGAGTGAACACCGGGGGGGGATTTAATCTCCATTTTTTATGGGGGGGGTTCCGCTTGATTAGTCACGGGGGGGGGGGGGGTTCCACTTGATTAGTCACGGGGGGGGTTCCGCTTGATTAGTCACGGGGGGGGGGGGGGGGGTTCCGCTTGATTAGTCACGGGGGAGGGGTTCCGCTTGAGTGAACACGGGAGGTTCCACTTGGGCGCTCATGCGAAACTTATCTTCTCACGCGATAACCGTTATAAAAGAAGATTGTTCATCGCGCCGCGACCATTAATTAACTCGCATTTGTGTTGTTCGCATCCTTCCTACTCATTATATATACGTTTCGCCAACTTCATTATACAAGTCTAATTGCTACTAACCTAAAATTTCATTTACATTAGCACATGTCGTCCTGTTTGAATCACCTTCGCGTGCTCGACGTTATATCTCATTCATCTGTCTTGTTCTGACTTCTACACGTCTGATATACATCTTGTGATGGATACGCATTGTTTAAAATTGAAACTTTTGCGGACACAACATATATTACGAAGTAATTGCAAACCTTCTGTTTCAAAGATTAAAACTAATTTAACAAAAGTAAGGAAGAAATTAAGTTTTAACCCGTTATACTCTGCTAGAACTTCGCAAGTTAGCGTTGACGATAGTGTTATTCACAACATTTTGCGTTCAATGTTACGTTTCCACAACTTCGAACTTGTTACACCTATCGACTGTGTTCAGCAGGTTTTCATATTTTACCCCCACCCTTCTTTATATAAGCGCGCTCACGACAATTCCTGTTTCACTCTCCTGTACACTCTTCAGCTAACATGAACTAACTTTTAATTTATGCGAAGTTTTAATTCAACCCCGGTTAATTTATGCGCAAATTTAGTTCAACTCCCAGTTGTTGAATTTCAGTTTTGAACCTACTTTTAATTTATGCGCAAATTTAGTTCAACTCCCGATTGTTAAATTTCAGTTTTGAACCAACTTTTAATTTATGCGCGAATTTAGTTCAACCCCCCAGTTGTTGAATTTCAGTTTTGAACTAACCAATATTTTATGCGAAGTTTTAATTCAACCCCGGTTAATTTATGCGCAAATTTAGTTCAACCACCAATTGTTGAATTTCAGTTTTGAAATAACTTTTAATTTATGCGCAAATCTACTTCAAACCCTCACCCCACCTCCCCCAACCTCATTTAATATTCGACCGGAAGACGCCTGCCCCGGAACATGGCTTCCGGCGGCACGTGGCTGGTTTTGAAAGTGGCTTTTTCTATCTACTAATGGTAACTATATATATGTATATATATATATGTATATATATATATATATATATATATATATATATATTAGGTCCTTATATTTACCTATTTTACAACTAGCTCTAACTGAGGCGATAAAATGATATAAATTGTCATATTATCCAACAGTTTATTTTTTCCCAATTGGCGTGTAAAAATTATGTTGACCCAAAAATGTTTGAAATAGTGGCAAGTAGAAATATAAAAATCAACTCACTAATTCTCATGTAACACTTTAATTTAAAATAAACAAATAAATATAAAAAGCTGTTCCGTAACCAGGAGGAGATTTATTTTCTAATTAAGGTGGTAATTAAATCTGTGATTCTGAGAAACCTGAGTCGACTGGCTGTAGTCCTACACACGGGGACTGTTTGAACTGAAATATAACTCGAGAATTTAACACTCATGTGTTATTTCACTAATTTTCAATAGCGTTCTCGTTAGGTACCTACAATTTGCATCCATTATTAATTTAGAATGAGTAAATGAAGACCACGATAAATGTTGTTCATTACTGTAATATTAGTTTATAGTTATTCCTATAAACATGATGGAAAGATTAAATGTCTTATTGCATAAAAATCTAAATTATATACTCCCGAATGTGTAACTGACTCATCGGGGTATCAGAAATTCGTGAAGTGTCGGTAAGGCAGATCGGTACAGTAGATCACATACTGTAGTTAAATTTGTTCAATAATATAAGTCCGAGAACTAAACCTGTAATGTGATCTACTGTACTGCATTACCCCTTAATCTAAGTTGCATCCCAATGGTTATAGATTTAAGAGAGGGACCATGGTCAATGAAATGTGCGCTTGTTAACAAGACTTGTAACAAGATCTTTCACTTCTTATTATATTAGGGTGCGAAATTCAGCTTGCACTTTAAAATGGAATTGAGTGAAGGATCTGCCTATGGCCAATTTTCTTCCATTTGGCTAGCAATGTTGTGACATTTTTAATATTGACGTTTACTTCAAATTCTACACGTTCAAATTAATCCTTACAATAATTATTTCAAATTTTACCCCCTCAAATAATATAGGTTGATATATTTATAGGAATAAAATTAATTTGTATCGTTTCTTGTTTAGCTCTCCCAAGGCAAACTTATCAAAAGCACATTAAATTACTGAAATTTAGGTTATTTTGAAAACAAAAAACTCGACATATTGCTGTGTCTTCCTCCGTAAATCGCCAAGATATACTTGTGTAATGTCATGTAGGAGTTATATAGTTTTTTTTTCTTTTTTAGATTTATCAACCACGTATTCTTTCACTAAATGTAAATTTATTTTAGTTCTTCTGCTCTAGCGGCAAAAACGGTTGGGCCTATAAAATATTTGAGACGATCTTTTACTACAACTTTGTTTCAAATATGCCAAACTCGATACACAGAGCTTGAAGTAGGGAATTTTTTCGGAATTTCAAGTTTTTTTATTGTTTTTGTTTATTATTGTTTTTTAAAAACATTTTGTTTAATTTTACTGTATTTAGCTGAATTTTGCGTGTTGCTTCCCCATAAGCTTTAACTTTTGTATTAACTTAGCTTGACAGTAATATTTAAAAGAAATTCACTGTATTTAGAAGTGTAACAGTGCTAAAAAATTGAACTCGTAAATAATAATTCATAATTAATGCCAGTTTATCATGTTTTGTTGGTCCTAAACCCTCCAGTACGTTTTTTAACGTTTACTTATCTATTTATGGGGGGGGGGTTTAGCGTAATTTTATAATAACTACAGTCATGTTTTTTAGATCTTTCGAAATTGCGCATGCACATATCTTGGACATCACCGATATAAATAAAAGTCTCAAACATAAAAAAAAAAAATTGTGATGAATGCCAAAATTATGTCTTTATTTGCCTACTAGGCGGAACTGATTGTTTTATAATTGTTTGTTACTTACTGACCCAAAACTTTGGTCTCCGACTATTTGAGGTATATCTGCAATGTTTAATTAATACTTGCAATACTTTATTCAGTAACTACAGTAATATTGTATTAAGAAGCTTGAGGTTTTGTATTAACTTTGCTTGAAAGGAAAGCTACTAGATTTAAAAGTTTAAAACATTGAACAGAGCTTGAAGTACGGAAATTATTCCTAATTTCAAGGTTTTTATTGTTTTATAGTTCTACTGCAAAACATTCCATTAACTTAGCCGTAAGTAGCTGAATTTTTGCATTTTGCTTCACCATAAGCTTGAAGTTTTGTATTAACTTATAGCTTGACAGTGATATTAAAAGAAATTCACTATATTTAAATGTTTAACACTCTTAAAAATTTGAACTTAAATATTATAATTAATGTCATCTAATATTATGTGTTTTTTATCTTACCTGTTGAATATAAACGGATTTCTCTGTTACCTATACTGTTAAAGTATAGGTTGTTTGTGAATTGGTGACATAAATCTAACTTTTAAACCTTTCACTTTTTGTCGTATCTCAAATCGTTACTTCAAGACCGATTTACAACTTTTATTAGGCCTACTACTAAATTTCATACAACTTGTTTGTAGAACTAACTACAGTTATATTTTATTTGAAGTTCGAATTTTGCATTCACTGAACTTGTAAAATATCCCTGTAACCCTAACTTCGACATAATTTAAGGGAAGTGACAAGAATAGTTAACAGGGGTCTTTGGCAGGTTCCAAACCGTTTGTTCATGTTTTTCTATTTTTGTTTCAGGTAAATTGTTTATTTCTTCATTGATCTTCAAAATATTTTATTTAGCTTATTCATTCTACTTTGTCATCTATTTTATTATGTTTCTTTATTTTATACTTCTTGCGCTAGAAGGGTGAGGCTAGGCATGGCTTCAAATCCCCCGACAATTCGTTTACTACAGTATAGTTGCGTATAAAATCCTTAACAATTTAATTAAAAATATTATGGGAAGATCTTTAACGTTTGACACTTGGTAAACTACAAACTAATTCGGCGAACACAACGAGGGGGTATGGAAGCAAAGGCCTCAACTAGGCTGTTCAGTGTTTGAGATTTTTACATATAGCAATTTACGAATAGGGGCAACTAATTAGGGTGTAAGGGGTGGAGCCTCCATTCAGCACGATACCTAAAATATTTGCATGGTTGATTCTGATTTCACCTCTCTCTCAATGTTACGAATTAGGGGGAACTTAGGAAGTAATTTTAAAAACTAGCCGTAGGCGATTTTCAAAGCTTTTTACTATTGTTGATTATGGGTAGTGTGTATTAGCCGGTTTTCTTACTGTCATGGTGGACCAGTTTTTCGGTGGAACTAACCTGCTTTAAATCGGCTCTTAAGTAATTTACGAATGCAGGACAACCCCTAAGGGGGCATGGGGGCGGAGCCCCCATCGAGCCGTAGGCGAGTATATAATATTATACTATGTAAGGCAAAATATTTTAAACTGGCTTCGTTAGGTCACCAGCAGCCATTTAGCTATTTAAATTTAATCTTCTATCTTCTTATTTCTATAAGGGTTTCGTCTGTTACGTCCCTTTTTCTCTCGACCTACTCAATTAATTTTTAAGATTGAGGTGTCATTTTAAAGCTTAGGATATACCGCAGTGACGAATGGCAATTAAAAAGGTCATATCGTTTCGGGCTTCGCCCCCTCGCCTTTGATTTATTTCGAGAGGGCGCTCCAAATGTTGATCAACTTTCATTGTACGATATTTATAAATGTGAATTGTAACTTAACAGCTGATTACTTTCAGACGAATTTTTAAGTCAGATTGTAAAAAAAAATAGAGATTAATAGTTTTGAAGTATTTTTTTTAAGTAAATAGATAAATACTAGTGGCTCATAGGGGCAAAAGCCCCTAATCATAAAATTAAAATAGCATGAACCATAGCGTATTACCATTTCTTCCACAACGAAGGTTTCCAGAAAATTTTATTTTAATTTGAGGTATATAATATTTTAACAATACCGTTTGAACAGACCATTCGCCCCCAAGTATACTCTTATTAATCCTGTACTATTAGGTCACCCGTTTGTAAATGCTCTATGTTGTTTGTTGTTAAACTCATATCGATCTATGGAAAATCAGTTTTGAAAGAAATCGTAGTCCCTTAATTGAGATGTGACGGATTTTTAATATAACATAGAAAAGTGGCAATAAAAAATGGATTTTTTTTAGCTCCTGTCAGTTTTTTATTTTTTATGTTTTAGTCACAAAATTTAAACACAGCACCTCAAAGTGCATCTTCACTTGCTGTGAATATTCATCCCTCCTAATCAAAACCCTTAATTTTGTGTAAACAAAGCAGATTTTTTTAAATCACTACATGGAGAATCTTTAAGGAGAACCTTTCAGAAAATAATCATTCTTATACATTTCCCATTTTGTTGTAAAGTTTTTTACCTGCTGTATTTTCCTCTAGTATGTAGGACAAACGTCTTTGATTTTAACTCGTCTTCTATAATGATACAATCTATGAAATGACTAAAAGGTTTCTTGGAAAATTCATCTAACAGAATACCAAACTTACTGACTGATACTCTTTAATTATCAATTAATGTGTCATCGTCATTCAATATGATCATTTGACACTTTTCGTCTTAAAATAAAACCAAAACAATGGAAATAATGTGGGTGTTTCTCAAACCACAATTCATCTCCCATTGCATCTCTATCAACGATCGGAAAGCATTTTATGATTTGCATACACGCTCAGTTTTTTTACAATTTAAATTATAGTAACAACAGTAAAATCAGCAATCAATTTGTAATAGTATGTAAGGTTAACTCTCCCAGTAGAAATTTTAATAGCTCAAAGCAACAAAACGTCTTATTATAATATTACCACTCTAGGGTTAATTTTTGTCATTAGGCTATGAATAGTTCTTTACTAAATTTTATCATCTGTATCTCGTTTTAAAATAAAACCAAAACATATGTTTCAATGTACACAAAGAAGACATTTTTTTAAACCCCATGCTATTCTTAAGGAGGACGTTTCACTATATTTCTCATTTCCTTGCAACTTTATGGATACACTTTATGGGACCAAAACCTTTAATTTGAAACTCCTACCATCTTCCTGCGATTTGCAAAACGCTCACAATTTTGCCCAAGAAATTTCGCTTACAAAATTATCATATGCATATAGATTACTTCTCTTGGTGTGAATTATTATGTTATCTTCACTCAATGTTATCATCTGTGTCTCATTTTAAAATTAAACCATTACACATGTTTTAATGTATACAAAGCAGACGTTTTTTAAATCCCCATGCTATTCTTATGGAGGACGTTTTACGTGATTTCTCATTTCCTGTTAATATTATGGACACGCCGATAGTTTTCCCTCATGCATGGGACCGAGAACTTTAATTTGAGACCCCTCCCATCTTTCTGCGATCTGTATGACGCTCACAATTTTGCTCAAGAAATATCGCTTACAGAATTATATATATAGATTCCTGGTAACCACCAGAAGATACGATAAGAAGGTTGGGTATCAGTTTCCCGTGGACAACTGATCTCGAGAGCTAAAAGATGGGGTTTCTCCGATGTAACTAGAGGAGGGTTTTGATTTATTTAATTTTTTGATTGCCTTTTCTGATTTCAGGTTTGGCTATGAACTTCTTCAGGTTCACCTGGCGTGTTTTTACTTTGTTATGTTTTTACTTTGTTATGTGTTATGTGTTTTTACTTTGTTATCAGATTCCGGATCCCGAATCGTCGTGAATTTGTAATTTACTAATCAGCGATGGAAAATGTCCGCAATAATTTACTAAACAACGTAGAGGAGGGTGAACCAAAGCTTCAATGTCCATCCAAGCACAGGCAATGTCCACGGTCAATAAACTTGTAATGCACGATACACTAAAACAACAGGCGGTAAAAACATTGTGGATAGCTTTGGCGATACAGTGCATTACGAAATTCCCGTTGTAACGACTCTATGTATTTCTCAGTCAAACTCAGACTCTCACATTCCGGAAACTGGCTACCCACTTCACCCAAGAATAAGGACAATTATTGTAAATAAGTACCCACAGTACCTTCACATTCCAGATGACTATTGCCGCCCTTTAGGAACTACCGACGCAACGTTTAATGACTTCAACAAAGAGCAAATTCCATCCGCTCCAATTCCAGAATACCGACTATCACGTATTCTAACACACGTTACTCGACTCTTAGGCGCAACACCGTTCATGCCTCTACACTACGTAGATACACAGTACACTGGATTACCCCTCAACACTGGCACCGGCTATCATAACCGACACAGTTTTAAAATAAATGCTCATGCTAAGTTCTCAGCACCTGAATTATACAAAGACATGCCGAATTCAAAGGGCTACTATATTAACGCCTTCTTAGAACACGCAAGAACTTTAATCCATTACATTAAATATACAGGTCTTCCGCATACTCCCCCAGATATCCAGGAATCACCAGAGGAAAGTATGAAACTAATAGATGACATGCTCGAAACGTTCTTTAACCAGTACCCGACGCAATTATTCACCAGAAGCCACATCTCAAAAAGAGAAGGACCACTCAAGGCACGCCCCGTATATGCTGTTGACGAACTCTTCATCATCATTGAATCTATGCTAACTTTTCCACTTCATGTCCAGGCTCGAAAGATGTCTTCAAGCATCATGTATAGTCTTGAAACCATCAGAGGAGGAAATGTATTCTTAGATACATTAGCACAAAAGTACACTTCATTCTTCACCATAGACTGGTCAAGCTTTGATCAAACTGTACCCAGAGTAGTAACAGACACCTTCTTTACTCACTTCCTTCCATCACTACTAATAACTAGTCACGGATATCAACCAACATACGAGTACCTAACAAATCAGAGCCTCAACAAGGAGAAATTCCCTGAAATGATGGCTAACCTGATAAACTTTCTACATCTTTGGTTCAATAATATGACCTTCATCACCGCAGATGGGTTTGCATATCGCAGAACCTTCGCTGGCATACCATCTGGCCTTTTGAATACCCAGTACTTAGACAGCTATTGTAATCTTTTCATTATGATAGATGCCATTATTGAGTTTGGCCTCAGCGATCAAGAGATTGAAGAAATAAGAATTTTCGTAATGGGCGATGACAACTCAGCATTTACAAGGTGGCCACTTACAAAAGCAGAAGCGTTTGTTGATTTCATATCACAATACGCCCCTGACCGCTGGAACATGACTTTGTCTCGTATCAAGTGTAAAATCACTGATCATCGAAATAAGATTGAAACGCTCTCATATCAATGTAATTTTGGCAGACCTCGCCGAGATCTTTCTAAGCTAATTGCTCAGTTATGTTATCCCGAGAGAGGAGTCAAAGAAAAATACATGTCCGAACGTGCGATAGGTATCGCATATACAGCATGTGGACAAGACTACACGTTTCATGCATTCTGTAAAGACACCTGCGATGAATTTAAACACGAAGCAGCAGAATTCACTGATGAGATGAAACACAAATTTGCGAAGTATCTACCCGGGCAATTTAATGTGCTCGACGATCCAACTTTTTTCCTCAAGACGTTTAGCTTTCCCTTAATCGAAGAGATCCAGGACCAAGTACATAGATGGCATGGCGAATTATCCGACTCACCAAAATGGAATTTTTCCCATTTTATCTACAATGCTCAGTACACTATAATTCATATTGTGAAACTAGCAAGCTTTAGTGTCAAACATTATTTTAAACTAAATTAATACCTAATAAATAGAGAAACATTATTAGGTATTAAAATAAATTAATTTTAATACCTTTTACTATATACTCTAACTAATTAGACTTATCACAGCGTAGAAGTTTGGTGTTTAAAACCAAATTACGGTGCAGCGATCTTCTGCGGCAATCATTAAGGTAAAAATTACTTAACATAGGGAAGTCAATATTGCCGCTCTTTTTTAACCAAGAATGAAACATTTTTATAACTGTAAAAACAATCGGCTTATGCTGTAATAGTGTGTTTTAACAGTACTGTACAGTACTTTCAGTTTAATTATTGCAACATCGATTGCAACGCCTCTGACGCGACACGAACCTGACCAAATTTGTTTATCAATCAAATGCATTAAATGAGTTTTATATTCACGTTAACATATCAAGTCAATGATAATACAATCGATTGTCCAGTATTAACCTATTTTAATGAATTTTAATCCTTAACTAATGAAACCATCTCGACGTTTAGAATAATACCGGGTTTAAACAATCACCATATTAAAAAAAAAAAAAAAATTAGAACTATCTATCATAATAAGATCGACAGTTCATTTACAAATATTATAAACATTTGTTATGATTTAACAAAAGCTTTAAGTGTAAACTTAAATATTATTCTACAAATTAATATCAAAGAGCTAAAAATTCTATCTATTCTATTTATGATATAATTTTTTAAAGTGTTAAATTCTGTTACATTATTTGATTGATCCCTTGAAGTCGTATTTTTTTTCTATACAGTGTTATTTTCATTTTATATAGACACACATCACAATGGGGATTAGCTTTGTCACATTGCGGCTGCGGCCAGTTAGGTGTATGTGCCTGATTGGTCGGCCGCGAAACAACGACAGCAAATCTGCTCATTGACAACTGGAACTCTGTCACAGGAGGGGGGCAATGCATATTTTAATAGGTTTATACGTGTTTAAGAGCAAACGTAAGGGGGAAAATAATAGATAATGTGGGAACCAATGTAGACATGGAGCATTTATTTTTACCATTTTAGTACTAGTGGTTATCCCAATATTTTTCCCTACCAAGCCAGGCACGTTATTGTATGCTATTTAACCGTTATACAAAACATGACACTGTGACATGTTGAAAATAAAGCAATATTACAGGAAAAAACAATGTTAGAGAGAAAAATGGGTGTTGACAACGATCACACAATGTCCATGTTCTGTTGACAACCAGACGTTCTTTTTTCAACAGCTTTTATTGAAGAAGAAAAAGAGATAGGTTTATTTATTCTTACAAGTCCACGTTTATATTTAATATTTTTATTTATAATACTCTTACTACTAAAATAATGTAATGTAATGTGATAAACAATTCCAGGTTAGAATCCTAAAGAGTAGAGGAGGTTTTTTAGTGGTAAACCCGTTTCTTAGGGGAACCTCACACACACTACAGGCTGGCCACCTGTGTGCGTAATGCATTTTCCCGCCTCTCCCTCAAACAAAAAAACTTAAATAATATTGCCATTGCACTACAATTGAACATTATCCAATGCCTCTTTCCATAATTGTGGAATGTTTCAAATAATAGTTCATACAGTGTATTAGAAAAGACCTTTCACTGACTTACCTGACTTCACTGACCTAACACAAACACAATTAGGTAACTACTGCTTTAGAACCAACAGTACGAGTATAAAAATATATCTTTGTCATTAAAAAATATGACCATGAACACTATTTAAATAGACTATACACAACTAATTAATTTACTTTTAAAACGTTTATAATTTAATTATTTGTTCTTAACTCATTTTAGTCGAGAGGTTAACGGTTCCTAAGATACCAAGAAACATGAAGGATTGAGTTACAAAGATAGTTTAAATACCTACATACATATTAACTTCAAAGACCAAAAATGTACAATAAAATGTTTAGGGTGATGTAATATTTTACAACATTGAAAAAATTTGGAGTGTTTAACTATGACGACGAAAATATTGTACCAATTTACTTTTTTTATGAGTGAGTAATAATTTTACATTCTTACAACTATGACCTTTGCCTTGAAAAAAAAAAATTATTTGTTTGATGACCGATAGTTATTTATAACTAAATAAAGAAGATAAATTTGTTGGTGACATGTCAAGTTTGATAACATTTTATTTCTTGAATATTCAATATTGAAAATATAACACTCAATAGATATGTTATAGTTATTAAGAATTGATTTCAACTAAATATTTCGACAATAACATCACTAAATATCATCTGACTTGGCTTCAGCTGTCAAATATCCAAGTGAAGTTTCGTACTGTTAAAGTTGGCAGCTCTGAATGGCAAAGGTGGGTGCGTGCACTGTGCCAATGCCAGCCTGTGTTAGAAAGTCAACCGCTTGTAATGCACTATACACTGAAACAACAGGCTTTAAAAACATTGTGGATAGCTTTGGCGATACAGTGTATTACGAAATTCTCGTTGGAACCCCTCTATAATTCATATTGTGAAAATAGCAAATTCAATTTGACTGACATTAGTCTCAAACATTATTTTAAACTAAATTAATAATACCTTTTACTATATACTCTAACTAATTAGACTTATCACATGGTAAAGTGATAAGTCAAGTTTTTGGACAAGTTTTTGGTAAAGGAGCTAAGCTCCTTTTTCAAAAAGTAGCTGTAGCTAGCTACTTTTAAAAAGTAGCTTCCCTAACACTGGAAAGAGGTGTCTGAACATAATCAGCACATCAGCTGATTTTCCTGCATATGTCATATTAGTGTTTACTTTATGGAGTTTACAAACCGATAATTTTTTATGCTTTGTACAATGTACATGTTTTACACTGTTCTCAAGACTAATTACATTGGTAAATAAATAATAAAATAAGTATAAAGCCGCGCCCTTGGCTATAAACATTTGTGGTTATAAACATTGGCTATGAACGTTTCATTTGTAGAGACCTCCGCTCTTATCTCTAAAAGATGAGCCTCTGCGGACAACGTCGCCCGTTTTCCGAAATATCCAGTTCAGTTCGTGTGTGCGTGCCGTGGATGCAGGACTCACCTATACCTCTACGTAAGTTATATCTTTTGACTTCGTCATAATTAATTATACCGAAATTTCCCTTCAATCTTTCCATTCCGTTAATTTATCTCTCGTGCTATGAATAAAATCAGAGCGTGATATTTTCGTTCGTTTAACTTGTGAATTTTCAGTGATTAAAAGAAATAAATTCTTTCAGCGCTCCTGTGTCCTGGTCCACCGAGGCTTGGAGTCGCTAATTTATAAATTCCGAGAAATTCAAATTAAAAAATTTGATTTAAGCCATACATATATCGAGCAATCCTGTGTTACCTTCGCGGGCTGGGATTCGCTCGACATAATTTAAGTTAATAAACTTGAAAACTGTAGCAAGCCTGTGACTTGATTATCGAGCTGGGCATCGCCCCGGTAGTAACTTTTATAATTTATTTTATTCACAAAATCTGGTTGTAGAGCGATCCTGTGACTCCCACGAGCTGGGATACGCTTTTGTTGCATAAATTAGTTTCAATTGGTAATGCTCCTGTGGCTCCTACACAGGCTGGGAGTTGCTCCAATAATACGCATTTCGTTTAATTTTGTTAGGACAAGCGCTAAATTAATTAGGAGCATTCCTGTGATACCACCAAAGGTGCTGGGGGTCGCTCTAGTCCAACAGGAAAACGATTAAAATTTTGTTAATTAATGTATTTCCGTTAGTGGTTATTTTAGGGTGGCATATACACGGTGAATATAGTAAATGTTGAATGTGGTTTAAGTGCGAAGGTGCGATTTAATAGATGGACTCAGTTTATACTCAGAGAACCTTTTAGTTTGTACTTCCTTGTCTTTGTATAGAGAATGATTTGTTTTAGCACATGTATCTGTACCTGAGGATCAATACATCACCTTTATGTTACTACCAATGCGTTTATGTTTTGTTAATACCCCTAAATCGTGTAAATTAATTACCAAATTCCTACCCTGGCCCAACTGCCTATGCGCACCAAACCTTAAGGTATAAACCCCATTGCACATTATGGTCGTATGGTCTCCTGAGACTGATTTCCTGATCGAGTAAACTGGACAAATCGAGTACCACATCAAAGGTCCGGTGGGTGGTCCAATATTATGTGAAACTGCAACCGTCTCATATCGATAATGATAATTCACTACAAAAATTTTAGAAACATTTCGTCTGATTTTATAGCATTAATTAACAATAATTTTGAGATATTATTTGTAAATTTTTCTAAGACTATTTTTCTTAACAATATAAGACCTAATTTTCATTGAAAGGGCAGATAATGAATGAGTAAAGTTGTTTAATATTGTAAAATATAATTTTTTTTCTAAATTTATAGCTAATATAAATTTTTAGGTCACGGTTTTATCACACTAAACGAAATAATTGTGAAACTTGCACAACCGATTGTTTTATCACCCCTCCCTTCAAAAAGGTTAATGTTGAAAGGAAACGTGATAAAAGTTTAGTAATAGTGCGTGTATCAGCAAAAAAAAATAATAATAATAAAAAATAAAAAATAAATAAAAAATAAAACATTGTTTTGCGCTAAAAAAATAAAACAAATCAGGAGTCATTGATGAGTGATATTTTCCTGCTAAATAAATAAAAAGTCTATTCTGTCCTGGAGGGATGGGCGGGGGTGATGTTTGTCCCATACATAATCCGCGAGGCAGGTGCGACAGGGTGTTTGGCTTCCATTAACGTCGTGTGTTCGTCCGGGCCTGCAGCCTTGATTAAATGGGGTCCGTTGAGACAACACACGTGACAAACATTTGATTAAATAACGAGGAAAATAAATCAATCGGCTTTCCAGCTTGTGAACATCTCTACTAGATAGCTAATTTGCTTGTTATAAGCTCATAAAACCATATATCTAATAAGCTTCTGCAAAAAAGTTTAGTATGAATGAGTCGTTGTTTTACTAACGATTAAGAAATACTAACAATATCTGTAAAATTACAATAGGATTAATCAAATCCCTTTATAAACTCATTTAAGAAAGAAAGTTTTGTCAAACTGTACGTAGTATTCAGGTACACTTCATTCGGACTGTTTTGGAGAAGATTTGTTTAATTAACCACCAATTACAGGTATCACAGCGGTATCTTGTAGCGCTGGAGAACTTGGAGCAAAACTGAAACAAATGTTCATTTGTTTTGCGAGTCATTTAGAATGAAAGTGGTTGCCTGTATTAGTGAGGTGATATTCATTCTCATATGATTTTTATTGTGTCTTTAGAGGGCAACATCTGTGTGAGTGAGTCAAGTTTTTCTTCACTGAGGCTCCTGGAGAATCTACAACAGTGGTTCAGAGATAACTATAATCAATTGTTAAGTCCCTTACTATGTTATGCTGTGGTATTTTTGTTGTTTTATTTTATTATAAATCGTGCCCTTAAAAAGTTAAGGAACTTTGTTTCAGTGTAAATATTTAATGAAATACCAAGTTTACTGACATTTTTAGCGAATTTCCTTTGGAATAAGGTATTACCGTCGTTTTCATGGGAGCTACCGTTTATACAGTTTAGGGGACACCACTGCTATTACATAATTTTATATATGAATTTGTAGCTTTTTATGTGTACTTTCTGGATACGTAGTGGGTTTTTGTCGGAAACACATTTAAAACTGCACAGATAACGATTTACTAAAAAATTTAACGTGGGCTTATATGGGAAATAGAATTTTCAATTTTCAGTGGTTGTTACCACGATAACTAAAGCAGCAAAAATTGTCTGATCATCATGAAATTTGGTACAGGCATTTGAGGAATAAAATCACTTAAATATTTACGAATACTAGTGCCAAAGCTAAGAAATTGACCACACTTTGTGATATGGGAGGTTACTTGTAAACTAGGAGATTTCTTCGGCGGCCAACTACCGTATACCTGGCTCGGGTTTCGCGCAGTTAATGCACATTTTTGGGAGACTCTTTTTGGTTTTCGCGCAGTTGATGTGCGACCAGTCAAGAGACTGGTAGAGAGGATGGAAGAGTCCCAGATTTTCATCTATGGTAATTTACCGCATCAATTTATTTAATAAGTATCTAATTGAAACTTTAGGATAGAATAAAATAATGAGCTGAAGAAGTAGTGATGGCATAACTTTCACAATCCCTTCATTAGACATCAAAGAGACAATAAGAAAGTTTAAATATAGACCTAACCTATACCAACCCCAGATCAGAACGAATAAATGACTGTCTCTCAAATAACTTCTTGACGTGGAAGTTTTGTGATGATGAAGGTCGGAGTTAATACATTCTGGTGATAATAATTCCTTTTAAAAGGCTATGATCTTGCTATTTCAAAATTATATGAGGGAAAAATCACAAAACCATACAATTTTGAACATATTAAGCCGGAATTAGTATCGAATACAAAGACCCCAAGTTTCAAGTATCTACAATTCCTTGATACCGCCAGTATTGAGGGTATCGTGGAATCGAGAATCGGAATCAGCCCCTCACTATTATTTATTCTTTGAATTGTTGTACAGGTTAAAATTTGTTTCCAAACAAAGAGACCATATACTGTAGTGACTTTTTTGTGTCCAAGTATAATCAATTCTTAAATTTGTTGCAGATGGTATAAAATATCCTAAGGTTCTATTTCGTGAAAATCGTTCCCAACTCTTTATGGAGCGGTGTGCCCATGTCATGTTTGATGGGTTTGAAAGGTGTGGTCCAGTCCTGGATGCCCCTCGTTCACGAGCGAGGCGTACCGTGTTGGCAAGAAAGGGGATATCTGACAAGGAGCGTGAGGCGCAGCTGCTGGAGGCTCAGTCGGCTGATATGCATGTAAATCAATATTTTAAATATTACCATTCACGATATACTCTAATATAAACCAGGCCCTAGTTTATGTTAGAACAGATCGAGCATGCACTTAAAGTCTAACTAAATTTGACTTTTAAATTTTGTAAATAAAAGTCATTATGACTCGCCGAATGACTCATTTGTACAAACTATTGTTAGGATCATTTAGTAGATGTAAAAAATCGATGTTGCAACATTTCCAGAGCGGGCACAACACGGGGGGACGCCCCCTAGAGGAAGTCGTAGAGGAAACTGTATTGGCCTATGTCATGTTATATATCATCTCAAAAGTCTTTGAACGTAGATCACAACGCCACAAACCCAACTCAAAAGGTCGAATATAACCGAGTTATTGCATTTTGAAATTTCGGTAATACATGATTTTATGCAAAGTTTGACTGCCTGCAATTTCTGGTTCAAACAATTGATTTCAATTTTATTTCTATTCTATTTATCACTTGTTTTTAAGGACAAACAGAATCCTGAAAATTGAGTTAAAGGCTTTCTTTTAAGTCTTTATTTGCCGCCTTCAATTGGTGTCCGAAATATTATGATTAAATTATGTTATTCCGCTCGATTTGGGACAGTCCATGAAAATTTTTATGAAATATTAAACGTAAGCTTTAGGATACTTTTTAACAGAAAGCAATGCCGCAAAGCCGAACTCAAATGAACAAGAGAGCCAGAAATGGTAGGCAGTGAAACTTAGCATAAATTTCCCTGTAAGAAATGCATTGGAGGCGTTTTTAGTCGTCGGTTCTTTGTTTACATTTTGGCAACATCTTTGCGAGTCTTGACAATCAAGACTGAGACGTTCTGATAGGTCTATTGACCGGCTCAATTGCAGTGCAGTCCAAATTTTTGGATTCAGAACAGATTGGAGAACGGGAGCAGAGTAAAGTAGTTGCATAAACAAAAACAAGGTTGTTTTCTACGGGAGGTACGAGCGTAGTCCTAGTTATAATCAATGTGAATCTGTGACTAAAATACTACTGCAAAAGAATTGTTCAAGTTCACCAAGGTACTCCTCGATCTTTTGTTTAATTGATTTTCCGATTTTTTCAGGAGAATGAAGAGGCTCAACGAAGAGCGTTGGCTGAACTCTATGGTAAATATAAAACCTTCCATAGAGTTCAAAATCTTGTTGAGCCAATCCGTGCCGCAGCACAGACCCAGCCAGGATTAGAAGATTTGAGGGATCACAGCCTCACACTGGCATATGATGCCATTGTAGTGCAGGACATCTCTAAAGCTAATGTTGAAACGTTAGTGATTGAAGTTTCAACCTAGGTAATTATTTTGTCATGTAGAATTAAACAGTATGCCGAAGTCCCATCTGGTATTTTATCTCTAAATTCCACTTCAACCCTTTTATCTACACTTAAAGATTTCACAGATTCATTTTGTTTTGAACAATCTATTACAACGATTGGAGCTTTTGAACAAAACTGTTCTGGTGATAGTAGTGGTGTATTCGTCTTACCATAATATGACGATTGAAATCTTGCATACATGTCATATAAAATGGAATAACGTTGCTTGCTAAATGAAACATTTAAATTGTCATATGAAAAAAACTGAGAGTTTAGAAAAACTTTGCAATTCTTTATGTTGCAATGGTTAAATTGACCAGCGTGCACAGTTATAACATTTTTTAGTTTAGTCTCAAAACCGAGTATTATGTACCGTGCCCGTTCTAAATAAGTAGAGGTTTTAACAGTCCATTTTGTCTTTCTGTTTGAGGCAATATGGGGTATTAATGAAATTCCCAACTTCTAAATGGTATTACAATATCACGATCAGATTTGAATTTTCTTAATAATAAAACTCGATGTTCATCCAATCTGACATGAGGTACTCTCCACACAACTTTATCCAACTCTAGTTGCCATTCCAATTTATCTTCTGTAGTTCCACTTGGCGCTTGTATTACATCTTTATTCGTTGAAGATCAAGTAGTACCAGTTCTTGCTTTACGTTTATTATTATTCTCTTGTAATCTTCTGTGAATCCCAAAAGCAATCGTAAAGGTACATTAAAATCAAAGTAACCATTTGAACTAGGAGTAATAGTGTCCTTATCGGGAGTAACCCATCCAGCCGAGATTAAAGAATTCTTTTCATGAGGTGTTATTGAAGTCAATCCTTTTGAAGTTGTTGATATACCAACTTTTTTTGTTGAATCAACTGTTACTCCAGATATTTCATATCTTATTCCATCAAACAGATACGCCATAGGGTTATTTATAAAAGGAACAGTTGAACCAGTTTTCCATCCAATTTCGTTACTCTTCCTTCAATAAAAAAAACTTTCACGTGGTAATGTGTAGATATCTTGTTGTTGAATAGGAATCCTTATTTCATCATTATTATTTAATTTTGATGAAGTGTAAGGGTTGTAAGTGTAATATTCCTTCTCTCATAGGGTTACGTCGAATGTCGGTCCTTGTGCTATATCCAGTATATCCATGGTTAACAAGTTTTAGTCCGATCTTCTGTAGGAAGCGTATGTTGTCCGGTGTTAACTCGTCCAATGTTGAGGAGCTACTGAGCTCCCGGCTCCTCTGTTGCGGTTTAAATGTCAATCCTACGTTGAACTTATAATACCGCTCTTATGTGTAACCGTATTGTAATCATTTCTTTTCTAAAGTCATCACTATAACCGTCCTGGTCCGATATGTTCAGTACGATGTCCGAAATGAAACTGGTGTTCAATGGTAGGTGTATCAGGTTTTGTGGCTTCTCAACTATTTTTGAACCAGGAGCCACCGTTGGATAAAATGTGTGTAAAATATGTTGGTTTACTCCATCTCTATACGATCCGTGTATAATATTGCATGTTATATCAATACTATTCACCTCCAATATTGTTACAAGTAAAATATATTTAAAAAAATATATTATATATGTAAAATATATTTCAATCTCTTAAACTATGTTCTTTTACCAAATAAATACGCACATTAACCAACTAAACTAAATAAATCCTCCTTAAGATTAAATTAATTTTTAATAAGACAACGCTTGGCCTTAATTCTTTTAGATTCTCGCCTGTGTTATAACAAACTGGTTCTTTCATATACCTGAGTCGTCTGAATGCATACAATCGTAATTATTCTGACTGAATAGGTTAATTTGCCTAAATACATTGTAAATGTGAAATTTTCTAACAGTTCCATGTTCCATCCACTATACCCCGTTCAAAATAAATGTGCGGTCGAAATGCATATTTCAATTCCCCCATTTTCTCCCGTTCCTCCCACTGCACAGGCGTCTATTTCGGCATTTTTCATTTTGTGGGAGAGCAAATTCTGACGAAGAGTGGGGGTAACGCCGACAGTGTTACCAACACCGCAAATACCACGCACGGTCATCACGGACAATGCTGAAGACCGTATTTACGAATAAGAAAGACGGAGACAAAAGAAATGGTACGAAGGTTGTTATTATTAATAATGACTATTTAAAAGACTTAATTAATTAGATAAATAATACACCAATACAATTACGGTACAGCAAATTATTGTAACTTATTATGTAATTTACCTACGTAAACCAATGTAATAATAAGCTGTAATTGGTATTACGTTTTTAATATGATGTTAAATATTTAAAATATAAGTCTATTTAATTTAAAAAATGTATATTATAAAGAAAAAATTAATTATTAATTAATTTTAATTAAAACAGTCTGTGGATTTTTCTACACGTTTTGGCTAAACGGGTTATCGCCGAAGTACATAACGGATAAGCCAACTGGTAAATAGGCTATACTAAGTTTTAAATTTTCATATTAAAACGTGTAAAAAATCAACTGACTGTTTTAATTAAAATTAATTAATAATTTTTTTTTCTTTATAAAATACATTTTTGAAAAGGTTTATATTTTTAATATTTAACATCATTTTTAAAAACGCAATACCAATTACAGCTTACTATTACATTTGTTAACGTAGGTAAATTACATAATAAGTTACAATAATTTGCTGCCCTAAAATATTTCAAGGAAGAAGATTATTTTGTAGCCTACAAATCAGAAATCTTACAACAACAAGCTTACATTTTTACACGTTTATCACATTAATATATCGTAGTTATATTGGTGTATTATTTATCTAATCAAGTCTTTTAAATAGTCATTATCAATAATAACAACCTTCGGTATCATTTCTTTTGTCTACGTCTCTCTTATTCGTAAATACGGTCTTCAGCATTGTCCGTGATGACCGTGCGTGGTATTTGCGGTGTTGGTAACACTGTCGGCGGTACCCCCACTCCTTGTCAGAATTTGCACTCCCACAAAGTGAAAAATGCCGAAATAGACGCCTGTTCCCACTGCTAACAATCCAACCAATCGCAATCTCTAAAAAGTTGTACAGCTGTTTAATATCTTATGCCATTTCATGCCAATGTTTTGCCTTTTCGTAAACAAATATTCTTATTTTGACGTTTGAGATGTAAAAAGAAGAGCTTGCAACGGCGGAAAGGTGAAGTAACACGTTCATCAGCGCTATTTTCTACTCTGAATTTCAAGGGCGAAACTAAATTAACATATGATTTTGAAGAAAATAGGGGGAATCAGGGGAAGTATTGAGAGGAATTAACTTATGGTGGGAAATAAAATTTTGTCTTTCGAACGCACATTTATTTTGAACGGAGTATAATATTCATGATTATTAATCAAAAGTCAAACGAAATTTTGAGCAAATCGTTAAACATCAAACTATTCCATGTCCATGTATATTGATTGCTATATACTAGAAACTGGTAAATGCACTGCAATTTGGATAACTGTTCGGCTAATATCACATTCTATTTCAGTCGTCCTTCGAATTAAGTCCTGTGAATTTTACACGTATCTCCATTCCTTCAACCCCATATAGGATAGGTAAAGTTATTATATATTGACGGTTCTTATATATACAGAATGGCATTTTTTATTTTCCATGGAACAAGAATTGGTAACTCTGTATTAAAGCTATGTTTTTTAGATGGATAGTATTGAAGCGGCCATAGCCGGAGAAATGTTGCGCGAATCCTAGCGCTCTAACTTCCTGAGCTATTTGAACTATGAAATATTAGGACACTCAAAGTCAAGAAGTTGACCCAAACTTGAAGTCCGGTGTTGTTAAAAACAATTTATGTTTGTTATTTGCTTTTCACATTTTTATCATTGAATAAATATGAAATAAGGTACCTGATTTATAACAGTATTTCTTAAAATTTATAAGTGTTTACAAGTAAATGTGAAAAATTGATTAAAATTAAATGTGAAAATTACATTATTAGTTCTACCAGTTTTCTACTATTTAGTTTTTTCATCATTTTTTATGCAAAAACATATTAGTTTCGATTTTATTTTTTGAAAAAATTTAATACTTCGATTTTGAAGTTATATAGAGACATTTCTGTGCTCCCTCAATGTAGAAAATTAAAGAAATATATTTCTTTAATGAAGTCAAATGTAAAATCATTGTAAAAAAACCGTGGAAATAAGGTACGAAATGTAAACCAAGATGTATAAATAAACTCATATTTGATAATAGACGAATATACAATTTTTAACGGTGGCACAGACTACAATTTTATTCTTGCGTCAGTTCATTCCTCGCGGGGAACGGGCAGGTCGTCCTGGACCACGTGCTCCCTCGCCGAACACACCATATTCCCAAGTCTGACGAGCCGCATGATGGAATCCACTCCAAGGGCCAGTCCACGCCTCATGCCCTGCGATCGGATGATCCCAGACACAGCGACCTCTATGGCTCATAGACGGGTGATTAGTTGGTGGGGGGGGGGACGCCGGGAAGCCTTCCCGCTGCACGAATACTGCTGGACGGCCTCCTGGGCGACGGCGTTATCGGCGTAAATGCTTCCACCAACAAGAGACTGCAGGTGACGATATTCACTGGCACCACCACACTCCCACTGGCTGTCGACGCTACGGCTGGAGTGATTTCTCTACCGCGGTTGAGGGGGTCGGGCCACCGGGAGCACCCTGTTCCGGTGGGGTCCACTACACAAGGACGCTGCGGAGCCCTATCGCTCCAGGATTGGGTTGGACTTCTTTGGGATCCATGGCGGAACTCAACATGCTCCCGTGTGGTGTAATCCCTGACGAGTTTCCTTAACTGGACAACGCAATAGCAGCGAAAACAGTACACGATGACTGAAGGCGGCGTGTACGAAGAACACGCACTCTGCAACTCTTCGTCGAACTGCACCATACGGTGCTGGACGCTGTCTATTATCTTGCTCTTGATTTGTTTTTCACTAATTCCCAGGCACTTCATTATATCTCTTGCTATTAGTGCCGACTTGCCTTGTGCGAGGAATTGTTCGACGTCAAATGCACGAATGAGCGTATATAACTCTATATATTGTTAACATTGCTAAAGAAACGGAAAAATTTAAGTATGTCTCATGAGTAAAAATTCAGCTGTTTTATGTATGAATTATGTTTTATAAATATTGTGACCATTCAGAATTGTGAATTATCATATGCATGAATAATCATCATAAATATTACCCGTAATTTTGCTAGTAACAAATAAAAAAGAAATGCTAGTAAATGTTTCATAAGCTAAGGAATATCCCTGTAACTAATTGGGTGAACTGAGTTTAGATCAACTTAAATGTTGAGTGATCTCTAGTAATAATTGAAAGACGGAAGAACAGAATTTTTTGTTAATTGTATGTTTGTTTGTTTTTTGTAAAGTTTTATTGTATTCATTTGCTTTAATTAAGTTAGTGTTTTTAATTATATCCCACATTATAATAAAAACAAAGTCTGATCACTTAACAAAACAAATGTTGCCCGACTGACCAGGGGCCCAATTCAACCGCGACCCTCTGGGTTGACGGTAATCCGAATAGGAATGTTTTGACCGTGTGCTTAGTTCACCCGTGTCCATTTTAGAAGGGGGAGTGCAGCATTGCATTGGGGGGGGGGGGTGTGTTTTGGGTTTTGGTGTGGGAGGGGGGGTTGCGCCATTGGGCTAGGGGGGATGGGCACCCCTGATTTGGTGGTCCGAACTGACCAACCTGCCACTTGAAAGAGACACGCGTTCGAGGTGCGATCGTTTAGATTCATTACTGTTGCCTGTTGCGCGGCAATGAACTATTATAAAAAGAAACAAAATTTTCGTCCGCGACATAAAAACTTTTAGTAATTTTATAAAACGTGTTTCAACAATGGCCACGTACAGACTGGTTTGAACATGTGGTATGGACGACGGCGAAGATACGACGCGAAAATAGCATGCGAAGACGAAGAACAAACTACGTCTGCAGTCGCTCATTCGTGCATTTGACGTCGAACAATTCCTCGCACAAGGTAAGTCGGCAGTAACAGCAAGAGAAATGATGATGTGCCTGGGAGTTGGTGAAAAACAACTCAAGAGCAAGATAACAGACAGCGTTCGGCACCGTATGGTGCAGTTCGCCGAAGAGTTGCCGAGTGCGCGTTCTTCGTACACGCCGCCTTTAGTCATCGTGTACTGTCCTCGCTGCTATTGCGTTGTCCAGTTAAGGAAACTCGTCAGGGATTACGTCACACGGGACGATGTTGAGTCCCACCATGGAGCCCAAAGAAGTCTAACACAATCCTGGGGCGACAGAGCTCCAACTCCGCAGCGCCCTTGTGTAGTGGACCCCACCGGAGCAGGGTGCTCCCAGTGGCCCGACCCCCTCAACTGCGGTAGAGGAAGTCACTCCGGCCGAAGCGTCGACGGTCAGTGGGAGTTTGGTGGTGCCAGTGAATATCGTCACCCGCAGCCCCACGTTGTTGGAGGTATCTACGTCGATGACGCCGTCCAGCGGTATTCGTGCTGTGAGAAGGATTCCCGGCGTTCCTCCCCAACTAATCACCCGTCTACGAACCATAGAGGCCGCTGTGACTAGGATCATCCGATCGCAGGGCATGAGGCGTGGACAATCCCTCGGAGTGGATCCCATCATGCGGCTCGTCAGACTTGGGAATATGGTGCGTTCGGCGAGGGAGTACGCCGTCCAGGACGACCTGCCCGTTCCCCGCGAGGAATGAACTGACGTAAGAATTAAATTGTAGTCTGTGCCACCGTTAAATCTGGTAAAACTAATCATGTAATTTTCACATTTCATTTGTATCAATATTTCACATTTACTTATAAACACTTATAAATTTGAAGAAATTCTGTTTTAAACTGTTATAAATCAGGTAACTTATTTCATAATCATTCAATAATAAAAATATATAAAGCAAATTAACATAAATTGTTTTTATAAATTTACATAAATCAGAATACAGGGCTTCGCAGCGTTCAGCACACTCCCGTCAAGGTCGCTCCCCTTCGCCGGGCCGACGGCAGTGTCGCCCTCCTTCTCCAGGACAGCTCCACCAACAGCTTACGCAGATAACCCAGGCGATCACCTTGATGGCGCAGGTTCAAGCTCAACAGGCAGCGGCCGCTCTGCGGTAACCCTAGATAAAGTTATCACAAATTTTATACCATAAAAATGGTTTTTTTCTGTAATAAAATATGTATTTTGAGAGTGGTTACAAAACTGACCATGGAATAGTGGAGGCTTAGGAAGAAGTAAAATCGGACTTAGAGAAACCAGTCGAAATGAGGAAGTCATCATAAACACGAGTAAGATTTAAGTCAATAACTATATCTTATAATTCTTAAACATGCATTTGATGGCTGTTCAAAAATGTTTAGCATCAAAATGGATGACAGAAGTGACTAACCAACACGTAAGATGACTGTAGAGGCAAAGAGTGCAACTTCAAATTAATGAATTATCGTTGACAAAGTTTCAGTTAACCAGATTGTCGTTTGTTTCATAGGATCCAACAAAGGTGTTGGGTATGTTATGTCAAGGAAGATCACTGGGCACCACGGCAAGGTGGTGAAGTCAGTGAACAAGATGGTGAAAAACTGACAACTAGTTACAGAATGCCTCCCTTGGGAATGCTCAGAGAAGAAAGAACACCAAAGCACTCTAATTATCTTCTTGTGGGGTGTGGATATTTCTTGGATTTGAAATGAGGGGTGAAGAATCAAAATATTTATACTGTTGTTGTAGGGACTGAATTAGAAGGACGACTGAACTAAATTAAGATACCGGCCATTCTGATATCCAATTCGCAGCGTAATCACCAGTTGAAAGTATTTAACAATCAATTAACGTGAATGTTGTTTAGTTCGATGATTAACGAATGGTTCAAAATTCATTTGACTTTTGATTACTAATGGTTAGTAGCTAAAGAAGGAACTGTTTGAAGGATTCATATTAAATTTATTATGAGTAAATCGATCTACTGGTCAGATTTCATGGTATATACTAATCAGACGACTCAGGTATATGAAGGAACTTGTTTATTATAATACAGCCGAGAATCTAAAAGGTTTAGGGCCAAGCGTTGCCTTATTAAAAATAAATTTAATCTTACGGAGGATTTATTTAGTTTAGTTGATTAATGTGCATATTTATTTGGTAAATGGACATAGTTTAAGAGATCGAAATATATTTTACACAATAAAAACACTTTTTGCACTGTGCTTCAAAAGACGTACTACGTTGCAGACATACTAAGATCGGTAACAAGGTTATAACTATTCTTAGCTGCTACTATAGTAAGACCTACTTGAAGTCTTAATATGTACTTAATTTTAGGCATCTATATGCTATAATAGCGTATAAACAATATTAAAATCGAGGTCATAAAATCTACGGTGTCATAATAGTGAATAAGAAATATAAAAATAGTGCAATTTTCGAGAAAGAATTTAGAAATTTGGAAATTACGCCCCTTTTTAATAGGTGAAGGTGGTGAGATTCGCCAAAATGTCATAGGACCAAACTTGTAGAGCGTCTATAATAGTATATAGTAATGGCAGATTATCTAAATAGCAATATATTTACCAGGTTCAAGTGAATTACAAACACTTTGCTTGAAAAAACTTTAAAAAATTTTTTTTTTTAAATTTTTTTGCTAAACTTCAATTGAAATTGGCAAATAGCTACTCCTATAGAAAGAACCTTTTGAGGTCATGATATAAACAGAAATTCATGCATAATAGTAAAAAAATATCAAAATAACGCAATTTTTTTGAAAATATTTAGTAATTTTGAAAGTACGCCCCTTTAGAGGGCGAAGGGGATGAGATACAGCAAAATTTCACAGGACCAATCTTGTAAAGCGTCTAATTCCCAACTCACGATTTTCCCTCAGATTTGAGGTAGGACCTCCCGTTCAAAAGGTACAGAGAAAATAGTAAAACCTTACAAATTAGGGTTACCGGTTTCCATACTTCGTTATTTTTTTGGGGGGGGGGGGGTTGAAATGAAAAATTGTTGGTTCTCAGACTTTTCCCGGGGGTATCAGACCGCAAGCCACCCGCATGCCAAAAACAAGTTTCCAGCTCTCCCGTAAGCGGTTTAGAATTTATGTAGATGAGTCAGTCAGTCAGTGAGTACGTCAGTTACACATGGGGTTGTATGTATTATTGATAATATAATTAGTATTATCTTTAGGTTGATAAAGTTTGGTTAGCGGTTGATCTTCTTTTCCCCATGAATGTTTTTTAATTATAAGTATTTGAATCGTATAATATTTGTCATAATTGTCATGTGAATGCAGACATGTCCTTCGATAAATTTAAAGAAATATGTGGCAAAGCATGGGCTGAAAAATATGGATTTCTTGTTATTGTGAAAGAAGAAGCTATAAAAAAATTGAAGATATAGTGTAGGGTTGGATAAATTTGTATTAATTCATTGAAAAATTAATGATACACTTAGTAATAGATTGGACTTCACAGTGTAAACATGGTGAACCAAGGAAAACTATTTAAAGAAATAAAATCACTCAGTCATTCTATTTGACTAAAGAATCGAGTATTAAGAATGGGTTTGAATGAGAGAGAGGAATTCCTGGAGACTACATTTAAACCTATTACAGAACCTTTAAAACAGATAATAGAAAAATTTGGTAAGCCTCATTATGAAGGAGATGTTTTACTACCTGTTTCTAAATATGAAGTAAAGACGTTAAAAAAAGGAAGAAGATGACGATTCTTACACAAGTGATAGTGAAGTTTCTCAAATATAAGAAGAAACAAGTTAGAAACAAGTTAAGAAAAACCAGACATAAATATTAAAAAAGAAGAAGAAGCACAACATATACCTGAATCAGAACAATGAATTCGAAATTTAACAAAATCAAGTAGTGATATATTGCAACACGGACCTCTTGGAAGAAAGTATACCATGAAGTTGTTACATGAAATAAAAGCTAACCCAAAACTACATAAGTTACATGTATATGGAGCGAGAATTGATGGAAATGAATTATAAATAGGAGATTCAAAGTACATTTTACTGAAGATGATTATATTGTTATTGGTGAGCATAAATATAAAGGAACAAAAAGTTATTTGAACTGATTTTAAAAAATATTCCTATAAAATATAGACATCAAGATTTTAATGATTTTAAGGAAGTTTTGCAATAAGAAGAATAAGATGCTCATAAAAAGAATTACTCTAAAGATTCAATTAATAGAACACGTGCAACCAAATATACATATAACAGTTAGTATAATATAATATTAATATAAAATAAATATTTAACAGTTGTAATAAAGAGATTGTTTCCCCAGAAAGAACTACCAACATTACGAACTGCACTTGTTGTGAAGAAACCGCTAAAGAGGAAGTCTTTATCACTTATGGATGAATATGGTAAAAAGAAAAAAGGAGAATCTTCGACATCTGGTAAAGGTTTAATGAAAAACCTATACAATACAAATGTGATTTATTATAATGATATAAATAAATTGGTTGATAGAATGAGACTATTGCATGAAGCCATGGAAGCCGGTCATACTGGTTTAAATAAAGAGTGGGTGGCTCTAGTTGACGAACTTCGGAATCGCGGCATAGTCACATAATTGTTTGCGGATGAAAAAGAGTCACAAGCGTGCAATGTATCAGTTCTACCATGAGCGTCGACAAGTTCGGATGGTACTCCGCGTTGGGGGTACAGGTTGGAGAAAACAGAAAAAGAAGTGGATTGCCGCAAACACCCGAAGGAGAATATAAGTAACTAACTTTTAAAATTTGTTAAAGATCCAGAAGAAGATGGAGATGCGGCAAATTCAAAAACAGTAAAAGACATCATTAAAACTTGAACACAACCTGTATGATGCAAAATCTCACAGGGTTATTAACCCTTTTACTGCCGACGAGCGCAAGCGCGCACGTCGCGAAAAATGCCGGGTCCGTGGTAAGACTATAGTGCGAAGACTGCCAGTCCTGATTTGAGGAAAATTCAGTATTTCACAAAAAAGGGAGTATGTTTTTTACTTTTCATCATAATTTCATAAATGAGGTCTTGTTTTGTTCCTAAAAAACTGCCTGTCTTGATAAAAACATAAAGTGGTTGTTATTATATAGATATATATATAATTTTTTTTCATAAATATATATAGTAACAAAAAATATTTATTTTTTTCTGGTTTGGCCTATAAAAACTATACCTAAAACGAATACGTGCAAAAATCTAACTATTTTAGTTTGTAGAGCATGCATATGTTATTACATAAACAAACTTTCATGCCCTTACGTTGGAAATTGAAAAAGTTGTGATCAGTTTTTGAAATTTTGTAAAATCGAGGTAGAAACACTTCACACTAAGAGTTTGTGAACAGCCATTAAAAACCAACCAAAAAACCAACAGAAAAGTTATATATTAGATTATATATTATTATATAAATTATATATTATATATATAACAAAATATTTTATATATATATAATTAATAATTTATATATATATGTAGTATATTTATATATAATATTTATATATATTATATATATATATATAATATGTATATAATATATATATATATATATATTATATACGTATTATATATATATAAATAGTGGCAAAGTATGGTTGCTGGGCCAGTTCAAGGTCACCTGAGCGATGACGTCATCGCCAATTACGTCATCCTGTGACGTCACACCCATGACGTTGCAGAAATGACGTCATTGATGACGTCATCGGTGGCGTCATTTACTTCGATGACGTCATCGCTCGGGTGACCTATACATATAAATAAATAAATAAATCGGGTGAAATATTTAAAACATAGATATTTATTTATATATAAATATATATTATAAATATTTAAATATATTTATATATATATTTATAATATATATGTTTATATATTGACGTGCTTTATAACGCACGTCGGCAGGTTTCGCTAGATAGCCGATTGAAAAAATGTAAAAGTGAAAAATGTACAATGCTTTAAATTATAAAATAACCAATGTGGCAGATGGAACTGATGTTAAGGATACAATCAATAAACGTTACTTGCGAGTGCATTACAAAGGAAGGTATTACAGAGTTGTAATACCTGAAAAGAAGAGGGATGGATTTTCATTTTATAAATATACTATAAACGATATTGGATATCCTAAAGAAGAAATTGATGGTGTTAATATAAAATAGGTTAAAGATAATTGTATTTTATATAATGGTGCTGTTACTGATTGCCATGGAAAGGTGTTGTCCAACCTGAAAGATGGTTCCACACCATCGGATGCTGCCACCGTGGGACAAATAAATGAAAGCTTGAAGAAAGAAACATCATCTTTTGTTATACAATTTGATGTTTAACGAATTGTTCAATCAATATTTCAATTGACTTTGACCTACTAGTGATGAATGACTATGGCCACCCCCCCCCCCCCCCGGGCATCAGCCAGCAGCTACCCAACAGGTTGGACACGAGCAGGGTGGACGCGGAGATGGAGGGGGATGCCCAAGAACTGTCCCTGCTCTCCGACCGGCCTGACACATGCCCAATATGCGGAGATGCCCCGCTGGGTCTCCATTACGGCGTACGCACCTGTGAGGGTTGCAGTGAGGGCCTTTTTCAGGCGAGCTTTACAAAATGAGAAGAACTATGCATGCAAGGGCACGTCGCAATGCATAATAAACATTGCGACGCGCAAAAAATGCCGAGCTAGCCGCCTGAAGAAGTGCCTTGAAATAGGAATGAACCCTCAAGGTGTGCGTGGAGACCGGGCTCGGGGCGGCCGCAACAAATACAAGAACAACAATAATGTGGTGTTGGCGGAAGGATTGCAGGATGAGCCTGAGGGAGAAGCAGGTGGCGACAGTGGAGGTGGGGAAGATGTTAATGAAGAACAAGGAAGGCGAAGGCCCCAGCTTCGACGTGCTGATGGAGTTCCTGAGAGGACCACTGACCACAAAACAAGAAGTAATGAAACCCCTCGTGATCTTGACGAAATAAGGGTAGACCTTGAAAAAATTACAATACGACGACGAAGAAACAACCAAAGGCCCTTGGAAATGCCCCCAGAACATCTAACTAAAGCCATCATGGCCGGAGACTCCGACCAGGCGCAGGAGCCTGGTCAGATACAAGTGGAGCTGGTCCACCCAAGAGAGGAGCAAGACAAAAAGAAGAGATCCTACTTGACAATGGCAAGAACATCTCTGCAAGAAAACGAGATTATTGTAACCTCTAAATTAACAAAGTTGAGAAATTGAACATTGAAGAATGACAGCAGGAGGGCGAGATCTTCCAAGGCCTTCACGGCCAATGCTTCATGGGGGCGGCGAAGAAGAGGGTCATATGTACCTTTTATTTTGCTCAAGATGGTTGACATGTACGGATGCTTGAATTTTGCTCCCCAAACAAATTGTCGTGGTAAACAAACGACAATTGAAACGATTGTCGTGGCTGCTATCATTCCTGCTCTCAGGGAGGGATTCGCCACAACGTTCAAAGAAAGCGTAGGAAATCTCTGTGGCAGAAACTGTCGCAGCCCTGCTCGGACTTCGATGGGGCTGCTCCTTCCTCCAGGAATCTCACTTCGTCTTACACACGGACAACACCACCATTTTCCACGCTCTGTGTTCGGGCCGAGGCCGCCCCTTCCGACGCCATTGGGTACGTCGCCTCTTCCTCACTGTCCTCAGCGAACTCCGGGACAATACCTTAGAAATGAAGGCAGTGCTCTCCGAGAACAATCAAGCAGACGCCCCCAGCAGAGACGTCCTCCGCACAATTCATGTTGCAGCAAGGGGACACTTCGACAGGAGGGCAAGAAATTTTGGGGAGTTTCTTCAAGTATGGGCTATACCAAGACCTATGTAAACTTTGTAACTACTTATCTTTCTAATTGTTTCATTTTGCATTATAGAACTTAATTATACTTAAGTACAATTGTTTCCTTCAGCACTCCCTTCCATGTTTTATATCTCAATAAATTAAACAAGGGCGCACCCTCCTTCAGAGGGGCGTAACCCGGGGCCTCCATTGCTCCCTCGACCGCTCGCCCGGCGCTGCCTCACGAGTACCTCGGGCTCGAGGTGCTCAGGAGAGCGGAAGTTGCATCGGAGCTATCGCGGGAGGACGACCTCAACAACTCCTAAATTGAGATTAGTATAGTCTCGGGACAGTTACATTTTATAGATAAAACACTTAGGAATCCCGTTTTACCTATATACAATACAGTGTAACTATAAACTACAAAAGTATAAATGTGGAATATTGGCCGAATGAGGAAAATGTGAGGGGGTGAAGGGTGACGGTGAGAATGAAATACACTAAAAATTATAATGGAGGTTGAAAACATTACGGGGGACTTATAATCCCTTGTAAAATTACCGTTAATATAACCACAGCTAACATATAAGACCTTGTCCTATCCTATTTGAGATTGAAGGATAAGAGACGAGTATAATTCACAGGACTGAATTCGGAGGGCCACTGAAATAGATTATGATACCGGCCGGACAAATCCATTTTGCAGGGCATTTATCAGTTTAACGCATATAACAATCAATATTCATGAAAATCATGAAAACAGAGTAAATTGCCGATTATCAATGAGTTCGAATTTACATTTGACTTATAATTACTATTAGTGAATAACTATAGAAGGAATGATTTAAGAATTCTTATAGCATATTACTTAGGAGAATAAATTAACATAGCAAGGGAAATTAATATTAAAATCTGTCAGACGACTCAGGTATATGAGGGAACCAGTAAGTAGTGGGGTTTGGCCGGTCCTGGCCCAGGTCAAGGTCAGGCGGTTGTAACTGTTGTAGGGGTTGCAGCGGCTGGGGTTTTTTGACAGTGATGGGTGGGTTTTGGAAGTGGGTCAAGGTCATCCGGAGGGGTTTTTAAAAAAGGTGAGCCCCGAGGGGTTAGATTGAAGGTGGGTAAAAATTTATTTAATCAAAGAAAAGTAGTGGTTTTATTTGAGGAGGTGTTGAAGTGTTGTTTACTGGTGATGGAGTGGTAGACGCCAAAGGTGATAGCGATGAGAAGATAAAAACATACTATCCACAGTACGCATTTGAATAGTCGTAAAAGCTGAATCATTTCTTGTTGATTCTTTATTTCTAATTGTAGTCTGTTGATTTCGAGTTTGAGTTTATCCTCTTCCAATTGTGACGTAAATGAAAAATCATCCATCATCTTCGTGTATTAAATGTGTGCAGGTAAAAATGGGAGCGGTGTTGATGGTGAGAAAGTTGGCGATGAAATGAGAAACAGAGATAGGGACAGGTTATATATTACTGTAAAAATGGTGGGGGGGGGGGGGGGGGGTAAAGAAAATAATTGTAGTCGACTAAACATCATTATTAGCTGTGTCGGGTGTTGCAGCTTTGGAAGATGGAAGACTATTATCTGGCAGCTGTAAAACTTCGACGTCTTCGCTTTCCATGTTTTCGTAATCAGAAGAATTGTAGGAAACTTCCACAGTGATAGTAATGGTGTTATTTGGAGTGATTATTAGATCACTTAAAATTTGAAAAATAGTTTGTAATTCTTCTTGTGATTGAATAAGAAAAGTACATTTACTTGTTGTTAAAGGAGAGGAGCTCATTGTTCGGAAGTTGGCAAACAAATGGTGAGCGATGGTCAGAGGGTCACTTATATATGGGCAAAGGTGGTGGAGGGGGAAGTAGAGGAGTGGGGAAGGTAGAGTGGTGGGGGAAGGTTGATATACCCATATGCGAACCGGCGGCCAGAGCATTTTGCCGCAAAACCCCATTTGGGTAGGTCATGGGTGGTGTGTAGAAATAAGCATTAGCTGTAATATAAATTAGAAACACTAATAATTGTTTTAAATCAAATATTAAGTTTACTTTTAACCAGAGTTTGCATTTCTTGTTCCTCGTTGTCCAATTCAATAATTTTAATACCATGAGTTGTTTCTTCTTCTTCCCCTGCACTGTTTGAAGATGACGATGATGAAAATATTCTGGTAGGATCCACATATTTTACTTTGATTTTGATCCATCTTAAAGGATACTTATCCATAAGTGTGAGTAAGTTGTGAAATAGAGTTTCCATCTCATCTCTTTCGGTAATTAAATGTTCAAAAGAAATAAACCTGTCACCCATGTTGTTGCCAGTCAGAGTAATGAAATCGGAATGAGAAATGTATTGAAGGATCTGTAGAATATATGTTGGTGGGGACAATTTCAAGGTCAACCGAATGAAATTTTAAAAAAGAGCTGCAGTCAGTGACTACAGCTATAGATCTGAAGCTTTAATAGGATGAGAAGACCAATCTGATCTGTATTTGCATGCATTTATGATGCATGTACAAAAGTCGTCTTTATAACATGCATTACACTCTCGGCAATTAACAATTTTTTCTGGATGAAATTTGATACATCTCTGGGGACAGCAAGTGTGGAAGTATCTTGATTTATAAATTTTAAAGGTTCGCAATTCTGGTGGTGGTAGTTGTTTTGTCTTGCATTTGCAGTAACAGGATCCGAA
The DNA here is from genome assembly GCA_030545055.2 of Neoaliturus tenellus. Classification (NCBI taxonomy): domain Eukaryota; kingdom Metazoa; phylum Arthropoda; class Insecta; order Hemiptera; family Cicadellidae; genus Neoaliturus; species Neoaliturus tenellus. The sequence continues at coordinate 7,454,166 of CM061531.1, forward strand.
GAATTCACATTTTCTACAAGCTAATCCGTCTACCATCCATCTTCCTATATCGGTACATTTTTGTTCACAACAATAGCGTGGTTTGTACTCGTCTTTCTTGTTTTCCATGTTGACGCTTCTAAGTTTAGCCAAGAAATAAAGGTGTATAGTGTAGGATAGCATGTTTTATAGATTAGAAAAAGTGGTGGGGGTAATCTCAAGGTCATTCAAATGGAGTTTTAAAAAAGAACATCTTACAAGTGTAAGATGTATTTATTTAAGATAGTGAGTTTTCATCCTCTTTTTCTTTCTTTATATCTTGTTTGTATTTTTCTTTTTCTTCTTTAGCCATAGCAATGAGATCTTCAGTGGATAGTGGATGTACTTCTGGAAATTTTAGAATTAATTTTGGTTGGAATCCTTCTTTAGTCAATACTTGAAGATCGGATGTCATTTGTTCTACACTTTGATAATCTTTTCCGTAGATTTTTCCATTAAATTCAATCATCATTCTGTACAACATGGTAGTGGTAGTTGTTTTTGCTGCGTCAGTTGGGAAGCAAATGATGATTCTGTTTAGGTTACGCGTTCCTTTTATAGATGCCACAGCGACCACTCAATATTATTCAACATCAGTAATATTTCTGAAACTTAACATTACTTTGAGTAGATGGTGTTGTAGTTGAAGGTTGTGTGGAAACAAATACTTCTTCATTGCAGAATTTTTGTTTAGGAAACATCCTCATGTTGTTAGCGTAAACATCAATATTTAAACGATAACCACCGGCAAGTAATACTCGCAATTCATTAGTAAAATCGTCGAGTTCTTCAAAAGTTGTGATGGTGGTGGTATCATATGATGCACACTTCACCTTAAGAGACATGTTGTTATTTGTAATAACTGGAGAGCCAACAGAGATGCGTACAGCACGAAAGGTAGTCGGAGACTGATGAGATCCTCAAGAAAATTACGGCCTTTATATACCCTCGAAACTAGGTCAAGGTCACCCAAACGTGTTTTTAAAAAAGCAACATATCGATAGTGCAAAAACACTATCGATATGTTGCCTTTTTCTTATTTTTTTTTATTTTTTATTTATTTATAATCAGTTACACACATGTACAACAGTATATATATAAACTACAGATTAGTTGCTAGTAGGCATAACATGAAGTGTAAGTTCAGTAGAGTTGCTTCCGCTAGGACCGTGAGATGCTAAGTAGAGTGTGCCGGGGTGAATCAGTCGTAAATCTTCATTCTGCAGCAGTTGAACAAAGCGTTTGGGAAGAAATACTTGAAATTTTGGTTCATCACCAGGTGTGTAGGGTGCTTCACTTAATGTACAATTGATAGCGTCTCCAATTGATGTTTCCATTTTCTTAATAGTGTGAATAATATAATGTTTCTCTTCCTTCAATTCTGAACATTTTTTTGTCGGTAGTATAGTAGATTTAGAATGTTTGTTAAATTGATCAACAAGCGATTGTAGAAAATTTTGTGACGCCATTATCTTCTTCTTGCTATTGTTCGTCTTCTTCTTCTTGTGTTTGCGTGTCAGAGGTGTTGACTCCCCGGAGGTTCGAGTAATACTGATGCATTGTCATAGTGCCGCTCTCGCTTTTATACCCTTCGTTTCCCCCACCACTTTGCTGGAGATAGACATTTAAACGATATGCGTTTTTTAAAGCACATTGAGACTGTTGATGTTTAAAGTTTTTAGATGAAATACAGATGTTATCAAAGTAGCAATAAAAATCTTTCTCCATTTGCACATTTATTACTTCATGGTTTGTATATGTTTGTATCCAATTTGCTTTTTCCAATCCTCTTGTAAAAATAGTTTTGAACTTTTTGCAGAAATGATTCATAATGTGTGGCATCATATTGTAGGTTATAAAACCTTCATCCCATCTTAGATTATGAAAATGTTTCATCAACCATTTGTTTGTTACTTTAGCTTTGGTTGTTAATCTGTTGAATGGTAAAGGAGGCATAAATAAAAAGTGATAAACAACAGATGTTATCATATCTAGTACCACTAACTCTTTAATTATAAAATTTCCATCATTACCACGGAATGCTTGAAACTCTATGATACCTTGCTTTACTTCCATTAATTCTATCTTCTTAGAGAATGAAACTTGTTTATCCATGATGACGTTCAGTAGGCAACTGGTATGTTAATCCAGATTGACAACCTTTTATACCCCCAATATTCTTCTTTTTACTTACAATATTCTTTATTTGTTCAATTTGTTGCCGATTGTTGATTGTTGAAACTTGATTCGTTTTCCTTGGTTTCTTGCTTTTCTTCATCTAAATTAAAGTTGGTTTGATAGTGGTGTAACTGTCTCCACATATCTACTTCATGTGGTATCCTATTGAAGATTGAAGTATCTACTGGACCATATAGGATTGGAACATATGGTTGTTTATCCAATGCATCAATTAAATAGTCTTTGATAATTGCACTTGAGAATATTAGCTGTTTTAAATATCTTGTTATAGGACCAGTAGCACAAGTTAAAGTGTAAAACTCTTCTTTAGTCAAATGTATTTTTATATTATATTTAGTTAAATCTCTAAATCGAACTAGTTGTTGACCACGTTGTTTAACAATATCGATTTCAATATTTGATTCCAACAAACCTAGTTTTGTTTTTCTTCCAAATGTATTGTTACTCAGATAACATTCCAAAAGATGTATATGTTTCATAAAAGATTCCCAAGAAGTTTCAGTGAAGGTTACCATTTTAGATCCATGATTTAAAATAACAGTAGGAGAGTAATCCAATGATTTCATCACTCCAGCAGATACAGTCTTTGTCATACAAGAAGAAATAGGGTAAAATATTCGAAGAAATACTTCCGTTAAGATGTTGGTGGAAATGTTATCTTCAATTTTTCTTTTCTTTGTTTCTTTTTCAACTTCCTCTTCTTCTGTCTTTTTATGTTTAAACTTGAGGAACTCATCCATTTCCTGTTCAACTTGTCTTTCTATATCCAAACTATTGTCAGCCATAAAAGGTGTAGTTTCTTCATTAGCAGTTGATGTAGTAGAACTCATCTTGCGGACGATGTTACCCATACGACAATCAAAGATGAAATGAATTTCCAGCTCTTTTTTCTCGCTTTTATACTCGCAGATGACCTAGATATTGTTGATTTTTTGTAAAAACCTTACAAATTGTGCAGATGTTGTATTAATCCTTCTTAAAGTACATTCTTCACGATTCCTGTTAGCGGTGTGTAAGTAACTATTTTGTCATGTAGAATTAAACAGTATGCTGAAGTTCCATCTGGTATTTTATCTTCAAATTCCATTTCAACTTTTATATCTACACTTGAAGATTTTACAGATTCATTTTGTTTTGAACAATCGATTACAACAATTGGAGCTTTTGAATAAAATTGTTCTGGTGATAAAAGTGGTGTATTCGTCTTACCATAATATGATGATTGAAATCTTGCATACATGTCATATAGAATGGAATAACGTTTCTTGTCAAATGAAACATTTAAACTGTCATATGGAAAGAACTGAGAGTTTAAAAAAACTTTGCAATTCTTTATCTTGCAATGGTCAAATTGACCAGCGTGCGCGGTTATAACATCTTTTCGTTTAGTCTGAAAACCGACTATTATGTACCTTGCCCGTTCTAAATAAGTAGAGGTTTTAACAGTCCATGTTTGTCTTTCTGTTTGAGGCAATATGGGGTATTCATGAAATTCCCAACTCCTAAATGGTATTACAATATCACGGTCAGATTTTAATTTTTTCAATAATATTACTCGATGTTCATCTGCCAATCTGACATGAGGTACTCTCCATACAACTTTATCCAATTGAAGTTGCCATTCCAAATCGGCATCTTTAGTTCCACTTGGCGCTTGTATTACATCCTTATTTGTTGAAGATCTGAGCAGTACCAGTTCTTGCTTTACATTTATTATTATTCTCTTGTAATCTTCTGCGAATCCCAAAAGCAATCGTAAAGGTACATTAAAATCAAAGTAACCTTTTGAATTAGGAGTAATAGTGTCTTTATCAGGAGTCACCCATCCAGCCGAGATTAAAGAATTTTTTTCATTGGGTGTTATTGAAGTCAATCCTTTTAAAGTTGTTGATATACCAACTTTTTTTGTTGAATCAATTGTTACTCCAGATATCTCATATCTAATTTCATCAAACAGATATGCCATAGGGTTATTTATAAAAGGAACAGTTGAACCAGACTTTCCATCCAATGTTGTTACTCTTCCTTCGATATATAAATAACTTTCACATGGTAATGTGTAGATATCTTGTTGTTGAATGGGAATTCTTATTTCATCATTATTATTTAATTTTGATGAAGTGTAAGGGTTGTGAGTGTGATATTCCTTCTCCCATAGGGTTTCGTCGAATGTCGGTCCTTGCGCTATATCCAGTATATCCATGGTTGGCAAGTTTTAGTCCGATCTTTTGTAGGAAGCGTATGTTGTCCGGTGTTAACTCGTCGAATGTTGAGGAGCTACTGAGCTCCCGACTCTTCCGTTGTGGTTTAAATGATAATCCCATGTTGACTTTATGTTGCCGCTCTGATATGTAACCGTATAGTTATTGTTTCTCCTCTAAAATCAACACTAATACCGTCTTGATCCAATATGTTCAGTACGATGTCTGAAATGAAACTGGTGTTTAACGGTAGGTATATCAGGTTTTGTGGCTTCTCAACTATTTTAAAACCAGGAGCTACTGTCGGGTAAAATGTGTGTAATATATGTTGATTTACTCCATCTCTATATGATCCGTGTATAATATTACACGTTACATCAATACTGTTCACCTTTAATATTGTTACTGTTGTATCGCCAGTATAATCATTTCCAGGAGCTAAAATTCCTTTCTTCTTTGAAAATCCGAGCAAATTGCCGATTGAGTGGTCTAAGCTAAAATCTATATAATACTTTGAAGTTATTTCTGCTTTTAATGTATTATTATTACCTTTTATAGAAATATTTTCTTCTCCAAGTTTCTTTTGTAATACTTGGTTTATATCGTCTATTTCATATGCTCCTGTAGATAATGGAATTATTTTTAATTGTGAATAATTTCCTTTTTCATCTTTACTCTCATAATAATGTAGTAAATTATTTTTTCCTTCTGTAACATTGGGAATTGAATTGTATGTAGTCAAATCCAATAATGCTGCTTCCCATAGTTTATCCGTAGATAAACGTAACGCTGGGAAAAGTGTACTTTTCAATGTTGACGAATTTCCACTCAGCGATACTGTATACGATGACATCTTAAAGCTGACTGACGCTCTTCGCTAGGAACTCTAAACATAAATGTCCGCATATTTCCGTATTGCTAGGTTGCTCTCTTTTGTAGTTGTAGAATATATTCTTGGAGTCCCGAAAATAATGTTGAAGTTCTTTTGGTGGCGGTAAATTTCCAAAACTATCAAAGTAGTAAACATTTTCTCCAAGTTTTTTATAACATACCCAATGAGTACCTGGTCCATAATTAGAGTCTAAATTTACTATTCCAGTTTCATTTTTCCACACTCTATTTGGTAATGTATCTTTCATAAAAACTCCTCTGAAGAATGGTATTCTTAAACATTTCACATATTTTGACAATTGATAGTTTGTTAATGCTTCATTTGGAATTATCAATTTATTTTTCTTATTTAATACACACGGTACGGTCTTAAGTAAAGACCCGATCCGTTTTTTACTATTGACCATATGGATGTTTTCTTGACTTTCCTTTTAGGGTTAGTGCGATGTCTTCTTTTGATGTTCCCACCTCTTTTTGCAGCTTCTTTTTTACTAGGTTTTTTCCCGCGTCGTCTGCCACCACCAAACTTAGCTTTCGTCTTCATGGCTGTTGTCACTGCCCAAGCTGCTGCTTTTTCCGCAATACTGGCGTCACTTGATTTAACCCTTTGCCAAGCTTTTTCCGCTAGCGCTCTATCCGCTATTGATCTATTTGTTGAATCTGCAAACTTGGAATACGCTATATCGTGTTCTTTGCAAGCTTGATCTAATTTATTAATTCCAGGATCTCCTCTTGCTAAACGTTTTGCCAACTTAGTTCCGGGTCCACAATATTGATAGCCTCCGGGCAGATGAAATTCGTATGGTAAAGCGTCTATTGCTCGATTTAGAACAGCACCAACAGGAATCCGTCTGAGCAGGGAAAACGCAGCTGATGTTATACCACGTCCTTTCTTAACGCTGTCTTGACGACGACTGAGCGGTGCGGTCTTCATTATGTCGTCTTATATAACCAGCGTGTTTACTCCACGAGCTGCTTTACATAAATGGATAACTCGTGCACAATGTTTTATATTTAAATATTTAATTATTCAAATTAATTATATACTGATTTATGATTCTATTTTTAATCCAAGCTTCTCGTTCATCGGGTTGAATCATCACATGACTCGTTGTACTAGCTATATGATTGTGGGTATCGATAAGTAAATTGCCCACTATTCTTATTAAACAATCTAAAGTTACAGCATCTTTCGGATGTTGAGGATCATGTAACTGCATAATACGTTTATCATTACACGTGTAAGCGGTCGAATCACTTTTCGATGTTGTTATGACTTGTCCAATAGTAGCAGCATCATTTAAATCTTCTCCTGGTAAAATATTAATTATTTTCTTCATCTTTGCATCATATTTGGTCCCAAAGTGTTTATCCCAAGTTATTGTTTGTTTCATTGTAACACAATCATTTGCTTCGTAACCAGGATAAATATCTTTTATTCTTCTATTACGACCATTGTATGTACCTAATGTACCACCAGTAGCAATTAATGTTTGCACCATTAGAGGTACATCTGTATCTTTTATACCAAATCTTCCATTTGTTATTGTTTTACGTCCTGCATCCCATTCATCATTATTTCCTTGCATTAAATCAAACTTTTTATTTCCATGTATAAATGTATCTCCTCGCTTTAGCACGGCATCTTCATGTTTTACAAAATTCGATGTTCCCCTTTTTAATTCTTTAGATAATTGTTCCATAGTAACAGCGTCTTTTGGTTGAGAACCGAATTTTACATTTGACAATGCTTTTCCATGACAATCTATTTCATCAGCATCTTGTAAAATACAGTTGTCCTTGATGTATTTCAGGTTTACAGCATCACCGTCTTCCTTTGGGTATCCAATGTCATTTATAATAAACTTATAAAAAGAAAATCCTCGTTGAGTCTTTTCCGGTATTATAGAATGTAAATATTCTTTATTAACTGAATCTTTATCATTTTTTGGATTTGCCACATTGGTTATCCTATGATTTCCAGCATCATATGTTTGTCCATCTTTTAAATTGTTACCCCACTGCAATTTTAAAGTGTTGGAAAGTTCAGATGATAAATACTCTTTAGTAATTGCATCAGAACTGTCAGTTGGTTTACCAACATTAATTATTCTATGTGATTTAACATCGTAAGTATTCTTGTTTAATTTTAATGATGTTGAAGTTGCTTCTTTTACTGTTTTTAAATTTGCTCCATCAGTATCTTCTTCTGGGTCTTTAACAAATTTTAAACGTTTGTTACTCATATCATAGTCACCTTCAGGTGTTTGTGGCAATCCACTTCTTTTTCTGTTTTCTCCTCCTTGTACTCCTAGCCCGGAGTACCGTCCGAACTTGTCGACACTCATGATTGAACTGATCCACTGTATACTCACAGCTCTCTTATATATCCATAATGATTTATACAACTATTCCACGATTTCGAAGTTCGTCAACTAAAGCCACCCATTCATTATTTAAACCTGTATGACCAGCTTCCATGGCTTCATGTAATAGTCTCATTCTATCGACCAATTTGTTTATATCATTATAGTAAATCACATTTGTATTATATAGGTTTTTCATTAAACCTTTACCAGACGTAGAAGATTCTCCTTTTTTCTTTTTACCATATTCATCCATAAGTGATAAGTCCATAAGTGATAAAGATTTCCTCTTTAGCGGTTTCTTCAAAGCAGGCGCAGTTCGTAATGTTGGTAGTTTTCTCAGGGGAAACAATCTTTTTATTACAACTGAATATTTAGTTGCGCGTGTTCTATTTATCATTGAATCTTTGGAGTAATTCTTCTTATGAGCATTAGTATTTTGCAAAATTTCTTTAAAAGTATTTAAATCTTGTAGTGTATATTTTATAGGTATATTTTTAAAAATCAGTTCAAATAATCCTTTTGTTCCTTTATATTTATGCTCACCAATAACAATGTCATCATCTTCAGTCAAATATACTTTTGAATCTCCTATTTTTAATTCATTTCCATCAATTCTCGCTCCATATACATGTGACTTGTGTAGTTTTGGGTTAGCTTTTATTTCATGTAACATCTTCATGATATACTTTCTTCCAAGAGGTCCTTGTTGCAATATATCACTACTTAATTTTGTTAGATTTGGAATTGATTGTTCTGCTTCAGGTATATGTTGTTCTTCTTCTTCTTCTTTTTGAACATTTATTTCTGGTTCTTCTTGTCTTGTTTCTTCTCCTTTTTGAGAAACTTCACTATCACTTGTGTAAGAATCATCATCTTCTTCCTTTTTTAAAGTCTTTACTTCAAATTTAGAAACAGGTAGTAAAACATCTCCTTCAAAATGAGGTTTACCAATTGTTTCTGTTATCTGTTTTAAAGGTTCTGTAATAGGCTTAAATGTAGTCTCCAGAAATTCTTCTCTTTCATTCAAACCCATTCTTAATGCTCGATTTTTAAGTCTAATCGAGTCACTCAGTGATTTTATTTCTTTTAATAGTTTTTCTTGGTTCACCATGTTTACGCAGCGAGGTCCAATCTATTACTAAACGTATCATCAATCGTTCAATGAATTAATACAAATTTATCCAATCCTATACGATATCTTCCATTTTTTATAGCTTCTTCTTTCATAATAACAAGAAATCCATATTTTTCAGCCCATGCTTTGCCACACATTTCTTTAAATTTATCAAATGACATGTCTGCATTCACATGATCATAATATATGTGCTTTAAATTTGTTTCATCTTGCTTAAAGATAATTAGTAGATTTGCATTATCTCTTATTAGTTGTTTTGGAATTTTACTGTAAGTTTGACCAATATAAATGCTATCAATATTGTAATGTCTTCCCATGGCAAAATAACTTCTAATAGTGTCGTGATTTTCACAAGATACATCATCAAATATAAATATAGAAAATGGTTTAGCCTCGTTTGGCTCCATTATAGTTTCACTAGCATTAAACTTGTAAAAATTAACTTCAGGCACACTTGCGAGTACCTTATCCAATAATTGGTATTTGGGTTGTTGCAAAGATTTGGAAAAGATATAAATGTTGTTGAAACGTAATCCCTTAGGATTTGTTATTAAATTAAAAACCACATTTGTCTTTCCACAATTTGATGGTCCAGTTATTAAACATCTTATTGTGTTTGGCAGTAATTCACCATGTTTTCCATGATTTAACTTGTCGTTGTCAACTGTTAACTCATCAATATTATCAATAAAAAATCGATCCTTTTGCTGCACAATCTCCATCTTGTGTAAAGGTTAAACATGTAATGACTTCATAAATTGCTACACTAAGTCTTTTGTAGGGATCCAAGAGTCTTCACTTTTATCAAATCCCAACCAACGTACTTTCACCTTATCCTTTTTTCTTTGTAAAATTTTTTCAACAAGATATACATCGCCAACTGATGATTTTAGCAATTCATGTCCGTAGAATCCACCTTCAAGCAATTCACCCTTGTTGTCCTTTAAAATGTAGGTTTCAGGTATTGTTGGTTGCACTTTATAGATTGTAAATACTTCATTAGTCCAGTTTGGCAGATACCTTTTGCTAAATACTCCTTTGTACTTACTTATACGAACTTTATCATCAACTTTAAATGTTTTGGGCTGCATTTTTTCACGTTTAGGAGTAGTATTATTTTTAATACGTTTTAATACCATTTTAGCATTGGCACTATTTACTTCATTAGGCTTCATACCAATGGTTCGATGATACTTATTGTTATATTCTTTTATAAGTTGTGGTAATATATCATACCAAATATATGATCCTCGTTTGGAAAATGTTTTATACATTGCTCCTTTTAACGTTCTGTTAAATCTTTCTATTATTGAAGCTTTAACTTCAGAATTTGTAGAATAATGATTTATTTTATACTTCTTCATTAAAGCTGCAAAGTCTTTGTTAAAATATTCTTTTCCATCATCAGTTTGTAGATGTTTGATGTTGAAATTATTTCTTAGTATAGCCATTTCCATAGCTTTTGTAACACTTTTACCAGTCTTGTCCTTTAGCGGTAAAGCATCAGCCACTTTAGTAAAACAGTCTATAATCGCTAAAATGTATTTGAATCCTTTATTTAATTTACTATGTGGTATCATTTCAATAAGATCGGCTTGGAAAAGATCATTCATTCCTTTTATAATTGTATTTCTTCTAGGAAATTTTCTTCTTGCCGGCTTATGAAGTTCATTTACAATCTTATTCCTTAAATCTTCCATCTTCAGTTGTGTCTTCCACACCGCTTGTAAAAATACTGATCTCTAAAATGGTTTATCCTCTTTTATATGGTTAGATTATAGGTCAAGGCCATATTACATTGGTGTAAAAAAGAGGGAACATGACATTGAGCTTGTCATGTCCCCTCTTCTTTACGGAAAGGAAGAAGGTAAAGGACGAAGAATAGGTTTATTGGTCGATAGGGTATAAGGAGTAATGTCCAAATGGTAAAGTTTTTATATTATCTTCCAGGATGTACCTCTTATCATCCTTACAACTCAAAGCCCATTTGGTTTGCTTTACACTGAAGAGACGATGGTTGAAGCTTCTTATGGTGTTAAATGTTGCTGTTGTCTCAACATTTTCAAATAAGCATCTCTTGTATTCTTCAAACTGTACATTCTTCTTCAGGTATGAGGTTTTTATACCTTTGGCCTTCTTCACGATTTCATGTTCTCTTTTTTCATTTTTGTACAATTTAAATGAATACAATTTAGACATTAAAGCAACAACCTCTTCCATTGGCACGCTATTTGTTTCGTCTTTGAACTTTCCCAATACCTTTTTATTTTTACCATTGTCGTAGTTGGGATGGTCTTGTGGATAATCAGAAAAGTCAAAGTCGTTATTGTAGATAAAACAGCGTAGGTCTTCATACATATCTTCAGTTCTTATCCAATAAATAAAAGCGTCCGTATCCATGTATACAATGCCGATGTTTTCTCTTCCATAAAATTTAACCATCTTGTTGTAATGGAAGTCATACATGTGGGTCTTTGAAATATCTAGAATAGACATCCCCACATATAAAGGACGATCCATTGTAATTGAAATTTTGTTCATGGAAACAGCTACAAGATTTTCGTTGATTATTATGGATGATCCGAAGTTAGGTTTTTGTACCAGCTTTTGTAGTTTCACCGGATCACTAACTAGTTTCACATTCTTATGCTTTCTTTTGTTTTCCAGTGTCTTGCCAAATATCGCATTATTCATCAATTTAAAAAAGTCCTTTTGAAAATTAGATGTAGCTGCAGTTCTTCTTTTTGTGTTGTTGTCAATGTATGACTTTAACCAACAGGATTGAGAAAATTGTAAAGCTCTATTAATTTTTGTTATTCTTAATCCTAATTCTAGGGCTTGTTGTATTACCCAATAATGAGCAACATATCTTGATTTGTTGGTTAAAGTCATCATTAATTTAGGCCATCTACCGGTTGGTGATATTTCTGTCTTGGCCAGTAGAGGTAAATCATAATGGTGGTCATGCAAATGTTCAGGGTACTCAATATCTACATCCAAAATATAACCAGTATCTCCATGTTTTGCTATATCCATGATGTTTCCAATAGAATCAGGATCTACCCATTTAAATTCCCCAAACGGGAGAGGATTCGACATGGCCCATCCATAAAGGTTATTTGCATCAAAATAACCTAAATATGTACTTGGTTTTGTTGCATCAAAATTGGGCAAACATTTGTTATTTGCCTTTACATGTCGTGTTACGCTTTGAGTTAGCCCCCCTCGAACACCTGATTCCAACATCAGCACCATGTCTATATCTGTAAGAAGTTGGAGTTTACATTTTGTTTCCTTTAACATTGCTTGCCAAGCTAGTCCAGGTGATGTACAAGAATGCAGAGGGTCTAATCCATATGCCTTAAAACATGTATTTCTAAACTCTTCCATTATATCACAAAGTAAAGTTACATCTAGTTTTACATAAAAGTCTGAATATTCTCCAAGTGTTTTAAATCCTAATTCATTCCATACTCTACACGCATGTTCATAATCTTCATGGGATATATCTGTGTCATATAGTTTACTTTTGAATTCTTCTTTTGGTAAAAGGGATGTTTCATTAAATCTTTCTAAGCTATCTATATAATCATACGGGAAAACACCTTTGCGAAGAACTAAATTAACCTTGTCATTACTTACAATCTTCTTGGTTTCTATTAAATCTTCTGTTCTCAGGTTTTCAGAAAGCTTCATTAAACTAGATGGCATAAAACGGTAAGAGTCTAAAAACCGAAGCTTTATATTTCCAACTTTTTTAGTAAAACTTATGAACTTCTCCGTGGTTTCAGCTATGACATCAATTTCTCCATTATCTCTTCCTAATTCCGGAATGATAAAATGCGCATCATAACCACTAAGGTTATGTAATATTACAGGTATATTTGCAGGGATCTTGTAGTTGATATTACAGCTGTTACATGCAGCACCTCTATAATACCCTGTCAGATGGTCATGATCATGAACCTTGTGATTTTCCACAGTAAATTCATTTCTACATAAATAACAATAAGTCGCATTTTCATGTTGAATCTCTTCTTCTTCATCCAAAGGTATCATCGGTATAATATCACTGTACAATCTTTCAACACTTTCCGCTATTATATACAACTGATCAAGGAATATTTTAGAAGCATTAACACCACGATAGACAATAGGTTTTAAAGTTAAATTAAATCTATTTAAATGTTCTTCAGAAAGAGTAGATTTAACCATTAAACAAAAACTGTTTGGATCATGTATCTGATACTTAACACTTTTCCTTGCTACATCGCCATCATTATTTTCAATAGGCACAAGTGTAGATTCAAAATCAGCATAAACAACAATAGGAATCCGGTATTGATGGGAGATTTTCTCGAATTTTAACTCTGCCTTACTTGAACACGGTAAGATAATTTTTGCTTCATAGTTGTTGTTACATAGTTTTTTATGCTCTTGTAACCATTCCTTTCCTCCTCTTCTTTCTTGTTGAAAATTAAAACATCGTTTACAAATTATCGTCTTATGTTCAGCTTTAAACAATTGATTATTAACAAGAGTTTCAAATTTTTTAATCCATACATAGTGGGAAACATCACCTTTTGTAAGTAGTAATAAGTCTGTATGATCTGGGAGTTCATTCTTCACCACACGCAATGGGTACACTTTATTCGAACTGTCCAAACCAAAAACATTAACAGATGTTCCAGGGTTTTGTTTTTCGAACTTTGGGATGTCCTTCAAAGCCACTGGGTAAGTCAATCCTTGGAAATTATATTTATATCTGTGTGTTTCATATTCTTCACTGGGTCTAACCGCATGGTGAGGTGGTACAAACTTTGCCGTCATTGCATATCTAAAACATTCCATATCTTCATTTTGAACATTTATACATGATTTGGTGTCTGAAATTTTCTTTGGGAGCGGAATATAACTGCTACCCCTTAATCCATAGCCGTGTTTATGAACTCTAACATCCATACCCTCAATACTAACCAAACTCCAACCAGATCCTCTTCCTTCATGTTCTTGAATTTTTGTTAATATTTCTTCCAAACAATCTTCAACTATTGAATTAATATCTGAACTTGCCATGATGGTCTGGTTTTTTGTCATGAATCCTCTTGGCGACATTTCTCCTTCTACATTAGTAAACATAGCATTTAATAATATGCCAAATTTAATAAAGTTTAGTCTTCTTAATTCTTCTGTGAGTGTTTTACTTACAATTGTTCTTACTTCTTTAAAAAACTGATCCAATTCCAAATTTTCATTTTGAATTTTGTGGTGCATTACTACTCTACCTTCTAAAGCAAATACTTTTAAACTCGGTATTTCACTAGATGGTCCTGCTAATGGTTCTTCTTCTTGTTGTTCTTCTTCATATAGTTTTAAATCTTCATATTCTGTTTCTGTTACATCTTCATTATTATTATGGAATAATTCTTTATGTATTTCTAGTAGAATATTATCATGAAAAGTTTCTGAGCAAATTTCACATTGATGCATCTTGTGTTCTTCTTGTTGTTCTTCTTGTTGTTCTTCTCCATATAGTTTTAAATCTTCATATTCGGTTTCTGTTACATCTTCATTATTATTATGGAATAACTCTTTATGTATTTCTAGTAGAATATTATCATGAAAAGTTTCTAAGCAAATTTCACATTGATGCATCGTGTTGATGTTTACTCTTTGAAATTTAGCATGGAAATGAAATGCTTCTCTCTTCTATTCCCTTTATATAATGCTTCCCCCACCACATTTGTAAGGTTTTTTTGTTAGTGAAATGTTAGAATTAGTAGTTTAACACTAAAGCTGAAAAGTAATGATTAAAGCCTATATTTTCTTCCAATTGCAAATACTCCACATATGCCTCCGCCCACAGCCATAACAGATCTATGTTTCTCCAATATACACCAAAGGTGTGTCTATCATCTACCAAAATTGGAGATCCTATGTTTACTAATCTTCCATTTTCTATCCATGTCACAACTTCAATTAAAAACCTTCCTATAATATCCATTGGTAAATTCGGATCCACAAATATTCTTGTTACAACATTTTCACTTAACAAAGGCACTTCAATTTCTTCAATTTCTTCATCGTTTTCTTCATCCACCTCCAATACTTCTTCAACTTTTGTACATTTGTTATAAAATATTGAAGCATCTTGGGGAGACATGTTCACTCTAGCTATTATAGGTAAAGAATGTTCTCAACACAAACCACACCACTCTTATATCGACATGTCATTGAGTGGGGGGGGGGGGGGGGGTTGTTCTTTTTATGGTACAATTTTAGTAAAAGAAAATAATACAATTCTGTCTTTACCACAATATTGCTCTTAATTAGAGCTTTTCATTGATGTATGACTTGCCCTATTCCGGCAAACCATTCTTGAGTTATTAGTCATTTTGTAATCCGGATTATTGTCGGGGGGGGGGGGGGGGGCTCGTCAAGTTCAAGTTCAAGGTCAAGGTCACCAAGGCCAAGTTCACTGTCGGGGGGGGGGGGGGGGGGGCTCGTCAAGTTCAAGTTCAAGGTCAAGGTCACCAAGGCCAAGTTCACTGTCGGGGGGGGGGGGGGGGGGTCATTAACCTAATTGAGGTCAAGGTCACCAAAAAATTATAATTTACCAAAGTGATGGGGACGGCCGGAGCCATCCCCACCACTCTGTTTGCCTAACACTTCCCCAAATCCCAACCCGCTATAGTTACGTCTTGCAAGGGATCCCAATTTTTGGCCCGCACGCACGTGGCGATCCAGTTTGGTGGGCTGTGATACGGGCGGCCGGCCTCGGGCCTGGGCACTGGACCTGACCATTCCAATTTTACAATAGGGAGTCTCGAACAGTTAATGCAAGACGCAACTCTAACCTCCCACCCTTAATCTAAACCCACCCAAATATAATTATTTCCTAACAAAAAATTAAAAATTTTAAAAAAATAAAAATATGCGCTGCCTATGGCACAACACGCATGTCCCACCCATATTTAATGAAGTTCAACAGAACTTCTATAATTTAAATTTAAATTTAATCTACCCTCCTAACAGCTAGCTGTGAAAGGTTATTAGTACACACACACATACAATAATTATACCAAAACTCAACATCAAAAACACATTTTCCAAACATCAACAATACCATAACACCTTAATGCTAACATCGCAATGCGCAAATTAAAGCTTAAAATTAGCACAACTTAAAACTAAAAATAACATTTTGCACACACACTCACACACACAAGTATTAATATTAAAACCCTAACAGCAAGAGTAACTCAAATATATATCGGCCGCTTATATATTTGAGGTACCCTTTGAGTTCGGAACAACCATCGCGTCCGACAAATTGTTCCGAACTAACTCAGCGATAGTCGCCAAAAAGGTTCTCGGCTCACAAAGTGGTGGGGCGGCTCACAAAGTGGTGGGGAGCGATAGGGGTTTAAGGGGATAGAACGTCCAACGTCAGTGGAAATTTCCAATGATCTATTCGTCACATGTAGGTCGCCGCTAATGCAGGTGGAGCGTTGTACCTTGCAATTAACGTTAGGCAACACCTGGTTTAATCCGCCGTTGAGCTTCACTGAGGCTTTCCCCATCGCGTAACACCATAATTGTTGCCTGTTATTATCTGAGTAATGGCAGAAAATTATCTGTCCTCTTTTGCCGCTTAACTATAGTTATTAAACTATTGGCAACATCAAAGCTAAATTGGTGTTATATAAATGTAACCACTATCAACCTAATTCATTTTGATGAGTTAAAGTGCCGGTGGGGGGGGGGGGGGTTAACATTTTTTCTTGGGGGGGGGGGGGGGGGGTTCAACATAATTACTATCTATGCTTATATAAGCCGCAACGCGGTCGCGCGTCTGCCATTCACTCCCCAGGTACCGCAGCTGAAACAACTAATCTGTAAGTCTCTACCACCTAGTAATGTTACATATGCTTTGTTTTAACTTACACCTGTTAAGCTTGCTATTTTTTATGTAATTTATTTTTTCAACTATTTCTTAACATATAAAAAATACACTTTTTATTTTATATATAATATATCAAATAATCTCGCGTTACTATTTTTATTTTAGTTTATACTTATTATATAAGTTAACCCCTACAGAATAATTAACTAACTTCTGCTGCTAGACTAAACTACTTAGACTATAAACAGTTAACACCCATATATTAATATATAATTATTATACTGCAAGTTTTACCTGTACAAATGCTAGATGTAATTGCGATTAATCGTCTACGACACAGTTCTTAAACCCTTATAAAATAATTAATTAACTTCTACCACTAGCGGTAATTTTTAAAAATTTTACAAAAATTTATTAACTATTTTTCCCCCTACTAGAACCTTTCGCTACGCTGCCGCCCCGACAAAGAACTGAAATCTCCAAAGTTCTTCCCTTTTATCTCATTCTCTTAGGGGAGGGGGTTAGGGGGGTTCACACAACCCTATATAAGCGGCATCGTTACCTCGCGCGTGCTCCATTATAATGGCGATAGGGCAACAGTAAACATCTATCCGTAAGTCTCTAAGACTATCAAACATTTTTTAACTTACTCTTGTTACTCTAACATATGTTTGCGCTTATTATGCTAATTACTCTCTATATATTCAGACACACTCGCGGGCACCAATCATATACTCGCTGAATTTTGGAGAGTACACATCTCCCCTTTGAATATTATTATGGATTCGCACACTTTACATTTAAAACTTTTGCGTACAAAACACATTTTACAGAAACAATCTAACTCCACAATTTCAAAACCGCGTACTACATTGAGTAAGCTTAAAAAATACTTCAGTTTTCACCCGTTGTACTTTGTAAAATCTAACCTTTGTAATACTTGTTCTACTGATCCTATTTTACACTCTGTCTTAACTGAAATGCTGAAATATCACGATTTCAATCTTGTTACACCTATTGACGATCCTATCCAATTATTCTTATTCACTATATTACCAGGTTTATATGATCATTCTTCCTCAGACACATGTCTTGTTCTGCTCTATCAACTCGCACTGTAACCACCTAGGACCTCTCCTTTTTTGCAATTATGGACACACAGCAGGATTCACCCATACAAGCACTGACTCCCATCCCATACAGAGTAATAAAATAACTATTACTGCTACAAATGATGACAAAGCAATTTTCCAATCACTGATGAGTTTTTATTAAATAAATGTATTTTTAAAAACCCCCTCTGGATGACCTTGACCCACTTCCAAAACCCACCCATCACTGTCAAAAAACCCCAGCCGCTGCAACCCCTACAACAGTTACAACCGCCTGACCTTGACCTGGGCCAGGACCGGCCAAACCCCACTACTCCAGTATGTTATAACACAAGCGAGAATCTAAAAGGTTTATTGCCAAGTGTTGCCTTATTAAAATTAAATTAAATCTTACGTAGGTTTTATTTAGTTTAGCTGATTAATGTGCGTATTTATTTGGTAAAAGAACATAGTTTAAGAGATTGAAATATGTTTTACACGATAAAAACACTTTTTACACTGTGCTCCAAAAGACATACTGCGTTGCCGACGTACTAAGGTCGGTAACAAGGTTTATAACTATTCTTAGCTGCACTATAGTAAGCCCTACTTGAAGTCTTAATACATGTACTTAATTTTAGGCATCTATGTGCTATAATAGCGTATAAACAATATAAAAGTCGAGATCATAAAATGTACTGTGCCATAATAGTGAATAAAAATATGAAAATAGCTTAATTTTCGAGAAAGAATTTAGAAATTTGGTAATTACACCCCTTTTAAGGGTGAAGGGGGTGACATACTCAAAATGTCATAGGACCAAACTTGTAGAGCGTCTATAATAGTACATAGTAATGACAGATTATATATCGAAATAGCAATATATTTATCAGGTTCAAGTGAATTACTAACACTTTGCATGAAAAAATGTTAACAATTTTGTGTTTTTACAATTTTTTTTACTAACTTCGATTGAAATTGGCAAATAGCTGCTACTATAGAAAGAACCTGTTGAGGTCATAATATAAACAGAAATTCATGCATATATGTTACATAATAGTAAATAAAAATATCAAAATAACGCAATTTTTTCACAGTTTTGTACACATTTTTTACATTTTCGAACATAAAAAAATATATTTTTGTAATCGAACCGGCAACCGTTATATTGGTAATGTCTGTAACTACTAATCTACCCAGTTATCCGTGAAAAAATATCTCTGAAATGATATAATGGATGATGGATTTATCATTTAAAATCAAACGAATCGTTCTATCTTTTATCTTTATTTCAATATTTAAGACGTGACAGGTCTCTAAAAGAAAACAAATATTTGATGTATTGCCAGCGCAATTTCAAGCTTCGTTGGAATGTTTAAATATGAAAAAAATTGGTTAGGGTTAATTTTGTTATAGTTATTTCCTAAGTTCTAATTATTAAAATTACCAAACTACGACATATTATTCTTAAGTGAAAATATGTGTAATCTTTGATTTGTTAAATTTATCTCTTTATTACTGTTCTTTCGATACATAATAATTTCAAAGCTGTCATTGTTTGATTCATTACTTAATCAACTGTTCGTAATCAAGCTAGTGTAATAGTTAATAGTTTCAAACTCCACAGCTTCACCATGGTATAATGTACAAGAAATTACCGGAAAACAATGGAAATTTTCTTCGTAAATGTCAGTTCCTGACTTTCAGTATCTCTCAAAACGATAGCGATGGAATGTCATACTGTTTACATCTTATATAGTATTAACACCATCCGTCTAGTTTTTTATCTTGTTTTTGAATTCACGATAGTGTATTTAGTGAAATGTAATATCGTAGACTTAACACTTGATGAGTGTATCGAGGTAGAAGGGCTCATATATATGCAAAACACTTGGTAAACTCTGGCAAGGGAGTCGTAATCACCGGACTTGGCACTTTGGAGCACCTAATCTCTCACACCACCGCCCCTCAGTAAGGGACCTAGACAGAAGAGACAACTATTAACTTATCTAGTTTAATGTAAGGGTTGTGCTTTCAGCTAGCTAGTTTGACATGTAATCCTCTATGAGAGTTAGTTCAACATCCTGGATACAATCGCAGAGTCTGATCGCGTTACCCGGTACCGCCCGATAGTTGACGCTGTCGCCACCCGGGGCGCCACGGCCGCGGTTAACCGCATGTATACTTCCCAAACCCCCACACCCGCCCGCTCTATGTCTGTGGCATTTACGGTTTACCAAGCAGGTATTATATACTGAGTACGATTCCGATTTGCTGTTAGATTAAATATATACTAGTCCACTTGTTGCTCGACATCGAGCAATTTATTTTGATAGAATACTAAAGTAACATTTAGTTCTGAATCAAAGAAATCCGACCAATTTAATATTGTGAATATCAGTAATAACAAGAAAACCACACTTATTTACAACTGTACATTAACAGATGTTTTAAATGTTCAACCCAAACCTAATGTTATTGTAATAGGAAGATTTTAAATTTAATTTATGTATAGCGCATTTATTTTATGTCCGATTTCCACCAATTTATGGCGGAAACAAATACAGACCAAGTCCTATTCAATGACACAAAAAATTTGAATATCGGTTGAAACTTGTAGGGGGAGTTCTCAACACAAAAACCCCCTTGGCGTATTAAATAAGTATATATGTTTATTGATTTAATTCTTTCCATTTCTGATGGATATATATATAAGACTATGTAGGTATGACTTTGAGAGGAAAGGTCTTGTGACATTTCCTCCGGCATATAATGAATATTTTAGTTTGCAATGTAAGTATGTATATAGAAGATTTAAGTGAAAATGTTGTATTTTATCTTAAAAAAATAATTAATAAAAAAAAGTAAATAAACTTACTAAAATTGTTTTCTGTGCTTTATTTAGCAAATTTCAAAAGAAAATATATATTTTCAATGTTAGTGTGAGTGCGAATACTCCACTGCAATCGCCCAGAGCAGTATTTGTATACATTAAAATAAGTATGAATTATGTTGTACTATTGTACAACCAACATCGATCTTAGAAATTAACCTAAATCTTTATTTAAATTACTTATCTTAGGTGTATAACATGGAAATTTCACAGCCATAAAAGACGAGGCAAAGGGTGATAAGGGTATCATAACCTTTCGGTTTTCCTATTTAAGATCCAAATAATTTTTGTTGAAGGTTTCCACAGTGCTGCACAATGGTATGTTATAGAATTAACAATGGTTAAGGGCTTTTCGTTTTACATAGGTCCATTTCCAAATATAAAAAAATTTTAAAAATGCCTTAAAATGTAATCTGTCTTTAAAAATACATTTCAGATACATAAATAAAAATACTGATGCTTTTTACTGCTTTTCTGTTTAAGCTTTGTGCATTTATTTGTATTTTATTTAATTTTCGTGACTGCCTTTTCTGTTTTTAGGTTTGGCTATAGATTTCTCCAGATTCACCTGGTGTGTTTTTACTCACTTTGTTATGTTCAAGTATTTCCTCCACCTGAAGACGGGATCAGATACCAGATCCCGAAACGTCGTGAATTTGCTTTGGCTGATCATTGATTTTAAATGTGCAATAATTCACAAAACAATAACAAAAACACTAATTTTACATTAATAAAGCTTCAACTCTTTTTATAAACTGACTAGCAGTTACCCGGCGCGCGTTGCTGCGCTCAAATTAGGTTGTTTACATAAATAAAGCTATTTTAATATAACAAAAAAAAGATAAGTTAAGTTTTAAGTTTTTTAATATAACAAAAAAAAGTCAATGGCATAGAAAGTAAGTATATTAATATTACTGTAAGGCCAAAGGATAAACAGGCATTTTGCAAATTTAAACCCAGAATAGTCAAAGTTTGCCTTGTATCTTATTGATCGTAATTGCAAATGCAAGAGCACCTATGAGCAAAGAGGCACGTCCATGTCAAATTTCAACCCCGGAGGCATTAAATTAATTTTAAAGTCCAGTGGAGCACAGCCCTACTAAAAAATATATTTGCAAAACCATCCTTGGTAAGTACCTATGAGCAAAGAGGAATCTCCAAGTAAAATTTCAACCATGGTGGCCCTAAAGTAATTTAAAGTCCAGTGGGGCGGAGCCCTAAAGAGCTTAAAAATTATATTTGCAAAACCGTTTCCTAGTGAGTAGCTATGAACAAAAAGAATCGTACATCAAATTTCAGTCCCGATGGCCCTAAAGTAATTTAAAGTCAAGTGGGGCGGAGCCCTAAAGTGCTTAAAACGATATGTGCAAAACCGTTTCTTAGTGAGCACCTATGAACAAAAAGAATCATCCATATAATTTCAACCCCGGTGGCCCTTAAGTGATTTTAAAGTCCAGTGGGGCGGAGCTCTAAAGATCTTAAAAAACTATATTTGCAAAACTGTTTCTTAGTAAGCACCTAAGAGTAAAGAGCCAAATTAAAATCAGAGTAATTAATTAAATTAGAGTAAAATTCTGTCAAATTTCAACCCCGGTGGCCCTAAAGTAATTTTGAAGTCCAGTGGGGGGGGAGCCCTAAAGAGCTTAAAAAACTATATTTGCAAAACCGTTTCCTAGTGAGTACCTATGACCAAAGAGAATCGTTCATGTCAAATTTCAGCTCCGGAGGTCCTAAAGTAATTTCAATGTCCAGTGAGGCGGAGCCCTAAAGTGCTTAAAAACTGAATTTGCAGAATCGTTTCTTAGTGAGTACCTATGGGTTAAGAGCATCGTCCATCAAATTTCAACCCCGGTGGCCCTAAAGTAATTTCAATGTCCAGTGGGGGTGGAGCCCTAAAGAGCTTAAAAAACTATATTTGCAAAACCGTTTCCTAGTGAGTACCTATGAGCAAAGAGAATCGTTCATGTCAAATTTCAGCTCTGGAGGTCCTAAAGTAATTTCAATGTCCAGTGAAGCGGAGCCCTAAAGTGCTGAAAAAACTATATTTGCAAAATCGTTTCTTAGTGAGTACCTATGGGTAAAGAGCATCGTCCATCAAATTTCAACCCCGGTGGCCCTAAAGTAATTTTGAGGTCCAGTGGGGTGGAGCCCTAAAGAGCTTAAAAAACTATATTTGCAAAATCGTTTTTTAGTGTGTAGCTATGGGTAAAGAGAATCGTCCATCATATTTCAACCCCGGTGGCCCTAAAGTAATTTTGAAGTCCAGTGGGGTGGAGCCCTAAAGAGCTTAAAAAACTATATTTGTAAAACCTATGGACGTATCATCATAGGTATGGTGCACCTATGGACAGAGAGAATCGTCCATGTCAAATTTCACCCTCTGTAGGCTTTTAGTGTAATTGTGTGCTTCCGTAGGGCGGAGCCATAAAGACAACACAAACATCAACATTATACCTCATACCTGGTTACTTCTATGATTATTACTTCTATGACTTATACGCATCTGCTTGAATGAAACTTTCAATTTTTACTTTCTCCCCCTATACCATAGTATATGGAGAAAGTATTGTTTTCGTCAAAATTTTCGAATTTGAGTTGTTGGTGGATTTATCCATTTTGGTTCCCCCTGAGTCCAAAAAAGTGGTTTTCGGAGTGATGTCTGTGTGTGTGTGTGTGTGTGTGTGTGTGTGTGTGTGTCAGGATGTAAACAGAGCTAGAGAATGCCCCAATGGTCCGATTTTGATGAAATTTGGTAGGTAGGTCCAAACCCACGATAATTCCAGGCGTTTTTTTCATTTTTTTGAATTTTTTATTTTTAAGGGTAGTTTACCCCCAAAAACCCTCAAAAATCGTCAAAAATCAAAATTTCTCAAAAACGGCTCTAACGATTTTGATTAAAATTTTGTGGTTTATTAAGCTTAAAATGGTGAATAAAATGACACCACCCGCATCTCCGGGAAAATGCGCGTTCAAAAGTTATGGAGTAAAAAGTGTTTCAAAAATCAATTTTTTGAATTTTCAAAATAGCTGTTGTCTCGAAATAAATTTTACTTATCACCATTAAATCAAGCTTAAAAAACTAAATAATCCAGTATTTTAAATTATTGCTCTACGTCAAGTGGTTGCGGAGAAAATTCAATTTTTCGTTTAGCGGTAAACGCAGTACGTTGTTAAAAGTCACAGACGCGCGTAGGGTCAAACGAGCGCTGCTCAGCTGGTAGCTATCCGACTGAGTCATCAAGACATTAATGTTTGGAGCTTTTAACACCTTTTTATATATTGTTGGGAGAAAGTATGTGTCAGTTAACTGATACCGTTTATTTTAATTACAGCAGTTCATTTTGTAAACACTAACTTTCTAAAACCTGACACTGCACCATTGTATGCCCTCTGGGTCAGAGTCCTTTGGACAGATCTGCACCAAACTTCACACAAACCATCCTTGAATAATGCTTTATAATGCCTGAAAGTTTCATTACAATCTGTCGAGCGGTTTCGGAGTCTATAGGTAACATACATATATATTTATAAATATATATACATACTTCCTCTTTTATAGATATAGATATGACTTATTCCACTATGCACTGCTTCTACTATAAAGCTAGGATCCCCATTTTTTAAACCTGAGGCACAACCGAAATAATAAGGAGCCTATGTTTCATGAAAATAAAGAGTGGAAGTTTCAAAAGTCAGCCCAGCTTCTGTTGTTGTCGCTGCCGTTAGGACATCCTTTCCGGAACTCGTTGAGGAATTAGGAAATCATAACTCAAACCCTAATTCACTGTTACTGCTCTAAATTCTGAATTGACGATTCTAAAATATTTAACAAATGAGTAAAATGCTCTTGAATGCATAATCTTAACGATAATCTTCATTTACATCTTTTAAAATCTTTTAAATCATTTAAAACATGAATGAAAAAACTATTTATATACAATTTATAAAGATTAGTTTTTTAGAATCAAGTACATTAAATTTAACTCATGGCTTATCGTGACCAAATTTAAGGTTTGAAGTCTAAAATAATTCATTTTAGTCAAAGTTTTCGACGGTTATAAGGTTTTATAATTAAATACAGTATTTCTCTTCTTACGTGAATCGGCAGCCCTTAAAGTGCGTTTTTGTCTATAAAATAACAAGATGGCATAATTTTTATAGAATCACAAAGAATCAATGTCTGTAATAAAACATAGAAACAGAAGAAAATATTATAAGCGGAATAGGAGATTTCGAAGTAATGTAATGTCCACATAATCAGATTAGTGCGTCGCATTTGCACTGCACAGGCACCCCTAGTAAAGATATATTGAATTGACCTAAAAGATGGACTTATGAATATGGGCACATGAGGCTTATTTTAGAGGTTTAAATTATATTTCGTCATGGCTTCGTTCCACAGCCTTCGCAAAGCATTTGCGTCATCGTCGAATTCGTGATGAGGATGCAAATAACCTAGGTTATTGGAACAGACCTGCAATACAAGGCAATTAATTTGAAATTACTATTATGATTTTGGGTTTACAATGAATGCTAATTGTAGTCCAAAATAGCTTACAATTTTTTCTTACACGCCAGTCTCGTTTTAACGAAAATACCTACTTATTTTAAGCACAAACAAGTACGTTCAGCCCTAAAATTTTAAAATATAATAATAAGAGCAAGTAAAATGAAATTATTTTAATATGTTGTTTATTAAAGCCCATGAACTGATACACCCTATGAATACTGTTTAAAGACAGTTGGAGACTAAATATTTTTCGTGTTTTATTGGTTTAAGGCGACAAAAATCCACATTGTTAGTATTATTCGACGAATTTTACACTCAAGTTAATTGTCAAGTTTAAGCAACTGACAGAAACTTCTGGCATAATTAGACTGAAATTGTTAAAAAACAACAAACACACTAATAAATCATGAGTAAGAGAACGAATGGAATGAGTAAATCCGTGTGCTAGGTGGCCAGATCAGCGGGTGTAACATCACTCGTCATATTTCAGTGGCCATGAGTTACAGCTGCTCTCGCTCACGAGTGTGTGTAACTTCTCTTTACCCCTGATGGGTTTATGGCGCTCTCTGTTTTCTGTCATCGTAGTTTGTTTATGTTGTTATATGTTTCGTTTATTTGAGGCTCCATCAAACTTTCCTCGCTCAAATTCGTAATATTTTTTGGTAATGTTAATCCGTGATATTATGAAGGTACCCATTTAATTATCGGATAGTTTTACTGACAATGGTTAGTTCTCGCTAACTTCAACCTCTATTACTCGAAATCCTTGGTATTTAAAAATTATTTTTAATCCCATGGAAAACCTAAGTAAAATATAAAACCAACTTCAATTGGTTATTAAACACTTATGTTAAATTCACATAAGTAAAAGTTACAGAAAAAAGTATACCAACTCGAAATCCACTGCATGATTTTAATTCAATTCGAATTTTACCGAGATAAGTCGAAGTTTTTTAGTTTATGTAAGCCTTCAAGTCAAAACTCAACGCACAGGTCGCAACGAATCAGTGACAAATCAATTCTAGCGTCTGTCTGCTGTCTATCTACTGCATAGATATTACCTTGGTAAGTTGAATTAAATAGAAATATCTTTAGCTAAATTAAAGAGCTATCGTAGTCCCGTGCATTTCAGGTTAACGAGAGTTAACTATTACTCTTACTTTTGTCTACGTTTAATATGGCAGCTGACTATAAATCATTATAATGAGCACGAAGCATGAAGTTTTGTTTCATACTTTAATCAAGGCTCTCATTTCACATACCAGTCACCCTTTACCAGGATGGCTCTTAATATCAAGAAGTGTCAACTTATTACATTCCATCGCTGCCATGAACCTACATTGTAATCTGCCATGTAATCTTATTACACTGTTTATTACACTGTTACTTTCTATACGGTTACTGTTGTATTACATGTACACAGTGAACTTATCTCTCGTGTTCAGCAAGTAAAGGATCTCGACATTATAGTGACTACACCATTAAGTTATGTGGCCCATATAGTGAACATACTGAACATATGTAGTAGAGCAAAAATAATGTTGGGGTTTAATATTCCGTGTCCCGAAGCAGTTTAGTCACACGTCAGCGATTAAGTTTCTTTTAAGTGCCTTGGTGAGACAGATTTTTTAATATGCCTCACCAGTGTGGAACCCCAACCAAAGGTATCAAATCGATGAGCTTCAGAAAATCCAACAATTTATTCGCATAGTGGGCTCCAAAAAAGGGTTTCATTACAATGGACCTTGGCCTTCGGTCTCTTGTGGAACGAAGACTCTCTGCCGACCTAGTCCTACTGCACAATATCGTCAATGAAAGAGTCAATTGCCCCAACATACTTCGCTTGATCCTGTGTGAAATACCTTCGTTCAAAAGATGAAGTGATATCTTCAAACAACACCGCATTAACTACGCAGCAAACAAAACTTCGGCCCGATTCCCAAGAGGTGGCAACATTACTGCTGACCATGTCGACTTCTTTCAAATCAGCGTGGCAAAACTGAATAAGGAGTTTAGCAGTGCTTTATTGCTGTTGCAAAAATCCTAAAAATATGTCACGTCTGCCTTTCTGAATTCGCAATAATGTTAGTATTGTATTTTAGTTTAAAAACTTAAAATGGCTGCATTTTGAAAATACAATGGAAAAATATATTTTATTTTGATGATGGACATTGTTATTACACAGGTCCATGCCAAATGTAAAGTTCCCACATCAATCCGCCACCAAAATAAAAATGATTAAGTGGAAAAACTAAACGACGGATATCTGACTAAAGGGTGACCATTAAGTCTTAGGACGACTTTATAACTTTTAAACGACAAACGATATCACAACCACATTTGGTATACCGTTACTGGAAATTGTAAGCTACTTTTCTGTGTACATGGTGGTCGGATATCACCTTTGGGGGACGGCCCGTCAGGGGTCAGAAGAAAATCTTTAATGACAGCCTATGTTGAGTTGTACATCATTTTAAAGGTCTACTTCAACTGAAAACAATGCCGCAAACCGGACTTCAAAAGGTTGATCCAGTCGGAAGAAATCGCGTTTCAAAGTTTAAAAAATGTTTAATACCATTATCACTGTAGCAAATAGAAGTTAAGGGTAATACTTACAGAAAGTCTTTTAAAGTAGGTGTTCAAAATGTCCACCATCGGTCGTCTGGCAATATGCTAACCGGTTATAAAAGGCGGCTACTGCATTTTGTATGTATTCTCGTGGAATAGCTTGAGCTTCATGTGATATCCTATGTCTCAGTTCGTTCAGATCTGTAGGCTGAGTTCGATACACTTTGTCCTTGATGTAGCCCCATAGGAAGTAGTCAAGCGGAGTTAGGTCAGGGGAACGAGCCGGCCACTCAATCGCACCTCGTCTTCCAATCCACCGGTGTGGGAATACTGCATCTAAGTATTGCCTTACCTGAACACCATAGTGTGGCGGTGCTCCGTCTTGTTGGAAAAAACATGATTGGAAGTCGTCGCCCAGAGTAGCTTGTAAAGCAGGAACAATCTCATTTTGGAGCATATCCTGATACTTATTGGCATTTAAATTTCCATCGATGAAAAATGGTCCTATAATCGAATTACGTATGATACCTGCCCATACGTTTATTTTTTGGGGGTGTTGTGTGTAACACTCACTCATCCAGTGTGGGTTAACATTATCCCAATACCGGCAGTTATGCCTGTTAACATGGCCATTCAACATAAAAGTCGACTCATCTGAGAATACAATGTCGTCCAAAAGTATTTGTCTTTGGTCAATTCTATTCATCATAATTTCACTGAATTCCATCCGGCGATCAAAATCATCTTCGGTTAGTTCCTGCAACAGGGTAACCCGGTATGCCTTGAAACCAGACTTCTGTAATACTTTGCGAACTGATTCACGACCTATTCCATGAGATTGTGCTGCTGATCTAACTGATTGTTTTGGATTTTCAACGAAAGACTGAAGAATGTCTAATGAGCCGTCTTCGTCTGTCACAGTACTTGGTCGTCCAGATCTGGCACGATCCTTAACAGTACCAGTGTCTACAAAGCGAGCAACTGTGTACTGTGCTGTGGATTTAGAAATAGGAGCTCTATCAGGAAAAGTAGCATTGAATAATTGTGTGACTTCTGCAAACGGTCTTACATTATCACCCCAGCCGCGCATCATTAAGAGTGTAATTCTTTCCCGCTCACTAAGCGACATCTTTTAAAACTTATAAATCTTAAGTAACAGGATATGACTGCAAAAACTACTGTAGCTTGAGTGGTACTGATACGTGAACTGTTAGACAGATAAAAGCCATTAAGGGGGAAGTCCAGTGGATGGGAAACCCTGACCTAGAGGCACCGCTTTCACTTTTCATTGTACTTCTTAATACAGCAGGTTTTCCTGATTACACTTAGCACATTGTCAGACGGCCGAAAGGAAAGAGTAAGATTATTTCTTACGTAATAATGGTATTTTTCATTTTTAAACTTTAAAACGCGATTTCTTCCGACTGGATCAACCTTTCGAAGTCCGGTTTGCGGCATTGTTTTCAGTTGAAGTAGACCTTTAAAATGATGTACAACTCAACATAGGCTGTCATTAAAGATTTTCTTCTGACCCCTGACGGGCCGTCCCCCAAAGGTGATATCCGACCACCATGTACACAGAAAAGTAGCTTACAATTTCCAGTAACGGTATACCAAATGTGGTTGTGATATCGTTTGTCGTTTAAAAGTTATAAAGTCGTCCTAAGACTTTATGGTCACCCTGTATGTATATTAGGACACAACTTCATAAGAACTATTTTGTTTTTAACCAATAAGCCATATTATGAAATTTGGTGTTGGACTTTAAAGACACCCTGTATATACACCGCAGAAGCGGCCAATACCCCCTAATCTCACAGACACTAGAGTTGCCACAGGGAAATCTTAATAGGAATTCTTTTCGTAAACATATCATGGTGAATCTTCTTTCATTATTTAAGTATAAAACAGACCAATCGTTGGAGAGAACTATCACAGAACCATCTGGAAGTATTGTCTGAGGAAAACCTTTCACCTATAATGTTAAAAATGGACCAGACGAGTCATAAGATTTAAAACAAATAAAAATAGTATTATTAATGAGAATAAAATTACAAAATTATAGTAACAAATAAATTTAAAAGATTACGGTTCAAGATATTACTTTACTTATAAGCCTATGATAAATAACCCGATTAACGTTCGGCTGAAGCGACGATTGTTTTTGTCCAGCGTCTGCCATAACATATATTTCACAAGCTGAATACAATTCAAGCGCTTTCAAGGGCGAACACGGAGTGATCATAACGGCTTTGGAAAGCTTATGTTTATGGCATCGAGCAGCCCTTCGCTTTGACTCTGCGATCTCCACTGGGTCATAAATATTTATTGATTGTGACTTTGAAATATTATTGTTCGGTCTACAATGGGCTGAGTATAAATGGGCGATGAAATTTTGATCTCAAATGTTGTTCTGGACGTTTTGGGCATTATGAAGGTGTTGAAAAATTGCAGTATTTGTTTCAGGAGGCTAATTGGAAACCCTTACATGTATCAGTACCTTTTAAGCTCCAGTTGCGAGAAGCATCATATTATTCGAGATGATTTTTCTATAATAAATAAGTGTAAGAGGCGGCTTAGGGTGGTTTTTAACAGTAAATAAGTAATACTTGTTTTTAGACAGGGTTTGCCTCAATGCTTTACAAGTGTTTTCATTCTCTATACTCTATAATTAGAGTTTAAGATTGTAAACTACGTTAACTACAATTACTTATTCAATCGTGTTTTTTAAACTGCTTTTTTTCTCCCACTTTACTACTCTATTTAACAATAAATATTTAATTTTAAGTAGATCATTTTTTACTTAAATCAACATTATTTTAAGCCCACAATTTCACTTCACTGAAAGTAATCATCTTATATATTTTGTTGCATGAAATAAATACCAATTAATATAATATAAGGTGTGAATTAATGTAAGTTACGAGCACCTTCTTTACCAGGTTTGCAGTCCAGTGCTAAAGGTCCGTGTAACCCAGTGTTTTGCATATATATTACCTCTTCAAGACCAGATGTTCATTCCCTTATGTAGGTCATATCTCTAATTTTCTAACATTATCCAACTTTTTTGGTAGTAGTTTTAATAATTCCAATAAATGTTACATTCATTATGAGCCTGACTGATAATAAACTAAGTCTTTCGAATATGCGTTGTTTTCTAGAGGTCAACAAAGCTTATCGATAAGCTATCGATGGCCAAAAAAGTAAATACAATAATTATTCCTAATGATAGTTTTATTAGCGGTCAGAACATTGATATGCCCTTTGATATGCCCTCCTTCAACTCCGCCTTACAATTTGCTAGACTCGAATAGAATTAATTTCTATTTCAATGTTAAATAAATATATCACTAATATTTCATTTAAGTCAATCGGCAAAAACTTAATTTTTTTAACAGATACCTGAAAGTATAGAATTTTTTTAAAGAGTTTTATAGCAACAGTTTGCCTAAAATTAGCTTTGTTACACGTAAAAATATGTAAACTACAGAGGAAGGGCTTTAATTTTGTTTTATTAATTTTTTGTCATAAAATTGCGTTCTAAGAGTGTTAACTAAATAGCAACCGATACAAATTAATGATTTGTCATTTTTAAGGCTTTTGATTGTGTTCAAGACCAAGCCGTGATACACGATGTCAAATGTAATGGTTATTACTTAGGTCTAAGAACATCCGAAAGTACTTCCACTTCATCTACAAAGTTAATGTTTGAATTACTCACCTAAATATAAACTAAATTTATCATAAAAACGCAGACAGATATATCACAAAGAACATGACACAACTATTTTACTATCTTTAAAACTAGATATTAAAACTTATAACTGTGACAAAAGTTTAACGAGGAAATTGGTTGATGTATTGGTATATATTTCGTGATATTTAACAAAATTTTATGTATCTACTGACCCACCAATCCCAATTACAAAAAATAATATAGCAATAAGTAGAAAAGAAATTACACTTTTAGGTGTGGTAAACGAAACAGATTTCGATGATTAAAACATTAGTTCTTGAAACATTGAATGAAGATGCTTGAGTTCACGGAATAAATATTCTATAAAACTAACAAAGTAGAACTCGGGGCAAATCGGTTTGACTAAGTTTCGCAGGTTCAGCCGAGCGGAACTATCAGATACCCTCGATGGTATTTCTTGTCACTTTCGCGTTCATCCTACTTTTAAACGATTGTAAAAAAATATATTTTGTTAGTTAGTTACTATATTAGGATTCACGAAAATAGTCCGATGAGAGTCGATACATTGTTGCCAAATTTATTCTGAAACACATTTTTATATTGTGTTACACATGGTAAACATATCCACAAATGACAACATTGCAGGAAGAGAGGGGGTGAGGGGGGACACAGCTGTTTCCATCGGACTGTTTTCGTACATCTTACAATAGTAAATACTTATACCAGCCGTCACGAGAGAAGTCCGTTGAGCTGTAACCAATAGGAATTAAGCGCGGTGTTGCCACATTGAACGCCGGTTACCAATATAAACGTAAATCATTGAAGCGATCACCTGATTATAAAACTGTTTCTAATGTGTACATCCCGTGTTTTAAACATGTAGCCTATTGTACATTGAAAACAAGAAAGGTTCGTAGTTCGTGTGTTTATGTTTGGACATCATCATGCATTTACAAAACAACAAATTGAAAACCAATATTGTAGTCCAGGCAACGAAGACAAAATAGGGGAAAAAATTCATGTAGAAGCCAAATTTGGTACAGTTGTAGGGGAAGGTTTCTTAAACAACATACTAAAAGTACTGACCCATAGGGGTGGAGCTAAAATGATGGGATGGCCCACGTGGAGTCAGAAATAAATCTTTCGTCGATCAATGGGTTTATGTACATCAAATTAAAGCTAATAAGTAGTAGAATTTAATGCCGCAAACCCCATCTCAAAAGGTTGCCTGAGTCGAAAACGGCAGCCTGTCAAACTTTGAATATTTTAACCTAAACGCTTAAAAATGTAATAATTTTCGAAATACTTGACCTTTCGAGGTGCGGTTTGCGGCAAACGTTTGCTATTACAATTACCTTTGAAAACGTGGATAGCTTGTCATAAGCCTATCATATTACCCTTGAACCATCCTCTACATGAACGTCCCAAAGAGGAAGTTTAAAAAAAAGTTTCTTAGTCCATAGCCATGCTATACATAGTTTTAAAGGTCTTAGTAAGGAGAGTACATAGCCGAAAACCAGACCTCAAAAGGTCAAATATGTCGGAAGTTATTGCATTTCAAAGTTTTAATAATATAATTTTATTCCACATTTTCATTATCATATATCTCCTTTACTATTAATCCTAGCAAAAAAGTGCACAGGACCTTTTTTGTAGATAATTTTACGAACTTTAATTTAACTAAGAACAAAATTTTTGCTAGAGGCCATAGTTTTTGAGTTATTTACAAAAAAACCAAAAAAGGGGACCTTTAGAGCCCCCCCACCCTTTTAGCTCCACTCCTAAAAGTATGTTGTTCCTTTAGTATGTTGTTTAGGACGCCTTCCCCTACAACTGTACCAAATTTGGCTTCTACATGAATTTTTTCCCCTATTGGGTCATTTTTTGTCTTCGTTGCCTGGACTATTGAGGGCGAATAGCTTGTCATAATTTATCTTTTCTTTCATGTCTTGAGTTATCTTGAAAACCTATGTGGGTACTGTCCTCTGTCGTAATAAGACAACTTTTTACAGTAGCGGCTCGTGGCCCGTGCGTTTGCACAAAAGCGCCGCTCCCGGTGGCCGAACCGGGAAGTGAAAATCAAAGGATGGCTGCTGCTTGAAAAACCAAATGAAAAGAGAAAACAGGAGTTTGATAGTTAAAAGGATTATTTTTAATCAAATTATTTATATTAATGAGGCAAGAGTGCAGATCAAGTGTCTTGTCCGATTTTGAAACCCTCGTTTAGATACGCAAAAGACCTCCCCCCCCCCCTTTAAGACTTCTGCACCCTCCTAGATGGCCGGTGCCTTCATTTGGATGTAGGCGCCCCCTTTAGATCAAAATGTGCCTATAAGTTCCTACACTACTTCTGTTAAAGTTACGTGCTCATTGGGGCGGTTCGGTACGGCGGGCGGAAGGGCACGACACTGGCGGATATCCTTCTTTACATCGTCCTGAACATTCGCACGCTCCATAAAAAGAGATTATCAAAGGGGAGTTAGCTAAGTAACATCATGTGGCAAAAAAAATTATGGTCATAAGTTAATTTTTTCCAGAGGAAGAATAAAATAAATACAATACATCCATCATGTTTGTAGGCCTATTATTCCGAGAGGACTTAAGTACTCTAAATGCCTCATAATGTTCAACTTTTGGTATTATCCATTAAAACTATCAACTTAAATATACCCATCTTTGTAAAGTCGTTTTCACGTAAGAACGACAATCCCGATTCGCCGACCGGAGGGTACGCGCACTGCAGGTGGCCGTATAGCCGGCACGGCAGCTTGAAAACTTCCTAAAATTCGCTCGCCCAACCTTTTGCAAAGCAGCGGAAGGTGCAGATCGTCAGGGAGTGTTTTTGTAGTACCGTACTGACCTAGTGCACTCCCATAAAATTCAATACTACTGACTTTTGAAATTTGCCGTAACACTTGTCAGTAACTGTTAGTGCCGTGCCGCGCCCGTTGTTCACGTGACGCCTATTTCTTTACGGATGTGAACGCCCTCTTCATGGACACCTTGGTGAAATAAAGGCAATCCATGTTAATAAAAGGCTGTCAAAAGATAAATATGCCCTTATTCCTTCTAAGAAGCCCATTGGTTTCATTTTCCTTTAACCCTTAAATCAGGATAAGAAATCAAATGTCAGTGTTAAACTAACATTTTTTACGCGTTTACAAATCGTGTTGTCCTGAATTTATCTTTTACCTTCTTAAAAAAAATTGTAATTTTGTTAGAAATTATTCAAACCGCAGAATTAATAACACTAGATAGGCCTATATAGAACCATAGCATATTTTTCCTCAGGATCTAAAATTAAATTTTTGAAAAAATAACGTATCACAATTATAGTTCTTTTTTTAGTTAAAAACTAAATAATTAGTAATTGTTTATTCTACCCTTAAACAATGCAAACAATCAAATAATACAATAGACTTTGTCATATAGGCTAGCTTTCTGGTTGCTTACAGTATTTTACTTGGACATACCCTGTAGTTTCATGATTTGAATGATCTTATTTCTACCGTGATTCATACCAACTAGCCTAAAACTTCACCCAAATTTCTAGAAAGATAACAAATGAACAAATAACAAGTGGTAGACCTACATAATTAAGAAATAAACAACTGCCGGCTTACTTAGCTAAATTACAGCTCTGGCCTAACAGATAAAAATTATTTGACAAAAACAATAACATAACAGGAACATTAAATAACACATTAACAGTAAAATAAAATAACAGTAACATACAAAACAGAAACATAATTTTGTGGATTTGAATATTGTCGACTACTTATTATTACTACTTATTATTGTCCGGAGATTTCCAATAACTGTTTAACTTTTCTGATATTTTAATAGCAATATTTTAATCGGTTTCAGGGGGGGAGTTTATTCAGTTAATGACTGGGGACTTTCGTTTTCTTGATTTTCCTGGTGTTGAAAAAGTTGGTGTTGGCGACTCTTCAAAAACTGACAATATTGCCTACTTATTTACCATGTTAACTGTCTTTTTTCACTAATCTTGCAATCAATAGCACATTATTTTGCAGTTTGATTACAATGAACACACTCACGAAATGACAAAAAGGAGAGCGAGCTGTTAAAAAAAACAATAAACTTTGTACACTATGTTCCGTTCTGCACTGTTAACCGTTTTTTCTTTTTTAATAGCAATTGATGCGGGAGGTGTTTTTTGATCCATATTGAAACAACCACAAAATTTACACTAAACGATTATGATACTTACATTCAACTCTTACTCTAAAAAAATAAGGGTTTTAAAAGAGATTGTATTTTGGATTGTTTACATATACAGGGTGTTCGGAAAAAACGTTTCAGGAATTCAGGAGGTTATTGCCCATATCAAAATAAGCAAAAAAGTTCCTGCAAACATATGTCCTAAAATGCTTTGTTAACCCACTAGCCACCATTTTTTTTTTACGCTAAATAATTTTTATTTCCGTAATGGATCATTGTATTAAGTTAATATTTGGCATGGACCTTCATCATAACAATACCCATTTTCAAGAAAAAAGTTATTTTTTTCCAATTTGTATTTTCAAAATGGCGGCCATTTAAAAATGTTAAACTAAAATATCTCAAAACCGGTAAATTTTATAAAAATTTTACTAGACTTAAAAAAGTTGACAAATTTAATTATCTAACCAACGGTACCAAGTTTGTAAGGATCTGACAACAAATAACGGAGTTATTGAGATTTTTCAATTAAAATTACCTTAATTTGCATTAATTACAATGAAAAATCAATGTTTTTATGCAGAAAAACTCAATAACTCCGTTATTTGTTGTCAGATCCTTACAAACTTGGTACCATTGGTTAGATAATTAAATTTGTCAACTTTTTTGTGGCTGGTAAAATTTTTATAAAATTCACCGGTTTTGAGATATTGTAGTTTAAAATGGCCGCCATTTTGAAAATATACGTTGGAAAAAAATAACTTTTTTCTTGAAAATGGGTATTGCTATGATAAAGGTGCATGGCAAATATTAACTTAATACAATGATCCATTACGGAAATAAAAATTATTTAGTGTAAAAAACAAAATGGCGGCTAGCGGGTTAACAAAGCATTTTAGGACACATGATTACGGGAACTTTTTTGCTTATTTTGATGTGGGCAATAACCTCCTGAATTCCTGAAACGTTTTTTCCGAACACCCTGTATATTGTTTACATTTGTAAATATTATTATTTACAACATGTGATTTATGCCATTAGGCTAGGTGAATAACGGCAACATCGCTTGAATCTCATTCGTTGGTCCAAAATCACGTGACCGCTAAGCCCCTCCCTCAACGGACTTCTCTGGTGACGGCTAGTGTAATAGATATGTCATATTGTAATTAAAAACCTTATCTAGCTGCATATTTATTATTTATAACATTGCATTTATCTGGCTTATACATACATTCTACATAACGCCTACGTTTTGTATTTATCTAGTCAATTGTGCTATCAGTCTCGTCCTGGCGGAATTGTGCCAGATGTTGGCCAACATTTTCTCCTGTTAGACTGGAAGTCTAGAGGGTGAATCGATATTAGCATTGACTATGTACACTAACGTGAATAGACCTCTCATCCAATATATTTAGTTTGGGGCAAAAATTTGTAAGTTCGGTGTACGCCGCACCAGAGTCGCTGCCATCGATCTAAATATTATTCAGCTGAATTTACAATGCTTTAAACACACTTTACCATAACATAAACATAACTTACAGTTATAAAATGTTTTATCCTTAGTTGAGAATAGTGGTAATAC
Organism: Neoaliturus tenellus; assembly: GCA_030545055.2. NCBI lineage: Eukaryota > Metazoa > Arthropoda > Insecta > Hemiptera > Cicadellidae > Neoaliturus > Neoaliturus tenellus. Next base: position 7,491,411 of record CM061531.1, read on the forward strand.
TGATTCATATATCATATGTTACCTGTACTTCCATGTACGCCGCACGAGATCGCACCACCGTCAATATGCTTCACACACGCCTATGCTACGAGAAGTCTACTCACGTTAGGGTACATAGTCGATGATATTAGTCACACATGTTGTTTATCTTTCCTCCTACATAAATGCAAGCGGTCTTTTGTTGTAAGAAGTTGAAATGCCTTTTTTGCCTTAGTCATAAACTTTTCATGTTTGTGAAGCCCAAGAGTCGAAAATATACGCACCATCCTAACTAACTATATGTTGCCATAAATACACACCATAACTATGAGATACTTCTAAATAATGTGTGTTTTGATATGTGATGTGTACTTGCAACGTAACAAAAGACCTTAAGCTTTCATTCAATAACATAATGGTGATGTAAATTGAGAAACTAGTTGTTTTAGGATACCATAAAGCGGAAACCATACCAATCAAACATAAGGTTATGAAACGTTCTATTTTAACCTTTTATCCAAATCACGCCAGTGAAGAGAATCCAAACAATCGCAACAGTTCCCTTTGACGCATTGTGGAACACGTGAGTTTCCATCACGTGGCATGCAACGTTACTCCACACACTTTTTGAAGTAGTTATAGAGCTTATTGCTGGTAAATATTAGTAGTTGGTTGTTACTGAACTGAAACAAGTTATGTTTGGCACGGGACAATGATCTGAACTCTTTAGCTACAAAACTCACATCCTCATATTTCACGTGATTATATCGAACATTTAATTACATGTCGCTACTGTCAATTCTTTAAGTGGCATTGATATTTTTTATTTGATAAGTAATTGCCGCTTAATACTTCAAATGAATCACCATAACTAGAAAGGGATACTGTCGGTCTGGGTTTGAACAAAGTTGACAAAGGATATTCTCAGGCCAGTTCCACAAAGTATCTCGTAGTTGACAATTTGGGCCATTGAATTCTCTTACTAACCGTAGCCCCAAATTTGGTTTAAAGCCGATTATCAGACCAAAATAATTTTACTCCAACTCATCCTATAGTTACACCAATCCATATCCTACGGTAATATTTTTTCTTTGCACTGCTATTCCATGATCTATTGCTAATAAACTACAAAAAGTAATATTGCTATTCTGGCCTTAATATTTTATACATATGATTGTTTATATGAAAGAGACGTGGTATGACTGAACATCCCTGTCTGCTTGCTGTGCATATGGAAAATTTAAAAAAAAAAAAAAAAAACTGCTTAGGTAAATTAACTAATATTGAATTTTCTACATTCATTTATTCACCTTGAATATTGCAAATTCTCAGTTTATTTTTCACTTAAAACAATATCTAATGTATTTTAATTAATTAAAAATAAATTTTAAATCTTATTTATGCACATAACTGAATTTATATTATTTATTGTTATATAATATACGTCATCGCTTATGATTCATCTCTCAATTCTCGTTTTCGGGATCGATTTCATTTTTTTCGTGATAATTGATCTTTCCTCGGAATATCTTTCCAGCTGAGCATTTGCTTGGTAAACTTGGAGAATTCTTCGTAGTATAAGTCATAGACTTTGAACTAAAATAGCAAGATCAAAAAGGCTTGTTTTTATTCAATACGAGCTCGTTTACTCCGCTCACTTGCCTTCACGACGAGCTCATTCGCTTTGCTCACTCACCTTTCGGAATGTTTTGAGGTGGGCCTTCGGGTGCTGCACTCTCGTATAAATTTGTTGATGTACATGTTAAACCTGTAACATGTGGATTCTACTTCTAGCTTATTTCAACATTTGTTACATATTATTTAGTTTTTCAATTAGAATGTGATTTCAAAAATTTCTGGTTTGTTTAATATTTTTAATTTTATTTATCTAAACATTCACAAAGGCCAATTTAAAAACAAAAGACCTGTTTTTACAATAGTATCATTCATTGATTCAGTAATTTGACTACAATGGAAAATCACATGTATATACTGAAGCATGTAGTTCGCACATTGACAGTTGGGTTAGCTGTTTACAGACACTCTTTTGTTTTTATATTTAACTCCATAATACCAATCTTAAAATTTTTAGCATTACAATAATTTGAGATTATAACAAAATGAAATTATTCTTAAAATATAGACCTATACAGTTAATTTTTTTTAAAGATGTTATTTTCAAAGTTGAAGAAAAACTTTCGAGCCATTTTATAGATCAGAGTGTATCCATACAAATATACCTTACTTTTATAGAAGTATAGAATAGTATTAGAGTATAGAACACACTATTACTATATCCACATATTTTTTACATGTAGACTCCAATTCAAAATATTCCTGATTAATAGTTTCCACGAACGTCTCAATTAATCTTTTATATCCTTCCCAACCTAAATATTGGATATTTTTTAAATCCTAACAAAATTAAGGAAAAGGAACCACTTCCTTATAAGAATTGATTTCCTTCGTCTGGCATATCGACCAGAGAATGCCTAGTTTTATTTATTTTATTTTATTTTTTTATTTCGGGTGTATTTACTCCAGTGGCAAGTTTATGCTATGACGGAAAGGCCAAGACATTATTCGTGCATAAGAGAAATTTAAAAGTAAGTGGTGCGATGAAACTGTAACACAGTTTCCCTTATAAGATAGTTACTTTTACTCAAAACAGTTTTATTGCTTTGTTTGAAAATGATAACATCAAAGTCAAATGTACTTCATTAGTATTCGCATTTTTATAAGTTTCGAAACCTAAACCAGTAATCTTGATCTTCCATACGCTCCTTAAACACCAGTTCATCACATTGATTGTTTAAACTAGTTTCCTTGAAGCGACATTTTTTCAAGATAAATTAAATCAGCCAATAATATCCCATGTCAGGAGTGCAATAAACAGCTGACCACAGTAATTGGTTATTATTTTAGATACCAATCATGCCAATTACCGTTCCATGAACCGGAGTGCAGTAATCTGTCCGTATATCCACGTAAGTGCCCTCTAAACGGGGCATTAACAGCTAGTTGCCAGCTGAATAAGACACAAGATGTGCTACTTGCATCGAGCCTCAGGGAAATCATTGGACTATCACCATGCGAGCAGCTCTAACTAGGTGACGACGTCGGAACATCTTATATAACATAAATATGTACACACTTTAGCTGTAACAGCGGTCATTAGTTATCCCTCTGAAAATTCACACTACATTATTGTTTCATACATCACTTTATATTACCAACTAAGTTGTTTCTCCTTCAGATCCCTCACTCACGCTTTTTATTGTGACAAACTTCATTGCGTGCCTGTCCGTTCGTCATTATAATTTTAAAATAAATAATATTGTTTAAAATTAAGACAATGAAACATAACGACAATGATTATAACATGTACTTTTATTTGATTAAAATACTTTCTTGTTCTTCTTTTTAGTCGTTAATAGTTTTGTCCTATACTAGAGTAGTTGTTGCTCGAAATCGAGCAATTTAATTTGGACTATTCCGTTTTAATGCTTAAAATATTAATTTCAGTTCTAAATCAATTACACTCTACCAAAACTACACAAATTGTACTTATTTACAGGTGTAAAAAAATGCTTAACCCAGTCCAAATGTTATTCTGATGAAAAAGAAATTATTGATGGATAGCGCTTTTATTTTATGACTGATTCTCATTAACTTTTGACGAAAACAGATTCAGACCAAGTCCTAGTCCTTCATAATTGTTTACAATGTTTAAAAAACTTTAAAAAAAGAACTATACTTTGTAATTTTTTTTTAATCAGCCAACATAAACAAGTTTACCTAATAGTTTATCGGTAATCCTATCAGAGAGTGTTAAACTACAGTGTTATAAACTAAACGACTTTCTTATGTAACCACAAGTGCTAAAATTCACTCACAAAACAATTTTACTATTACATCATAACTTAAAACACAACGATTAATGTGTTGTACGTTTAGACAGACAAACTATCTTGCAGCAAATGATAGCATATTTAAACATAAAATTTTAATTACTATGTATAACGTGAAGGGAACTATCTATAAAACAAAGAAAAAATCATTTATTCAATATATATGACAATAACAACCAATGTCTTAGCATAGCATAAATAGCACTCCAATATTTGTGTGTCGATATTCATTCGAAAAAATATACTTTTGACAGTACAGACTTAGTTACACTATATACTCGTACTTATTTACTTTTTGAACCACCAAGTGTAAAACTGTACATGTATATACAACTGAATTACTTTTTTCGTCTATTAAAAAAAAAAAATGTATTATAATTGTATACGTGTTTAGGTACTGCATAATAAACCAATTCTCTTTGGGCGTTTGCTCTTCTACTGTTTTAGATAAAATACCTCGTGCGTTTAAAAACATCTGATAGAAAGCCTGTAAAAAATTTCTTTGAAAATGTAAATTTTTTAGCTTGATAAAGTAAGATAACATATAAGGTAAATCAAACCTGCTAATAAAATGAAGTGCTTGTAAATCGGTCCAGTGGAAATCTAGACAAACCGGCGAAAGAAGTGAAAAGTTAACTTTTTCTCCATGTTAAAAAGTTCCCCTTCTCCATAAGAAAAGTTTATTTTTTATTATTTACCAATTTAAAGTAAATATTTTCGAAAAAGAAATAATCCTGCTAATATAGGACAGAAAACGTTTGTTTTGGTTCAACCCCCATGTAAATACGAACAGTACAAGTCTCAAACAAACTGTCCAGAGGTGTTTTTTACCTTACTGTTCTAAATAGATGTATAGATTTTTACATAACTTTAAATTATCGAAATACTGGTGACGAATTACAAGTGAGAGTAAGAGGAGCGAGCGAGTCTTCAGACTGGAGGAAAATTCGTGAATTTAAGAGAGTCATATATCTTTCACCGTTCGTTCTTTGATCGCCAATAATTCTAGTTTTACTTGTCTCATTTTGTTTGGAATTGGTTCTTTAGAAACGAAAACCGAGTAAGAAACCTAATAAGATTGAAGAATTTGTAACAGCAAAATTCAGGCCGAACTATTACTTTGAACACTCGAATGTCCATAGTTTGGCAAAACAGAGAAGCGATTAGCCATGTTGACGTTTGGGGCCAACTTTAAATTGACATGTCAACAGCTCAAAGTTGGTCCGACTTACAAGTTGGGAAGTGTTATTTCAACTCTGCCACCTAGGATTTGCGCTCCTTGTGGTTCAATATGACACCGTACTAATTGGACTCTTAAGATCTGTAGGATCAATTATTACTATTGTCTAGGGTAAAAGGAAAACCAGAAACGTACAATATTCAAAAATTCAACTAATGATGGGTGTTGAATGTTTAGAGTTAATTAACTTTTAAAGATTGTGAGGGGTTAAAATTTTTAATACAACGAAACTTATCGGTGAATTAATAAAAAATTACGATTGGGATAGTGACTAGCTTCAATTATGACGGCCAATAAATTGATCGAATTATGGTTGTTGTTGTTATCGGTGGATAAGGAGACCCCGGCCGAACCGTTGAGCACGTCTGCCTCTAATGGGCATTTTGCGCAAGCCCCCGGAAGGATGGGATATTGAAGGAAGAGAAAGGGTGAGACACGGGACTGCCCACTCATGTTCCAGTTAGGGGTTTCTATGCCCGTCGCATTCCTCAACCCCTGCTGTCTTGAACACATGTTCCAGCTAGGGGTTTCCATGCCCATAGCATTTCTCCTCACCCCCTGCTGTCTACATATGTTCCAGCTAGGGGTTTACATGCAGTTCGCATTAACCCCCCGCGGTCTTGAACATGAATGGATTATGAAGGAAGGGAAATTGTCATAGTGGACAGCCAAAAGACTTACCACAGTGTTATGACAACTTCGTTTGCTGTACCCAATGTCAACTTTGCAACTAGTATAAACCAGTTTTAAAGTTGTCCTGGGATATCGAATTATGGTTGAATAAAATTAATTAATTTCAAAAGCTGAAAACAAATTTTGCACAAACATTTATTTCGGACTTGCTGCTATCAAATTAAAAGTTATTCGTAAGTGTTTACAAAAAAGTGGGTTGAAGAGTTTTATATGTCAATGTTTTATTTCGTTGAGAAATAAATATAACTGGCTTCTCTGTAAGCTTATTTTAAATGTGTATACATTGATTTTAATATCCGACCATATATTAAGTCTGTGTAACTATATCACTATTTTGAGACAGGCACCTCACATAATACATAGTAGGGACTACCAACAGTGTACATTGTTACTAACTGTTATCACCTTTTTCGATGTCAATGCTATGTCGTCTTGTGCACAGCTTTGCTTTCGCAAGCATAGGTCAAGGTCTACTAATAAAGCAGTTTTAAAATTCATTCAGGATACTTTAGAGGCTATGGAAGGAAAACAATGTGTTTGTTCCAAGTTTTTTTATCTCTCAAGGGCCTTTAACCCAGTGTCGTACAGTGTTTTACTAAAAATTTAAATGTTTGGTATTTTGTTGTAGTGATGTGTCCCTGATTAAATCTTATTTAGTTAATAGGTATCAAGCTGTGTATTTTTATAATTCTTTGTCCGAGTTTAAGCTCACTCCTCGTGGCGTTACGCAGGGGTCGATTTTAGGCCCGCTGCTGTTCATTATCTATGTTTATGACCTATGTATAGTGTCCATGATGTTAATGTGTAATTTTTTATATATGCTGACGATATATGCCTTAATTTAAGACCATGATTAATCATCTGGGAAATGTTATAACAAATACTGTTCATATCACGGTTGATTGGTGTAAAGCCAACAACTTATCTCTAAACTAAGGTAAAACTCCTAATTTGGTAATGTCTTATGATAATTCTAAGAATGTTCAAACTCCTGTCGAATTCTTAGTTGTAAAGATTCAGAGTTACTTGAAATGGAATTAAAATATTGATTTCATCTTTCCTAAGGTTTCTAAAGGCATTTTTATACTTAGAAAATTTTAATTAATTGTTTTAATAGATGTTTAGTTATCTGTGTATTTTAGCTATATCCATATCATTTAATGAATAGTGCCATTCTTTGGGCTAATTGTAGTTATCCAAACTCTTAGTTTGTTTTACAAAAGAGAACAATTAGACTAATAAGTGGTGTTCCACTACGCACTGACTGTAGGCCTAATTTCAAGAGATTATCAGCCAAGCCTTTAATTGACACTTAACGCGATCAAACTTAAATTTACGTTTCATAATGAACCATACTCTTATAAATAGCTATATGCTTCTTCAGTAAACGAAAAGCAAAGAAAAGGAATTCTATTTTAAAGAGGATAAAACAGACCATCCACAATTACACTTAAAAATCTATAAACGAATAACATATTGAGATTATTGAAATTAACGTTTAGTCTATATGGAGTATATTCCCTAGAACGTACAAATCGTTTCTATTAATAATTTTAAGTTTTGAAGTCAACGAACCGAATGTGTAAAGTTCGTAAGAGTACTTGGACAGTTTTAGTTACTAAGTTAGAGCTTTGAGTTGCAACTATACTGAATCATTTTAATGAAATAGATGAAATATAATTTACTTTATCATATTTGTAAAAAATGGGAGCATTTCATAAATAATACAAGCTAATTTAAAAACGAAATTTAAAATCGTAAATTTAATCATAGGTTAAAAAATTGCAGCAAAAACAAATCATGACATATACATAGTTAGTTTGGAATTTAACGTTTCATATTTTTGTAAATTTAATAGTAATCTGCTTTTGGATCAAAATTTAAAAAAGATTTAGAAAAAGAAAGGAGAATAAAACATACCATATATGTAAGTAAATATTTATAATGCATATGTCTCTATTTTCTTTGCGCTGTAATATTTCATGTTTTGTTTTGTAAAATTATTGTTGAAATTGTAAATATGTGCTTCTATTAAATTTAACTTTATTTATTTGTTAGATATTTATTGTATCTTCCAATCATAGCAACTCTTTTGGAACACATCATAAAAATTACAAATAGATAAAACTTTGTTCATTTCAATAGTTAGAGAGGTTCGCCAATATTTTATCTGCCCAGGTTCGCCTTGCACTGGTCGGAGATAAGGCGGAATCTACCGAGACGTTTCCGATTCGTGCAGTCAGATCCACCATCGTTCCGTCTTCGGAAACATCTATTGGTCTTTGCAGAGCGTTTGGTGTGCGAAATTCACGCTCAAAGTTCAGAATTGCTGGGGTGAAACCAGTAGAGTCATGGGTCGCCGTGTTTATAGCGTACCGGAACTCACCAGGGAAACTGTCCATGTACGATGATCTCCTTTTACATTCTGGGCGATCATTGTCTTCAGAATCCTGTTCGATCTGTCTCCTGGATTACCCTGTGGTGCAGTCAGCTGATGTTCAACTCCCCGACTGGGACATCATCCCAGCCAGACTGAATTATTTATTACCGACTCATACGAACAATAAATTCACATCACCTGAAATTTTTTCACAACATTACTTCCAAAGACCCATTAACAAAATTATTAATTTTTTTTTTGAGGACTTTAAAACAAAATATGGTCACAAATCTCACTGAGTCTTGAGTTGGTCCATGCATCATCCTTGGCATCGTGATGATAGTTTGCATCTAGAGAATAATGAGGTACTCCTTCTGTTGAAATTGAATCCTAGTAGAAAGAAACTGTTTGAGCTACTGAATGCAACAAAATAATATTCACGTTTTTCTCTCATTGCAGTTTTACCTACTTTGAAATCTCACCATCACTTTAATAAAATACTGGGACATATGACCCTCTTCTTCGCCGCCCCCATGAAGCATTGGCCGTGAAGGCCCTGGCAGACCTCGCCCTCCTGCTGCCATTCTTCAATGTTCAATTTCTCAACTTTGTTAATTAAGAGGTTACAATAATAACAATTGTAACTTTGCAACCTACGCAGTAGTAACTCCTATAGCGTACCGGAACTCACCAGGGAAACTGTCCATGTACGATGATCTCCTTTTACATTCTGGGCGATCATTGTCTTCAGAATCCTGTTCGATCTGGTTGGTCCATGTTACGGTCCATGTAGTCCAAGGATACCATCCTGTTGGTCCATGCAGGGGCCTTGGCATCGTTATGATAGTTTGCATCTAGAGAATAATGAGGTACTCCTTCCGTTGAAATTGAATCCTAGTAGAAAGAAACTGTTTGAGCTACTGAATGCAACAAAATAATATTCACTTTTTTCTCTCATTGCAGTTTTACCTACTTTGAAATCTCACCATCACTTTAATAAAAACCTGTATTTATAACTTATGTGATTTTATATAGTATGAATGTTTCGGTAATTATTCCTTCCCAACTCAGAGCTACTCAATTCACCCCGAGTTGACAAGAGAACGCCTGTTATAAGTATTTGATATAGTAAGTATCTGAATAATGGGCGAAATCCAGATGGCAGTGGCAAAAAAGTGGCGGGATTTCCGTGCAGTATTCCAAAAGAAAAACAGTTGTTGTTGTTATTGACTTGACGGAACAGGATCGGTGATGGTGAGTGACAATGACTGTTAGTTATTTTAGCTATTTAAACATTAGTGTGGATGTGAATTAGTTGGCCATATAGAACTCACGGAATAATACTGGGACTATTAATATTCTTGTAGAAACCACTGCGTAAATAAACCATGTAAATACCACGATCAAAAGGGAGCAAAATTCAAGCATCCGTACATGTCAACCATCTTGAGAAAAAATACCCCCCGTCGCAGCAGACCTGCGTACTCAGCAAATTTCCAAATTAGTAATATTAATTTTGACCAGCTAAACTTGTAAACAAAATTTCATCACGTGCAAAATAAATAGGGAAATAAATGTCTATTCTCCTTAAGATATAGGGAAAGAGTATGCAGGTATGCAGGTCCCATGGGGGACACTAAAAGTAGGTTTTTAGCATGGAAAAAATTTATTTCGACCATATAAAGCCATATAGTAAGTTTCATCAATATCTGTCCATAAATAAAAGAGTTTGCCTATTCTCCATATGATTAACATGGGAAAAGAGTATGCAGGTTTGCTGCCATGATAAGTAAAAAAAAAACAAGTTTTTTACCTTAAATGGATGAATCTCAACCAAATGAACCTAAATACTAAGTTTCATCCAAAAATATTGGTTAATAAGTGAAATATTAACACATCCTTATTCTCCATAAGATTAACATTGGAGCCCCAAAAGACAATGTACTGTCTTTAGACTTTGTAATATCTCGGTAACCAATGGAGATAGAGCAAAGCTTCAAAATACTAAATTGTGTGTGTTTTTGAGCTAAATCCAATGGTTAAAATAAAAATTAAAAATTTTTTAAATTTACATATGAAAAATGCAAAAAACCCATTTTTGGGGTACAAAACCCCCCAAAACTACCCCTTCCGGTAGGTCGATATATCTGGTTTTCGAACTCATCCGAATAAACGTAGGATTACACATCTCTACCAAATTTGGTGTCGATCGGACCATTTTTACGAGAGTTATCGTGTCTAGGGACACATACATATATATATATACTGTATATACATATATATATATATACATATACATATATACATATATATATATAAAATTTTTAATGACTATTATTTTTGGTCTCTGGGCACCTCAAAACGAAAAAGTAACATGGTCCCGGGCTTAGGTCTTCCCATGAGACCTACGGTAATAGCTTATTCCCTATGGGAAATTCGCTAAAATTTAAAATTTTTTAAAATTACATATGAAAAATGCAAAAACCCCATTTTTGGGGTACAAAACCCCCCAAAACTACCCCTTCCGGTAGGTCGATATGTCTGGTTTACGAACTCATCCGAATAAACGTAGGATTACACATCTCTACCAAATTTGGTGTCGATCGGACCGTTTTTACGGGAGTTATCGTGTCTAGGGACACATACATACATACATATACATATATATATATATATATATATATATATATATATATATAAATTTAAACGACTATTATTTTTGGTCTCTGGGCACCTCAAAACGAAAAAGTAACATGGTCCCGGGCTTAGGTCTTACCATGAGACCTACGGTAACAGCTTATTCCCTATGGAAAATTCGCTAATATGACCCGTATAAATAACCAGTTATGGATTGATATTGATTAAAACTATTTTAATATACATAGAAAATTTACGCAGACACAATAAGTATATAATAATTTAAAACATTTCCAGTTAAAGATTTTGATTTCACAGAGAGCTTAAAGCTCAACTGCAGGCTGCGATGCAGAGCGAGAGCAAGAACTACATGGACAAGAGTGTGCAGACCGAACTGGCAGCATCCGCAGATGTCGGCTGCCAAACTCCCAGGATGAAACACGCGGCGAGACAGTCTAACTTTGTGTATCTGCAGGTACAGAATCCTCATGCATCAGGGTGAGGAGGAAAAGTCTGTAACGTATTGAAAATGTCAACTCAAGATAAACTTTGCAATGAAGCCCATTAAAAGCTGAACCAACAAATTTGGACTGGAAAAAAAACTTTAATCTGTTTTACATTATTCTTACCTAGCGATGTTGTCAGTTTGCTTTTGTTTTCATTTTTCCAACAGTTAACTTATAACAGATGCCAATAGCTGGATGAGTCGGTACAAATTGGCAACACTGTTTTAGTTCAGGCTCGCACTTTCGTGATACCTACTATAGTAAAACCATAGAAAAACTTATCAGGTACAGAAGTCTCACGCAATGCTTATTTCTGTAACGCGAAATGTTGTAGTTGAGCCGGCCAGTTCATAGGAGCTTCTTTGCAAAGTTTATCTTGAGTTGACATTTTCAATACGTTACAGACTTTTCCTCCTCACCCTGATGCATGAGGATTCTGTACCTGCAGATCCACAAAGTTAGACTGTCTCGCCGCGTGTTTCATCCTGGGAGTTTGGCAGCCGACATCTGCGGATGCTGCCAGTTCGGTCTGCACACTCTTGTCCATGTAGTTCTTGCTCTCGCTCTGCATCGCAGCCTGCAGTTGAGCTTTAAGCTCTCTGTGAAATCAAAATCTTTAACTGGAAATGTTTTAAATTATTATATACTTATTGTGTCTGCGTAAATTTTCTATGTATATTAAAATAGTTTTAATCAATATCAATCCATAACTGGTTATTTATACGGGTCATATTAGCGAATTTCCCATAGGGAATAAGCTGTTACCGTAGGTCTCATGGTAAGACCTAAGCCCGGGACCATGTTACTTTTTCGTTTTGAGGTGCCCAGAGACCAAAAATAATAGTCGTTTAAATTTATATATATGTATGTATGTATGTGTCCCTAGACACGATAACTCTCGTAAAAACGGTCCGATCGACACCAAATTTGGTAGAGATGTGTAATCCTACGTTTATTCGGATGAGTTCGTAAACCAGACATATCGACCTACCGGAAGGGGTAGTTTTGGGGGGTTTTGTACCCCAAAAATGGGTTTTTTTGCATTTTTCATATGTAATTTTAAAAAAATTTAAATTTTTATTGTCGCCACTGGATTTAGCTAAAAAAAAACAAACAATTTAGTATATTTTCATTGGTTACCGAGATATAAAAAGTCCATACATTGTATTTTCGGGCTCCAATGTTAATCTTATGGAGAATAAGGATGTGTTGATATACCACTTACTAACCAATATTTTTTTATGAAACTTTGTATTTAGGTTCATTTGGTTGAGATTCATCCATTTATGGTAAAAAATCTTGGTTTTTGTGCTATCATGGCAGCAAACCTGCATACTCTTTTCCCATGTTAATCATATGGAAAATAGGCAAACTCGTTTATTTATGGACAGATGTAGATGAAACTTAGTGTATCGCTTTATATGGTCGAAATAAATCTTTTTATGCTAAAAACCTACTTTTAGTGTTCCCCATGGCAGCATACCTGCATACTCTTTTCCTATATTTATCTTAAGGAGAATAGACATTTATTTCCCAATTTATGAGCACGTGATGAAATTTTGTTTACAGGTTTAGCTGGTCAAAATTAATATTACTAATTTGGAAATTCGCTGAGTACGCAGGTCTGCTGCGACGGGGGGTATATTTTTTCTCAAGATGGTTGACATGTACGATGCTTGTATTTTGCTCCCTTTTGATCGTGGTATTTACATGGTTTATTTACGTAGTGGTTTCTACAAGAATATTAATAGTCCCAGGTTTTTATTAAAGTGATGGTGAGATTTCAAAGTAGGTAAAACTGCAATGAGAGAAAAACGTGAATATTATTTTGTTGCATTCAGTAGCTCAAACAGTTTCTTTCCTCTAGGATTCAATTTCAACAGAAGGAGTACCTCATTATTCTCTAGATGCAAACTATCAACACGATGCCTAGGATACTGCATGGACCAACAGGATGGTATCCTTGGACTACATGGACCGTAACATGGACCAACCAGATCCAACAGGATTCTGAAGACAATGATCGCCCAGAATGTAAAAGGAGATCATCGTACATGGACAGTTTCCCTGGTGAGTTCCGGTACGCTGTAGGAGTTACTACTGCGTAGGTTACAAAATTACAATTGTTATTATTGTAACCTCTTAATTAACAAAGTTTAGAAATTGAACATCGAATAATGGCAGCAGGGCGAGATCTGCCAGGGCCTTCACGGCCAATGTTTCATGGGGGCGGCGAAGAAGAGGGTCATATGTCCCAGTATTGTATTAAAGTAATAATGGTGAGATTTCAAAGTAGGTAAAACTGCAATGAGAGAAAAACGTGAATATTATTTTGTTGCATTCAGTAGCTCAAACAGTATCTTTCTACTAGGATTCAATTTCAACAGAAGGAGTACCTCATTATTCTCTATATGCAAACTATCATCACTATGCCAAGGCCACTGCATAGGACCAACCAGATCGAACAGGATTCTGAAGACAATGATCGCCCAGAATGTAAAAGGAGATCATCGTACATGGACAGTTACCCTGGTGAGTTCCGGTACGCTATAGGAGTTACTACTGCGTAGGTTGCAAAGTTACAATTGTTATTATTGTAACCTCTTAATTAACAAAGTTGAGAAATTGAACATTGAAGAATGGCAGCAGGAGGGCGAGATCTGCCAGGGCCTTCACGGCCAATGCTTCATGGGGGCGGCGAAGAAGAGGGTCATATGTAGCTTTTTTCTTCAAGATGGTTGACATGTACGGATGCTTGAATTTTGCTCCCTTTTGATCGTGGTATTAAAAGGGAGCAAATTTTAGTCGTTTGAAAAATCTCTTTTTTATTTTTATATAAATATTGTGTGGCTACGTTATGTTTGAAATGATTATTGTTATTATTATTTGAATTCAATTAATGTGATTTTTACGACCTACAGGCTTTAAAAGTTTCAATTGCATTTTTATGAAGAAGGACAAGTGATTGAATCATTAGATAGCTAATAACAAATAAAAAAAGAAATGCTAGAAAATGTTTCATAAGCTAAGGAATATTCCTGTCACTAATTGGGTGAACTGAGTTTGGATCAACTTAAATGTTGGGCGATCTCTAGTAATAATTGAAAGACGGAAGAACAGAATTTTTTGTTAATTGTATGTTTGTTTATTTTTTGTAAAGTTTTATTGTATTCATTTGCTTTTATTATGTTGGTGTTTTTAATTATATCGCACATTAAAATAAAAACTAAAGTCTGATCACTTAACAAAACAAATGTTGCCCGACTGACCAGGGGCCCAATTCAACCGCGACCCTCTGGGTTGACGGTAATCCGAATAGGAATGTTTTGACCGTGTGCTTAGTTCACCCGTGTCCATTTTAGAAGGGGGAGTGCAGCATTGCATTGGGGGGGGCGGGGGGTGTTTTAGGTTTTGGTTGGGGGGGTTGCGCCATTGGGCTAGGGGGGATGGGCACCCCTGATTTGGGGGTTTGAGCTGACCAACCTGTCACTTGAAAGAGACTCGCGTTCGAGGTCGATCGTTTAAATTTATCACTGTTGCGCGGCAACGAATTATTAAAAAATATTATAAAAAGAAACGCAATTTTCGTCCGCGACATAAAAACTTTTAGTAATTTTATAAAACGTGTTTCAACAATGGCCACGTACAGACTGGTTTGCACATGTGGTATCGACGACGGCGAAGATACGACGCGCAAATAGCATGCCAAGACAAAAACCAAGTTACGTCTCCATTCGCTAATTCGTGCATTTGACGTAGAACAATTCATCAAAGGAGGCAAATCATCAGTAACAGCTAGAGGAATTATGCTGTGCCTGGGAGTCAGTGAAAAACATCTCAAGGACAGCAAGATAACAGACAGCGTCCGGCACCTTATAAAGTTGTTTGCTGAAGAGTTGCAGAAAGCGCGTTCTGCGTACACGCCGCCTTCAGTCATCGTGTATTGCCCCCGCTGTTATTGTGTCGTCCAGTTAAGGAAACTCGTAAGGGAATTCGCCACACGGGACGATGTTGAGTTCCGCCATGGAGCCCAAAGAAGTTCGACAAAATCCTGGGGCGACAGGAGTCCGCAGCGTCCTCGAGTGGTGGACCCCCACTGGTGCAGGGTGCTCCACGTGTGCGACCCACCGGCGCTTCCCCCCTCAACTGCGGTAGAGGAAGTCACTCCGGCCGACGCGTCGACGGTCAGTGGGAGTGTGGTAGTGCCAATGAATGTTGTCACCCGCAGCCCCATGTTGTTGGAGGTATCTACGTCGATGACGCCGTCGCCCAGGAGGCCGTCCAGCAGTATTCGTGCTGCTGGAAGGCTTCCCGGCGTTTCTCCCAAACTAATCACCCGTCTACGAGCCATAGAGGTCGCTGTGTCTGGGATCACCCGATCGCAGGGCATGAGGCGTGGACTGGCCCTCGGAGTGGATCCCATCATGCGGCTCGTCAGACTTGGGAATATGGTGCGTTCGGCGAGGGAGTACGCCGTCCAGGACGACCTGCCCGTTCCCGCGAGGAATGAACTGACGTAAGAATTAAATTGTAGTCTGTGCCACCGTTAAAACTGGTAAAACTAATAATGTAATTTTCACATTTCATTTTAGTCATTTTTTTACATTTACTTATAAACACTTATAAATTAGAAGAAATTCTTTTATGAACTGTTATAAATCAGGTACCTTATTTCATATTCATTCAATAATAAAAATATAAAAAGCAAATAAACATAAATTGTTTTTATAAACTTACGTAAATCGGAATAGAAATGCAACAAAATTCATCATATTGTAACCCTAGAAAGAAAGTTATCACAAATTTTATACCATAAAAAGGGTTTTATTCTGTAGTAAAGTATGTATTTTTAGAGTGGTTTCAAAACTGACCATTGAGTAGTGGAGGCTTACGAAGAAGTAAAATCGGACTTCGAGAAACCAGTCGAAATGAGGAAATCATCATAGACACGGGCAAGATTTAAGTCAGAAACTATAACGAATAATTGTTAAACGTGCATTTGATGGCTGTTCAAAAATATGTCTGGCATCAAAGTGGATGACAGAGAAGTAACTAACCAACACGTTGGATGACTGTAGAGGCAAAGAGTGCAACTTCAAATTAATGAACCGTCGTTGACAAAGTTTCGACCGATTGAAATCGACGATTGAATGATTGAAATTGTCTTGATAAACAAATGACAATTGAAACGATTGTCGTGGCTGCTATCATTCCTGCTCTCAGGGAGGGATTCGCCACAGCGTTAAAAGAAAGCGTAGGAAATCTCTGTGGCAGAAACTGTCGCAGCCCTGCTCGGGCTTCGATGGGCCTGCTCCTTCCTCCAGGAATCTCACTTCGCCTTACACACGGACAACACCACCATTTTCCACACGCTCTGCGTTCGGGCCGAGGCCGCCCCTTCCGACGCCATTGGGTACGTCGCCTCTTCCTCACTGTCCTCAGAGAACTCCGGGACAATACCTTAGAAATGAAGGCAGTGCTCTCCGAGAACAATCCAGCAGACGCCCCCAGCAGAGACGTCCTCCGCACCCTTCATGTTGCAGCAAGGGGACACTTCGACAGTAGGGCAAGAAATTTTGGGGAGTTTCTTCAAGTATGGGCTATACCACGACCTATGTAAACTTTGTAACTACTTATCTTTCTAATTGTTTCATTTTGCATTATAGAACTTAATTATACTTAAGTACAATTGTTCCCTTCAGCACTCCCTTCTATGTTTTATATCTCAATAAATTAAACAGGGGCGCACCCTCCTTCAGAGGGGCGTAACCCAGGGCCTCCATTGCTCCCTCGACCGCTCGCCCGGCGCTGCCTCACGAGTACCTCGGGCTCGAGGTGCTCGGGAGAGCGGCACTCGAGTGCAGTTGCATCGGAGCTGTCGCGGGAGGAGGACCTCAACAACTCCTAAATTGAGATTAGTATAGTCTTGAGACAATTAAATTTGTTGAGATTTAAATAAAACACTTAGCAATCCCGTTTTACCTATATACAACACAGTGTAACAATAAACTACAAAAGTATAAATGTGGAATATTAGCCGAATGGGAAAATGTGAGGGGGTGTTGGGTGGCGGTTAGAATGAAATAAACTAAAAATTCTAATGGAGGTTTAAAACATTATGGGGGAGTTATATTCCCTTAAAAATACAGTTAATATGTAAGAAATTTGTTACACACATACACACACGAAAAAAACACACAAAAATTATATAGACTGCCCGTTTCCCGAATCCGACGTTTCGCCGCACCTATAGGTGTTAACCTGCGGCGTTATCAAGGTCCCTTAATCGATCGCGATCGCGGATGCGTTGCGACCGTCTAACCACGACTGACGAATCCTCTGCCAAGGGCCGTCTATATAATATTTGTGTGTTTTTTTCGTGTTTTTCGTGTGTGTATGTGTGTAACAAATTTTGACAAGGACTACCGTCTCCACAATTCATGAAGGTGAGTGACGCCCAAAAATTCTCAAACTGAAACTTCAGATAATAATCAACTTAACCAAGAAAATATGTCTTTCAAGAATAATATGTAAGAACTTGTCCTATACTATCTGGAATTGAAGGAATAGAGATACGTGTAAAATTCACAGGGAAATAGATTATAATACCGGCGGAAGAAATATCAAATTTGAAGTGCATATACCTGTTTATAGTATATAGTAAATCGATGTACATGAAAGTTGTGCAATTTGCTGTTTAACGAATTGTTCAATATTTCAATTGACTTTGATATAGTATATAGTAAATCGATGTACATGAAAGTTGTGCAATTTGCTGTTTAACGAATTGTTCAATATTTCAATTGACTTTGATATAGTATATAGTAAATCGATGTACATGAAAGTTGTGCAATTTGCTGTTTAACGAATTGTTCAATATTTCAATTGACTTTGACCTACTAGTGATGAATGACTATGGCCACACACCCCCCCCCCCCCCCCCCCCGGGCATCAGCCAGCAGCTACCCAACAGGTTGGACACGAGCAGGGTGGACGCGGAGATGGAGGGGGGATGCCCAAGAACTGTCCCTGCTCTCCGACCGGCCTGACACATGCCCAATATGCGGAGATGCCCCGCTGGGTCTCCATTACGGCGTACGCACCTGTGAGGGTTGCAGTGAAGGCCTTTTTCAGGCGAGCTTTACAAAATGAGAAGAACAATGCATGTAAGGGCACGTCGTCGCAATGCATAATAAACATTGCGACGCGCAAAAAATGCCGAGCTTGCCGCCTGAAGAAGTGCCTTGAAATAGGCATGAACCCTCAAGGTGTGCGTGGAGACCGGGCTCGGGGCGGCCGCAACAAATACAAGAACAACAATAATGTGGTGTTGGCGGAAGAATTGCAGGATGAGCCCGAGGGAGAAGCAGGTGGCGACAGTGGAGGTGGGGAAGGAGATGTTAATGAAGAACGAGGAAGGCGAAGGCCCCAGCTTCGACCTGCTGATGGAGTTCCTGAGAGGACCACTGACCACAAAACAAGAAGTATTGGGGCGGAAGAGGTGGTGGCCGAATTAAAAATTCACAAATTGTTTTGGGAGATGTGGTGGTGGCCAAATTAAAACCTAACAAATTGTTTTGGGAGATGTGAGTCAGTAGGTAGATATGACCTAAGTACCACGTATGTCAAAGAAATAGAAGTTTGTTTCAATATTGTTTACAAATGTAGTTTAAAGTAGCCTGCAGTCCAGAAGTTGCAATGTAGAAACCCCTCGTGATCTTGACGAAATAAGGGTAGACCTTGAAAAAATTTACAATACGACGACGAAGAAACAACCAAAGGCCCTTGGAGTTGCCCCCAGAACATCTAACTAAAGCCATCATGGCCGGAGACTCCGAACAGGCGCAGGAGCCAAGTGGAGCTGGTCCACCCAAGAGAGGAGCAAGACAAAAAGAAGAGATCCTGCTTGACAATGGCGAGAACATCTCTGCAAGAAAACGCCCCACTCATGCCAAAGCAAGATAACGCTCCCCAGATGCCACAGCAAGAACCGGAACAAGAACAAAATCCGGAAGAGGAAGGAGGAAGCCCTGAGGAAGGTGCTGCGGAAGGTGGATATGGCAATGGCAACTATTTTTTATTATCGAGTACATTAAACCTACACTCTTTTGTTATAAAATGTTTAACAATTATAGAATGTTGTGCTACATGTTTTGTTAAATTCTCTATTAACCCTAGAAAAGAAATTACCACAAATTTTATACCATAAAAAGAGGTTTATTCTGTAGTAAAGTATGTATTTTTAGAGTGGTTTCAAAACTGACCATTGAGTAGTGGGGGCTTACGAAGAAGTAAAATCGGACTTCGAGAAACCAGTCGAAATGAGGAAATCATCATAGACACGAGCAAGATTTAATCAGTAACTATAACGTATAATTGTTAAACGTGCATTTGATGGCTGTTCAAAAATATGTCTGGCATCAAAGTGGATGACAGAGAAGTAACTAACCAACACGTTGGATGACTGTAGAGGCAAAGAGTGCAACTTAAAATTAATGAACCGTCGTTGACAAAGTTTCGACCGATTGAAATCGACCGAACCAAACGAATTGTCTTGATAAACAAATGACAATTGAAACGATTGTCGTGGCTGCTATCATTCCTGCTCTCAGGGAGGGATGCGCCACAACGTTCAAAGAAAGCGTAGGAAATCTCTGTGGCAGAAACAGTCGCAGTAACTAGCCAACACGTAGGATGACTGTAGAGGCAAAGAGTGCAACTTCAAATCAATGAAATAGATTATAATACCGACGGAACAAATTTCAAATTTGAAGTGCATATACCTGTTTATAATATATAATAAATCGATGTACATCAAAGTTGTGCAATTTGCTGTTTAACGAATTAATCAATAATACAATTAATTTTGACCTTCAAGTGATGATTATCTACGAAAGGTACATTTTGGGCAACTCTTATTTACTATTTAACCCTTTGAAGACCAGATGGATTTTAATTTGAAAATTTTAACTTTTTCTAAATTTTTGTTACCATTTAGCCTTATTAATGATAAAAAATATTTTTTTAAATTTTTTTATTTTTTTTATATGTTTGTTTCGGAAGTGGTACTTTTAAGTACCGTCGGTCCCATATTGCATTATTATAGTTTTTTTACCTGGTACTTAAATGTACCGTCAGGCCTTTGTGGCATTATTCTGTGGATTTACTGGGGAAATATAAAAATAACCAAATTTAAATGATTTTTTTTATTAAATAGGATAAAAACCCTTTAATTTATTAAAATTAACAAGTTTAGCATGAAGTAAATATATTTACAAATAGGCCTACTGGCCACTACCACAGATACTTAATAACTACAACGAGACTTCATGAAATTCTGTAAAACATAGTTTTTTTTTCAGTCAAACACAGAAACACTTTGCAGTGACTACATTTAGTGTAGGGTCGCGATTGAACTTTCTTCTTTGCGCAGATCTCGCATCGTCCTCTCTTCTGGTCAAAGGTTGGCCAGTGGATACCCTTGTTTGTGAGCCTAACATCTTTAGGAATTGAAAAATCGCTTGTTTTTCTCTTCTTCATGCCTGGAGATGGTGTTTTCATTGATTCAATAGATCGTTTCCGTACTTTTGGATTTTGCATTGTCATGAGCCCCTTTGCCACCAATCTCCTGAACTCAAGAACAGGCATTTTACCATTTAGTTGGCAGTTTATGACATAGGCATTGACAAATGCTATGTCAATAATGCCCCAAAAGAGGCGATGCCACCACTTTTTTGACTTACGGTCTACATTATATAAGGCTCGATATCGGTCGGCTAGGTCCACTCCACCCATATATTTGTTGTAATCCTTTACAACAGGTGGGCAACTGACAACAACTTTAGATCCGTCTTTTTGTGTTCGGAGCACACTACTTTCTTCAGTACCATGATAGTTTGATACTAACAAAACCGTTTTATTATCTTGCCATTTAAAAACTCCCACGTTTGTGTCAGAGAAACGATGGTCCCACTGTCCCCTCTCAAGATTTGACTCAAAGTTTTTTGGAATACCTGATCGATCTGGTCTTATTGTGGCACAAGCTAAGGTATTCTCATGTTTCAGCCTTATCATTAATGGAATGGAGGCAAAAAAGTTGTCAAAAACAACTATGCGGTTCTTTCCCCACTCTTCCTTAGTCAGGGATAAAACAACTCTTTCGCCTAGACCGCTTTGAACGAATTCTGATTCTATTGCGCTGTTTTTCCCTTGGTAAACTTCAAACTTTAGAATGAATCCATGCTGGTCACCTAGGCACCACAATTTGTATCCTCTCTTTATGGGTTTCATGGGATTGTATTGTTTGAGTGTGCTCCGTCCCTTGAAAACAATCATGGATTCGTCCACGCTTAACTCTCTGGTCCCTGTGTAAACAGTCTTGAACCTTTTATTTAAATGATCAATAAGAGGTCTAAGTTTTTGTAATTTATCTGGGTTTTCCTTGGAAATAGTAGTATTGTCATTCACATGAATATTTGACAAGATGTCAATAAAGCGACCTCTTGTCATTGCCTCGGCAACTGGTTTGACATGTAGATCTTCGGCTGTTGCCCAGTAGTGCTTGAGAGAGGGTAATTGGTGGTATCCCATGAGAAAATTTATTCCAAGGAACACCAAAAGTTCATTTTCTTTTAGATTAAGCGTTTTTCCTTTCTGGGTAGCATAAAGATTTGATTGGAAAGTAATAAGACTTACCAAGTCTTCGCCTAGAATATTTAAGAATATATCAGTTGGTGTTTTGCAGTCCTCAAAGTGCCCCTCCAATATACCTGGAAAAAAGAACAAAATTGTAAACTTCAGTTTTTCATGGTTTTTTTTATGTAAAATATGGTTCAATTAAGTACTGTAGTTTTTATCGAGGTAAACAAATTGAATTGAATAGGTTACAAGATTATACTTTATCTTAATATTTTAGTTGTTTATCACAAAATAATAAAATAAATAAAAAATGATTCAATTGACAAGGTTGTTTTACTGTAGGTGAAAAAAGGTTTTAAGTTAGGCCTAGGATCTATATTTTTATGATAAATAATAGCCAAATTTGTAAAGTTGTAAGCATGGTTATTCTTACCTTGAGTAAAATCATAGGGTGGGATTGTTGTTTCTGAATCTTTCTTCTTCCAATGATAGTTTGGTTCATCTTTCTTCTTTTTGGATCTTTTGGAGTCACTGTTCTCCTTTTCGTTGTTCCCTATATTTTTCCTTGTCTTGGGCGAGCCTTTTTTAGACGTAGCTTTAACTTTGGGTGAAACATTTTTAGTGTTTTTTTTACCTTTAAGTATCTTTTGGCCTTTATTAGGTGGAGTGTTTACACTGATTTCAAGTAAAGGTAAATGCATGTCAGTATCTGGTTCTGTGCGTTGACTTCCCAAACCTAAAGCCTCGTTTCCACTCTGTACAAGCATTCTATTAAAAATTTTATCAAAATTGTTACTAGGCCTTGCCCCATGAATCTGAGTTTCAATAGGCCTGTTGCAACTTATAGCTGAATCATCTTCCAAATCTACATTTTTAGTTAGGTCTAGATTATTAGTACTTGAAACTGGAACATGATTATCTACTAGGCCTACTTCATTATCAGGAGGTAAGCCTATACTTCTAAAATCTGAAACTGGATCAGGATCATCCACCGATTCTTCATCCTGCACTAGAGCTTCATGACTATAACGTGGAAGACTATTGGTGTAACTAGGCCTAGGCCTAATACTCAGTTCTGGACCACACACTAACTTGTTGTCCTGTGGCAAAACTGAACTATTAGAAGCTGGCGGTGTAACCGTATCTATGGATGGTTGTTTTTCTCTTTGTTCAATAACAGGAATAACATTTCTTACAGATATGCCAAGTCCTTTTTCAAAACAAACATTTTCTTCCAACCCCTCTTCTTCATCTTCACTACCACTTACATCTGAACTTGCACAAACATCGGGTATTTCTTCTAAAAGATATTCATCTATTTCTACTAAACTTAGAGATCTATCCATATTGGTTCATTTAAGCTAATACTATTCAATAACTGTGCAAAAGAACTCAAATATAAAGACAAACTGGACTTAACCTCTCTAACACAACAATAACATAAACACCCACCACTAATGACAGCACTATTGTCAGCTGTTCCTTTCCAATTCCAGTTCCTTTCTAACTGGCCATAGAGGCCTGACGGTACTTTTAAGTACCAAGTATATTTTATAATACATATATTTACCATGATACTTTCAGGGTAAAATTATATGAAAATATTTAATTTTAATAAATAAGCAACTCATTTTACATTAATTGTTGACAAAAATAAAGGCCAAACAGTTGAAAAAAAATAATGAAATTGCAGTTTACAAACTGATACTCTTTGGCCTACACTCACCTGGTAAGTGCTGCCTCCTAGTGTATATAATGTAAACTAAAACGAATAGTGGTGATATAGAGTATTGTAAAGGTACACAGAAGTATTACAATGCTTCTCCCGTTACATGTAACTCTAGATTATGATAAAGTAGAGCAATTTAAACAGTGGTACTTAAAAGTACCGTCAGTCCTCAAAGGGTTAAGTAGCGATTATCCATGCAGCTGGTGTATTCACTGACAAATGTAGACGACTCAGGTATATGAGAGAACCAGTTTGTTATAACACAGGCGAGAATTTAAACAGTTTAGGGCTAATCGTTACCTTATTAAAAATAAATTTAATCTTACGGAGGATTTATTTTGTTAAGTTGATCAATGTGCGTATTTATTTGCTAAAAGAACATAGTTTAACAGATTGAAATATATTTTACACGATAAAAACACTTTTTACACTTTGCTTCAAAAGACGTACTGCGTTACCAACATACTAAGGTCAGTAACAAGGTTTATAACTATTTTTAGCTGCTACTATAGTAAGACCTACTGGAAGTCATAATATATACTTAATTTTAGGCATCTATGTGCCATAATAGTGTATAAACAATATAAAAGTCGAGATCATAAAATGTACTGTGCCATAATAGTGAATAAAAATATGAAAATAGCTTAATTTTCGAGAAAGAATTTAGAAATTTGGTAATTACACCCCTTTTAAGGGTGAAGGGGGTGACATACGCCAAAATGTCATAGGACCAAACTTGTAGAGCGTCTATAATAGTACATAGTAATAGTACATAGTAGTAGATTATATATCGAAATAGCAATATATTTATCAGGTTCAAGTGAATTACTAACACTTTGCATGAAAAAATGTAAACAATTTTGTGTTTTTACAATTTTTTTTTACTAACTTCGATTGAAATTGGCAAATAACTGCTACTATAGAAAGAACCTGTTGAGGTCATAATATAAACAGAAATTCATGCATATATGTTAAATAATAGTAAATAAAAATATCAAAATAACGCAATTTTTTCACAGTTTTGTACAAATTTTGTACAGTTTCGAATATAAAAAAAATATTTTTGTAATCGAACCGGCAACCATTATATTGGTAATGTCTGTAACTACTAATCTACCCAGTTATCCGTGAAAAAATATTTCTGAAATAATATAATAGATGATGGATTTATCATTTAAAATCAAACGAATCGTTCTATCTTTTATCTTTATTTCAATATTTATGATGTGACAGGTCTCTAAAAGAAAAGAAATATTTGATGTATTGCCAGCGCAATTTCAAGCTTCGTTGGAATGTTTAAATATGAAAAAAAATTGGTTAGGGTTAATTTTGTTATAGTTATTTCCTAAGTTCTAATTATTAAAGTTACCAAACTACGACATAC
Organism: Neoaliturus tenellus; assembly: GCA_030545055.2. Classification (NCBI taxonomy): domain Eukaryota; kingdom Metazoa; phylum Arthropoda; class Insecta; order Hemiptera; family Cicadellidae; genus Neoaliturus; species Neoaliturus tenellus. The sequence goes on from CM061531.1 coordinate 7,516,508, forward strand.
TATTCTTAAGTGAAAATATGTGTAATCTTTGATTTGTTAAATTTATCTCTTTATTACTGTTCTTTCGATACATAATAATTTCAAAGCTGTCATTGTTTGATTCATTACTTGATCAACTGTTCGTAATCAAGCTAGTGTGTTAGTTAATTAATTAAGTTTCAAACTCCACAGCTTCACCATAGCATAATGTACAAGAAATTACGGGAAAACAATGAAAATTTTCTTCGTAAATGTCAGTTCCTGACTTTCAGTATCTCTCAAAACGATAGCGATGGAATGTAATTCTATTTACAGCTTATATAGTATTAACACCATCCGTCTAATTTTTTATCTTGTTTTTGAATTAACGATAGCGTATTTAGTGAAATGTAATATCGTAGATTTAACACTTGATGAGTGTATCGAGGTAGAAGGGCTAATATATATGCAAAACACTTGGTAAACTCTGGCAAGAGTCTCGTGATCACCGGACTTGGCACTTTGGAGCACCTAATCTCTCACACCTCAGTAACGGAAGAGACAACTATTAATTTATCATGTTTAATGTAAGGGGTGTGCTTTCAGCTAGCTAGTTTGAAGTGTAATCCTCTATGAGAGTTAGTTCGACATCCTGGATGGAATCGCAGAGTCTGATCTCGTTACTCGGTACCGTCCGATAGTTGACGCTGTCGCCACCAGGGGCGCTGCGGCCGCGGTTAGCCGCATGTATACTTCCCCAACCCCCACACCCGCACGCTCAACGGCTGCGGCATTTACGGTTTACCATCAAGCAGGTAATATATACTTTAGTAGGATTACAATTTGCTGTTTGATTTAATACACATTCTTATTGAGTAATTTAATTCTTTCAATATCTTTTGGAAATAAGACTATGTAGGTATGACGATGAATGGACGGTTTTGTGACATTTTATCCTATGTACATGTAATGATTTTGTTTAGTTTGCTTTTACGTATATGTGTACAGTAGTAGATTTAAGTGACACTGTTGTATTTTATCTCGAAAATTAAATTGATAGGGGAAACTAACTAAAATCGTCCCATTTGCTTTATTTAGCAAATTTTAAAGAAAAAATATAATTTCAATGTTAGTTGGAGTGCGTGTACTTCACTGCAATCACCCAGGGTATTTTCATACATTATTAATAAATATGGATTATGTTGTATTATTGTTCAACCTACATCAATCTTAGAAATTCAACAAAATCTTTTTTTATTATTTCTCTTAGGTGCATGACATGGAAATTTCACAGCCATGGGGGACGAGGCAAAGGGTGAATAAGTGATCATAACCTTTGAGTTTACCTATTTAAGATCCAATTTATCTTTGTTGAAGGTTTCCACAGTGCTGCACAATGGTATTAGTCTGGAGAAGTCCATAGCCAAACCTGAAACTGAAAAGGCAGTCACGGAGAATTAAATTAACAATGATTGAGGGCTTTTCGTTTTACATAGGTCCATCTTCACTTTAAAATTTGCCTTGAAACGAAATCTGTCTTTAAAATGTATAAAAATACATTTCAGATTCATAAATAAAAATACTGATGTTTTTTACTGCTCTCGCAGTTTTCTGGTTAAGCTTTGTGTATTTATTTGTATTTTATTTAATTTTCGTGACTGCCTTTTCAGTTTTCAGGTTTGGTTTTGGACTTCTCCAGATTCACCTGGTGTGTTTTTAAACACTTTGTTATGTTCAAGTATTTCCTCCACCTGAAGACTTGATCAGATTCCATATCCCGCAACGTCATGAATTTGTTTTTACTTATCATTAATGGAAAAATATCCGCAATAATTCACTAAACAATAACAAAAACACTGATGTTACATTAATAAATCTCCAACTCTTTTATAAACTGATATAACTTACTTTTACTCCACTATGCACTGCTTCCATTGTTAAGCTCGGCTCCCCATTTTTAAAACCTGAGGCTCACCGTAATAAGAATTAGCCTATGTTTTACGAAAATAAAGAGTGGAAGATTCAAAAGTCAGCCTAGCTTCTGTTGTTGCCGCTGCCGTTAGGACATCCTCTCCGGAAGTCGTTGAGGAATTAGGAAATCATAACTCAAACCCTGATTCATTGTTACTGTTCTAAATTCTGAAGGGACGATTCTAAAATATTTAACAATGAGTAACATGCTCTTGAATGCATAATTTTAATGATAATCTTCATCTAAATTTTTGGTGGATTAAAACATGAATGAAAAAAAACTATCATATACAATTTATAAAGCTTAGTTTTTTAGAATCAAGTACATTAAATTTAACTCATGCCTTATCGTGACCAAGTTTAAGGTTTGAAATCTAAAATAATTCATTTTAGTCAAAGTTTTCGACGGTTATAATCTTTTATAATTTAGATACAGTATTTCTATTCTTTCGTGAATCGGCAGCCCTGAAAGTGCGTTTTTGTCTATAAAATAACAAGATGGCATAATTTTTATAGAATCACAAAAAATCAATGTCTGTAATAAAACATAGAAACGGAAGAAAACATTATAAGCGGAATAGGAGATTTCGAAGTAATGTAATGTCCACATAATCAGGTTAGTGCGTCGCATTTGCACTGCACAGTCACCCCTAGTAAAGGTATATTGCATTGACTTAAAAATGATGGACTTATGAATATGGGCACATGAGGCTTATTTTAAAGGTTTAAATTATATTTCGTCATGGCTTCGTTCTACGGCCTTCGTAAGCATTTGCGTCATCGTCGAATTCGTGATGAGGATGCAAATAACCTAGGTTATTGGAACAGACCTGCAATACAAGGCAATCAATGTGAAATTACTTTTATGATTTTGGGTTTATAATGAATGCTAATTGTAGTCCAAAATAGCGTACAAATTTTTCTTAGACGCCAGTCTCGTTTTAACAAAGGTGTTTGTCTTTTTAAGCACAAACAAGTACATTTAGCCATGCAATTTTAAAATTTAATTATAAGAGCAAGTAAAATGAATTATTTTAAAATGTTGTTTATTAAAGCCTATGAATACTGTTTAAAGGCAGTTGAAGACTATAATATTTTTCGTGTTTTTAAGGGTTTAAGCCAACAAAAATCCCCATTGTTAGCATTATTCGACGAATTTTACACTCAAGTTAATAGTAAAGTTAAAGCAACTGACAGAAACTTCTGGCATAATTTGACTGAAATTGTTAAAAACAACAAACAAACTAATAAATCATGAATAAGAGAACAAATGGAATGAGTAAATCCGTCTGCTAGGTAGCCAGATCAACGGGTGTAACATCGCTCGTCATATTTCAGCGGCCATGAGTTACAGCTGCTCTCGCTCACGAGTGTGCGTAACTTCTCTTTAGCCCTGATGGGTTTATGGCGCTCTCTGTTTTCTGTCATCGTAGTTTGTTTATGTTGTTATATGTTTCGTTTATAGGAGGCTCCATCAAACTTTCCTCGCTAAAATTCGTGATGTTTTCCTATAATGTTAATCCGTGATATTATTAAGGTACCCATTTAAATATCGTATAGTTTTACTGACTATGGTTAATTCTCACTAACTTCAACCTCTATAACTCGAAATCCTTGGTATTTAAAATCATTTTCAATCCCATGTACATCCTACGTTGAATAAAAAACCAACTTTAATTGGTTATTAAACACTTATATTAAATTCATATAAGTAAAGGTTACAAAAAAAGTATACCAACTCGAAATCCACTGAATGATTTGAATTCAATTCGAATTTTACCTAGATAAGTCGTAGTTTTCAGTTTAAGTAAGCCTTTAAGTCAAACCTCAAAGTACAGGTTGCAACGAATCAGTGACAAATCAATTCTAGCGTCTGTCTGCTGTCTATCTACTGCGTGGATATTACCTTGGTAAGTTGAATTAAATAGAAATAACTTTAGCTAAATTAAAGAGCTATCGTAGTCCCGTGCATTTCAAGTTAACGAGAGTTAACTATTCCTCTTACTTTTGTCTACGTTTAATATGGCAGCTGACTATAAATTATTATAATGAGCACGAAGCACGAAGTTTTGCTTCATACTTAATCAAAGCTTGCATTTCACATAACAGTTACCCTTTACCAGGATAGCTCTTAATATCAACAAGTGTCAACTTATTACATCCCATCGCTGCTATGAACCTACATTGTAATCTGCCATTTAATCTTCCATTAAATCAGAAAATCCAACGACGATTTATTCGCATGGATGGCTTCAAGAAAGGTTTTCGTTACCAAAATTGTTAATTATGAGCTTGCAATAGACCTTGGCTTCGATCTCTTGCGGAACGAAGACTCTCTGCCGACCTAGTCCTACTACACAATATGGTCAATGGAAGATTCGATCACCCCGACATACTTCGCTTGATCTTGTTTGAAAGCACCTCCGATCAAAAGATCTAGTGATTCTTCAACTGTACCGCATTAATTACGCAGCTAAAAGTAGTATGGCTCGACTCCAGAGAGCTGGCAATATTGCTGCCGACCATGAGGACTTATTTCAAAACATCGTGGCAACTCCGATAAAGAAAATGAGCAGATAATTATTCATATTTATATTGTTACTTCACTGTTGTTATACGTGCAGGGTGTTACATATTAGTTAATGTTATATGGTCGTTTACTATTCTGTCGCTTTTATTATTATTTATTTTAATAATTGATTGTTATTGTTATAAGCAGTTAAGCACTCTATTATCAACACTGTATCACCTAAGCCACCTCGTGTTATAATGTTTTGCCATGATTTGTGTAAAAATGGAGATGTCCGTTGGAATAAAAAAATAAATTAATGAAATTTGATTTTTAGGGATTTAGACTAATGGTCTATTAGACTAATGGGTTATTTGAAGATAGTTTGAGATCTCCATCGGTGTAACACGGGTATTTCTTGTCACTTCCGCGTTTACCCGACTTTTAAATGAATGTAAAAAATTATATTATGTTACTTAGTCACGAGTAAATAGATAAGAGATAAGTCATATTGTAATGCAATACCTTACAAGTATCTTATGAGAAATTGAATTCTGTTCGTTAACACATTGTAGTGAATGTTTTCCATTATTTGAGTACAAAACTTGCCAATCGTTGGAGAGAACTATCAAGGAACCATCTGGAAGTAATGTCTAAAGAAAACCTTTTCCCCTAGCATGTTAAAAATGGTCCAGACGAGTAATGAGATTTATAACAAATTGTATTATTCATGAGTATAAAAATTGAATATTATAGTAACTAATAAATTAAAAATATTACGGTTCAAGTTATTACTTTTCTCGTAAACCTATGATAAATGCCCCCATCAACGTACGGCTGAAGCGACGATTGTTTTTGTCCAGCGTCTGCCATAACATATATTTTCACAAGCTGAATACAATTCAAGCGCTTTCACGGGCGAACACGGAGCGATCATAACGGCTTTGGAAAGCTTATGTTTATGGCATCGAGCAGCCCTTCGCTCTGACTTTGCGATCTCCACTGGGTCATAAATATTTATTCATTGTGACTTTAAAATATTATTGTTCGAGGTCTACAATAGGCTGAGTATTAATAAATGGGCGATGAAATTTTGATCTCAAATGTTGTTCTGAACGTTTTGGGCATTATGAAAGTGTTGAAAAATTGCAGTATTTGTTTCAGGAGGCTAGTTGGAAACCCTAACATGTATTAGTATCTTTTAAGCTCCAGTTGCGAGAAATATCATGTTATTCGAGATCATTTTTCTATAATAAATAAGTGTAAGGGGCGGCTTAGGGTGGGTTTTAACAGTAAATGAGTAATATTTGTTTTTAGGCATGCTTTACAAGTGTTTTCATCGTCTATACTCTATAAATGATGTATTATCAAGTTCGTTTAAACTTTCCTTTGTATTATTAGAGTTTAAGATTGTAACCTACTTTAACTATAATTACTTATTCAATCATGTTTTTGAAACTGTAATTTTTCTCCCACTTTACTACTCTATTTAACAATAAATATTTAATTTTAGGTAGAACACTTTTTTACTTAAATCAACATTATTTTAAGACCATTATCAATTTCCGTAACTGAAAGTTATAACCTTAAATATTTTGAATACTTTGTTTAAAGAAAATGCTGATGGTACATAATATTAAAAAATTAAAACATTCATTTTGAAAGGGTTGCATGAATTAAATACCAATTAATATAATATAAGGTGTGAATTAATACAAGTTAGGAGTACATTCTTTACCAGGTTTGCAGTCCAGTGCTAAAGGTCCGTGTAACCCAGTGTTTTGCATGTATATTACCTCTTCAAGACCAGATGTTCATTCCCTTATGTAGGTCATATCTCTAATTTTCTAACATCATTCAACTTTCTTAATACTGGTTATAAAAAAATTCCAATAAATGTTACATTTATTATGAACCTGACTGATAATAGACGCAAAGTCTTACGAATATGCGTTGTTTTGAAGAGGTACAACAAACCTTATCGGTAAGCTACCAATGACCTAAAAAGTAAATACAATAATTTTTTCCTAATGGTCGTATTATTAGCGATGGTCGTATTATTATTGTTATGCCCCCATTTCAACTCCACCTTACAATTTGATAGACTCGAATGGAATTGATTTCCATTTCAGTGTTAAATAAACATGTCACTAATACATCATATAAGTTGATCGGCAAAAACAAACTTCTTTTAACAGAGACTTAAAAGTATTGTATATTTTTTAATAGTTTTATAGCTACAGTGGGCCTAAAATCTACTGTTGTTATGCGCGCAAACATATGAGAACTGCAGAGGAAAGGCAAATTTAGTTTTACTAGTTTTTTTAATCATCAAATTGTGTTCTACGAGTGTTAATTAAGAAGCAATTCATACAAATGAATGAGTTGTAATTTTTAAGGCTTTTGATTGTGTTCAAGATCAACATGTGATAAATTATGTCAAATGCACTGCTTATTACTTATTAGGTTCAAGAACATCCAAAAGTACTTACTCTTCATCTACAAAGCTTATGATTGAATCAAAAACGCAAATACTAACTAAATTTATCATAAAAATGTAAACGGATATGTCACAAAGAACATAATAATGTTAAGTATACAACTTTTTTACTATATTTAAACTGGATGTGAAAACGTATAACTGTGACAAAGATTTAACGAGGAAATTAGTAGATGTTTTGGTATTACTTTCGTGATATTTAACAACACTCCATGTATCTACTGACCCAACAATTCCAATTAAATAAATAATATATCCATCAGTAGAAAAGAAAGTTTTTACTGTGGTAAACCAAACAGATTTCGATGGTTAAAACATTGGTTCTTGAAACATTTAAGATGGTTGAGTTCACGGAATAAATATTACATAAAACTGACAAAGTAGAGCTCGGGGCAAATTGGTTTGACTAAGTTTCGCAGGTTCAGCCGAGCGGAACTATCAGATACTCTCGACGGCATTTCTTGTCACTTTCGCGTTTACCCGACTTTTAAACGATTGTAAAAAATTATATTTTGTAAGTTAGTTACTATAGTAGGATTCACGAAAATAGTCCGATGAGAGTCGATACATTGTTGCCAAATTTATTCTGAAACACATTTTTATATTGTGTTACACATGGTAAACATATGCACAAATGACAACATTGCAGGGAGAGAGGGGACGAGGGGGGACACAGCTGTTTCCATCGGACTATTTTCGTACATCTTACAATAGTAAATACTTAATAGATATGTCATATTGTAATTAAAAACCTTATCTAGCTGCATTTATTAACATTACATTTATCTGGCTTATACATACATTCTACATTAGGCCTACGTTTTGTATTTATCTAGTCAATTGTGCTATCAGTCTCGCCCTGGCGGAATTGTGCCAGATGTTGGCCAACATCTTCTCCTGTTAGGCTGGAAGTCTAGAAGGTGAATCGATACTAGTCACACATGTGGTTTATCTTTCCCCTACATAAATGCAAGCGAACTTTTGTTGTGAGATGTTTAAGTGCTTTTTAGTCACAAACCTTTCGTGTTTGGGAATCCCAAGAGTCATCAATTGAACCGAAAAAATATAAGCACCATCTTGACGAACTATATCTTACCATAAATGCACAACATAACTACCGAGGTACTTCTAAATAATGTGTGTATTGATATTTGATGTGTACTTACAACGTAACAAAAGACATTAAGCTTTCATTCAATAAGAACACGCAATATAGTGGTCATGTAAACAGAGGAACTAGTTGTTTTAGGATACCATAAAGTGGAAACCATACCAATCAAACATAAGGTTATGAAACGTTCTATTTTAACCCTTTATCCAAATTAAAAAGGTGAAGAGAATCCAAACAATGGCGACAGTTGCCAACGTTTCCTTTGACGCATTGTGGCACACGTGAGTTTCCGTCACGTGGCTCACTACGTTACTCCACACACTTTTTGAAGTAGTTATGGAGCTTATTGTTGGTAAATAGTAGTTGGTTGTTACTGAACTTAAACAAGTTCTGTTGGGCACGTGACAATGATCTGAACTCTTTAGATACAAAACTCACATCTTCATATTTCACGTGATTGTATCGAACATTTAATTACATGTCGCTACAGTCAATTCTTTAAGTGAAGTAGTATACTTTCCCTGCTGAAATCACGTGACCAAACCCGCGCGAAAACCAAGAATTGGGTTTTAGCATTTGCTGGTTTGGCCGCCTGACATGGGCGCGGCCGCCGGGCATGCGCGCGGCGCGTGGCTCGCGCTGGCCGGGACCGGTTTTTTTGGAGTGCCGGGTGTCTGTTTAATCTATTCCGTGTTGAGATAGATCCAGTTTTTAAGTGTCCCGGCAAATTGATTGTCGCGTCAGCGATTTCCTGATCGCCAAATTGGCCGCAGTCCAGATAGAATGTTTCGGCGACGTTATTCTAAATAACGATGTATTTTGTTTTGGATTGTTCCTCATGCGCAGAATATTGTGAGTTGCCACACCCAGATAGGAATATAAAACGCTTGTCGCGCAAACAAAACTCACTCGCAGTAATGGCAGCCCGCTACTACCTGACCGTATATTTCGAGGACCGAAGCCGCGAGGAAGTTCTGGATCTTCTGGGCCAGCTGTCTCAGGTGACATCTCTGCCGTCTCTTCCGGACCACGCTTTTGGGGGCCCTCAAATAACAGGTAATAGAATTCACTTCACTAAAGTAAAAGTAAACCTGGTAGAACGTATTTAAATAAAAAGGATTGTATTAACACTTTTTCTATTTAAAGTATCGTTTCTAGTCTTGGCAAATACGAGCATTGATTGTTATAATACTACCCTTTGTTTGCCCTGACGTAAAACGTCTATGTAAATATCTAACGTAACAAAGTTTCAAAAGTAAGATGTAATTTCATTAAACAAGTTTTTATGAACTAGATAGGCTACTATGATAAAACAAGATGAAAATATTTCTAAATAAATATTTCGAAGAACCAGATATTACGCTTCAAAGCCATTCTGACAGTAATGTAGTAAAACACATGATGCCCAAGTTATTGTACTATGATAGAGTTGATTTTCCAATATAAAGTAACTATAAAACATGTATATAGAACAGTGCTGTAATACGATGTATAAACTTATACTACCGTTGAAAGGCTTAAAGTTAAAAGAATGTTTAACACCATGCATCTTATTTTTTTTATTAGCTAGAGGAAAAGACGTAGCATCGAATCAGGCCCTTAGACTAATGCCTTAATACATAATATGCATGAAACAAACAGTTGCGAGAGTATATTCACTAATCGCTTTAACACATTGTTGCATACATTGCATTGGTGGATAGAAAATAATAACAACACATTTCTGAAAAGAGCAAAGTTTATTGTTTTTAATTTAAATTGAGCGGTAATATATAAGAATATCTGGTGAATTCCCACTCATCCCCGTACAACGAACCCGCCAACCCTGATCCCTCCTCATCTCCACCAGTTCACTGTCAGTTAGCTGTTCGTTGAATCTAGCTGGTAGGAAGACGATCGATCGCTCCTCGCCGTTCATTATATCGAGTACAACTGCGGGTCCAAATCTGGTATCCACTCGTCTGGCGTCCAAAATCGGATACCCGCCCGCCGCTTTAAGGTCTTTAGCCGGCACCCGGGGATAATTGGGGAGACATTGCAAAGTTTCAAATTTCTTTGCGAGTGACATGGTGCTGTAAAACACGTATTATATTAGGACCATGCTATGAACCTTTAGGATCTTTTAATAAATGATCAAATCACACTTGAGTACATCTCTTTTTTGTTTATAGGCATCCCTCAGACTGTCTGTGTTGAAGAGAGACGGTGGGTGCGTGAACCCTGGCAGCGGGGAGTATCCACACCACTTCGTGCTCTACCGTCCACCGGCTACCAGCACATACCACCACCCCACCCGCACTACCAATCCAACACTACCAACCGCCACCCTCACGAGAAAACCACCTCACCCCGACGCTCCACACCAACTCAATATTATATAGAATTCTAACAACACCAAAACATTCGCACACACCACCACCACCACCACCACCACCACCACCACCACCACCACCACCACCACCACCACCACCACCACCACCACCACCACCATCACCACCACCACCACCACCACCACCATCACCACCTCACCACGACATTCTACATCAAATAATCAAAGATTTAAACATTCCAGAAATGTATCAATAAAAGAACAAGCGCCTTGGCTTTCCGTCTTTTTTTTTTATTTTCCTAAACCATTTAGAACCATACTTGAATGCACCATATCCTTAAAACTGCACCTTATTGCTAAAATGCTAAAATATGCACAAAAGCCAGTAAATTAAAAATAAAGTGTATTACCAAGTGAAAGAGTATTAGTAACGACAACGACAATGACATAGTACATCAGTAAAGGGCGGATTAACAATTTTTATTAAGCTATGAACAAAAACAACTGAATCAACAATAAAAATGGATGAAAAGCAATGAAATATTCACATTATGTTAATAGCAATGTATAAAAAAATCCACTACGCTTTACCTAGCTATTATAAAAACCTAAATACATCTTAAAATGTAAACTTATTTTAGGTGTAATGAACTGGTAAACCAGAAACATGCAAGCCGAAATCGTACTATTTAGGTGTTAAAACCACAATAGCGAAGCAAGTATAGCGAAAACCTTTACCATCACCATTATTTATCCAATCCATGCATAGTATGTATTGCAATTCACAAATATAAATTATCCTATAAATATATGTTCACATATAGAGCAGTGTAAAAGCTGTAAATAAAAATTAGGTTATGTAACATAAGAGTACCATGATATACAAGAGTAACCAAGATGATACTAAAAATCAGGACACCTGAGCATCACCTGAAAAAGAGTAAATTTAAGAGTATTTTAAAAACTAACACTTACAAATAAGTGAGAACTTGAAGTGCTGCGACTGATGACGACCGTGACGAACAGGCGCACGCGAGCTAGTGTACGCAAGAGCAAAAGCGAGCCCCTATTTATGTTAAAACCAATCACTGTAGCATGTATATTGTTGTCTTTGTCAGACATTATCACCCTCTCCGTTCAACTTATGCTCTCTTACGACCACACCCAACCTGTTGCTATCTCTGTCTAGTAGTTCCATCTCTCTTGCTCCACCGACAAAGCAAGCGAAAATTACCACGCCCAAGATATTTGTTGTCTTTGTCAGACACCCTCTCCGTTCAACTTATGCTCTCTTATGACCACACCCAACCTGTTGCTATCTCTGTCTAGTGTAGTTCCATCTCTCTTGCTCCACCGACAAAGCAAGCGAAAATTACCACGCCCAAGATATTTGTTGTCTCTGAGTAACCCTCTCACTTGCTCACATAAACATACTCAAGCCAACGCCCATTTGCTGTCTCTTTCTTACATCCACCCTCTCACTTACTCACATAGACAAGTAAAGCTTTAGCCAACGCCCTGTTGTTATCTTTGTTTGCTAGTACCAGCTCTCTCACTCCACCGACAAAGCAAGTCGACTACGCCCAAGATATTTGTTGTCTCTCACCTACCCTCTCCCTCGCTCATATAGACAAGTAATGCTGTGGCCAACGCCCGTTGTCTCCGTCTTACCCTCTCACTTGCTCACATGGACAAGTAATGTTGTGGCCAACGCCCGTCACACCTACCCTCTCACTCTCACACATAGACAAGTAATGCTGTGGCCCACGCCCGTTGTCTCACCCTCTCACTTGCTCACATAGACAAGTAATGCTGTGGCCAACGCCCTATGTATGTCTCACTCGCACAACCCCTGAGGCGGATTTTCGCCCTTATAAGCAGCCTCTGGTAGAGCGTTCACCAGTTCGCTTACAATTGTCCACATGGGACAATGTTCGTGTGCGCAGTGTGCCGAGAGGCTTATTTCCGGACCGTTGTCGCTCGCGATAAACACCAACAAATATGTTTGGCGCTTACTAATTTTTACACACCGCCTATCCAGTTGATTGAAGAACCGCAGGCAAGGAGCTCTTCACCTGTGACTACAACTACTACTGCTGCTGCCGCTGTCGCCGTCACTGCTACCACCTCACGGAACTCACAAACACATCTTCACCACCGAGCAGGGGGCAGCGTCGTGTCTACACACCAGGCTCAGTCCAACGTATCTACCGCTACGAAAAGAAGAAGGCCCGCCGCCGAGACCTCTGCGATGGCCAGCAAACTATTGAAGCTACAAAAGAAGAAAGAAAAATCATCGCCGCCGGATGAACCAAGGATGGCAACCACTGTTAACAACGAGCCACCGGTACCTGTGAACGACACGTCCACCGCAGCATCGACGTCGAGCACTGCAGCGGACCAAAACAACATACCAGTACTCACGTGGGAATTGAAGAAAGCTCTTCATACGGCCCGAGACTACGTAATAAAAAACCAGGATGGAAAGTTTACAGAATTATCTACATTCGTTGAGGCTGCGTTGCAAACGGTAAAACATATTTTAACCAGAGAAATGGACATAACAAGATCACTCAAATTTAATCTGGTTCTCGAAGCCATTTATGAACATCCCGAAGAAGGGCAGATAGACACGAGGAATTTTAAAACTCGATCCCGGATGCTGTTCGCCGAGTCCGACGACTTGGACACTCAACTTCAAAGAGACGGTGCGAAACTTTTGCAAGAGGAAGAAGAGGCCGACGCCCAGAGGAGCGGATGGATCTTCATCAATGTTAAGTGTTTAACATTACGTGTAAGTAAGTTTGTTTATAAGGAACCTAGAGGTTCTAGTTATGTTCCACTGCCCCCCAAATTAGCAAAACGAAACGCATGTGTCAACGTTGTTAATGATGATGATCGTTGTTTTATTTATAGTATGCTTACAAAGCACATCCCAAATGTAAAGCATAACTCTTTACTAACTGAAAAATCGTTTGAAAATCTAATGAATAGATACAACTTTGAGGGTCTTCAATTTCCATTGAATGTTAGTCAGATTAAAATATTTGAAAAGCAAAACCCAAACGTCTCTATCAATGTATTCGAATTTAATAGCGACAACAAAGTGGCTCCCCTGCGCGTAGTAGACGAGTTAAATGACCATACAGATCTTCTCTTGCTTCACGGAAGAGACAATGTGTCCCACTTTGTATACATCCAAGATTTTGTCAAGCTTATTCAAAAGCAAATTACAAAAAGCACAAATAAAATAGTAGTGTGTAAACGTTGTAGTCAGTATAAAGAGCTTAGAGATTGTAAGCCCAATGCAGAATCGTGGTTGAAAAATCATTTAACACTCTGTGGCAAACATAAACCAACTGAAATCAAACTTCCCACCATAGGAAGAAATACTTTAAAGTTTCAAAATGTAGAGGCTCAAATAAAAGTTCCTATCATAGTGTGTGCTGACTTTGAGTCCACCCTGAAACCCGTTAACACAGATGACACTGATTATGATGGAAAAACTTATCAAAAACATTTAGCAAATAGTTTCTGTACACTAACCACCTCTACATACAGTAGTGATATTCTTGAAGAATACGGAATCAGTACAGAACCGTTTTTGTATAGAGGACCCGATGCCGGAGCTAGATTTCTTTTGCATTTAAAAAATCTCGCCGACCGAGTTGCAGTATTGTATTCTTGTAATAAGCCCATTAGCATGACTGAAGAGCAGCGTATACGACACGAAGAGGCTATTGAATGTGAACTTTGCAAGAGAATGTTTAGTGAATTTAATACAGACACAACCAAGTGTGCCGATCACGACCATATAACATCCGAATTTAGGTATTCATTGTGTAACCGATGTAATCTAAGATGCCAACCGCCCAACTTCATTCCCATCTGGATTCATAACCTCTCATCCTACGATCAAGCTTTCATCATTTCAAATTTGAACGTTTTAAAAGGATGTGAAGTTAAAATGATTCCTTCGAATAAGGAAAAAATGATTAGCATCTCAATAAAAGTGGGAGAGATTTACTTACGTTTTTTAGACTCTTACAGAATGATGTCTGCTAGTTTGGATGAATTAACGAAAAACCTCCCTCCCTCTGATTTTATCGAAAGCTCCAAACTAGTCCCGCCTGAACATTTTGATTTAATTAAAAGGAAAGGGTTATACCCATATGATTATATCACATCAGAAGATAAATTCCTTGAAACCAGTCTCCCTCCTAGAGAAGCTTTTAAGAACAAGCTTAATGATAGTGAAATCAGTGAAGATGATTACGCTCACGCTTGCCGTGAATGGGAGGTTTTCAAATGTAAGAATCTTGGTGATTACCACGACAAGTACCTCCTGTTAGATGTTTGTTTGTTAACCGACATTTTCAATTCATTTCGCTCTATTTGTTACAAACACTATAAATTGGACGTAGCCCACTACTGGACAGCACCATCCCTTACTTGGCAGGCGATGTTGAAACATACGGGAATCGTTCTCGAGCTAATGACTGACTACGACATGGTACTTATGGTTGAAGCTTCAATCAGAGGTGGACTAGTACAGAGTAGCCTAAGATATTGTAAAGCTAACAACCAGCTTTTAGAACGTTCAACTGACTACAATAGCAACGACCCCACTAGCTGGCTCCTCTATATTGACTGTAATAACTTGTATGGGTTCAGCTTGTCACAGCCACTTCCCACTGGAAACTTTAAATTCGAAGACAACCCAGAACAGGTAGACTGGTCCAACCTCCCTGCAGAATCACCCTTTGGCTATATTTTAGAATTTGACTGCAATGCCCCTCAGAGTGTTCACGATAAACTGAACGATCTTCCCCCTTTGCCAGAAAAGTTAGTGCCACCTAACGGTAAAGTGCCTAAGCTGATGGCAACACTAAATAAAAAGGAACGGTACATTGCTCACTATCGCATTGTACAGCAGGCGCAAAAGCTTGGTTTGCGTGTTACAAAGGTCCACAGAGTGTTAAAGTTTTCCCAGTCTCCGTGGATGAAACAGTATATAGATTTTAACTCGGAATTAAAAAGTAAAGCATCGAATGGTTTTGAAAAATCATTTTTTAAACTTATGAACAATGCAGTTTTTGGAAAGTCTATGCAGGATAATAGACGTCACTTTGACGTGCGTGTTGTGACGACAAAGGAAGCGTTTGAAAAGTACTCAAGACAGGCCCGCTTTATCGACAGAACTATCATTAAAGAAGGCGACGAAGATGGGATCATCTTAGTGTTCTTGCGAAAAGAAGTGATTTTCTTGGACAAACCAACCTACATCGGAAGCGTCACACTAGATCTATCTAAGGAGCACATGTATTATTTCTGGTACCACGTACTACTATCTATTTTTCGCCCTCCAGGATGTCATATTTACCTTTGTTATGTTGATACTGATTCGCTAATATTCCTAGTGGTCACACAAAACAACGTCTACGAGATTTTAAGGACGATTTCTAAGGAACACTTGGACCTTTCCAACTACCCAGACGGACACCCTATGAAGGATGAGACGAACAAACAGGTAGCGGGCAAGTTTAAGGATGAATGCAAAGGCAGAGCACTTTATGAACACATTGGTCTTCGCAGTAAAATGTATTCACAGCGCTTTTCCTCCACTCCCGTCACTGACGAGACAAGAAGGAACGAAGTGAAAAAAGCCAAAGGAGTGAAAACCTCTTTTGTTGATAAGAAAATGCGCTTCGAACATTACAAAGATGCACTGTTTAACAAAAAAGAATACAGAGCCAGTTTTAACCTTATCAAGTGTAGGAAATTTAATTTAACATCTATCAACGTGGATAAACGATCTCTATCATACGATGATGATAAACGTTATATTTTAGATGATAATATTCACACCCTAGCCCATGGCCACTACAAGATTGTTCAACTAGAACAACAAGAGCATCGGAGTGCAAGCTCGTCAAAATTGCAGGGGAGCCTATAATAAATTGTTAGTGCCTGGGTTGCTGGCCCCGTTGCAGCATATTTTTTTATTAGAAATGGATTCCCTTTATAATAAATCTGTGTTGGCTTTTAGCAGACATATCGATGTAAATGATTTAGAATCTGTTGATGATATTAACGTTTTATCGCTTCTTCCCGTGACTATACAAAGAGATGTTAGAAGGGCGTTAAAGTGTATTTGGTTCAGGGATACCTCTCCCCCAGAAGATCCTTATAACTTTGAATATAGATACTTGGACATTTATAGTTTGGATCGAAGAGAGTTTTTAATGTTAATTAACCACCCTATAGAGCTACGTCCCGAATTTTTACCATACGAAATGGAATCATGTCATATTAGCTTTAATTATTACAAATTTTCTTTTGGTACTTTGTCTTGTTACAATACATTTGTGTTATGTCAAAAATGTTTCGAAGTTACATGTAGTCCATCGGAAGAACATGAATACCTGGATTTTGACTATCAAAGCTTTTGGTCTGAACGTAATTGGAAATTTTATAATATTACCAGACATTACAATATTAGTGTTGGCCGTTTTATAAGCCAGGTTATTCGTCAAGAGAATTGTTGGTGTGACAGATGTATTTTTAAACCATTGTTCCAATACTTAGACTCTGAAATGTGTAGTAGATTAACACACAACCATGACTATGATAACAACAGTAGTGACAGTGACGCGACAGTTGAAGCTTCCCATTCTGTAATTGAGCTGTATGATCCATTTCGTTTCTAATTTTGTATAAACCTGTTGACATGGTTTTATTTGAAATTTTTAAATCTTAATGTTATTTTTATTCCTTGTTAATATTTTACTAACAAATATTGTCCTATGTGATCACATTGTAAACGATCTGGTGAACTGTCATTGTATATTTAATATGTTTTTAATTACCTTCTTTCTTATTCGTGTTATGTTCTTTTATCTGCATTGATAACTATTGAACTTGACAAAATATGCTTTCATATCTTGTAACAAGTTAAATATTAAGGAAAGTTTAAAAAAATATTTTTAGCAAAACTAAATAAAATTTTTATTAGCTGAAAAACATTGTACTCATAATTTGTTTTACTTTAAAATAGATTATGCAGTAGTTTTCATTTTTTGTATGGAACAATGACTGATAATATCTTTTGAGCTTTACATTTGTTCACATTTATAACTAACAGTGTACTATGTTTGTTGTCGTAAATGTAACCTGTGCAAAACAAATAAACTTTTGACTAACCCAAAATACTTGTTCTAATTTCATCTCCTTTCTTCATGAAAAACTGAATTTGATTTTGGTAGCTTGAGTTATTGCAACACATTGGTGTTACATCGAACCTGTTTCAGTCCATCATAGAAACATAAAAAGCAAAATAAAAAATAAAAAGTAATTTTTTCTGTTATTTTATAAGTGACAAATAAGCAGTAGTAGTGGCATAACGAGAGTGCTGGGCCATGACGTCATCAAAACAAACAAACTTTCGACTAACTCAAAATACTTGTTAATTTCATCTCCTTTCTTGATGGAAAACTGAATTTGATTTTTGCTCGTCTTATTGCAATACATTGGTGTTATATCAAACCTGTTTCAGTCCATCATAGAAACATAAAAAACAAAATAAAAAATAAAAAGTAGTTTTTTCTGTTATTTTATAAGTGACAAATAAGCAGTAGTAGTTGCATAACGAGGGTGCTGGGCCATGACGTCATCAAAACAAATAAACTTTCGACTAACTCAAAATACTTGTTAATTTCATCTCCTTTCTTGATGAAAAACTGAATTTGATTTTTGCTATCAATACATTGCTATAATACATTGGTGTTATATCAAACCTGTTTCAGACCAGTGAAAACATAAATAACTATAAAAAAATGAACAGTAATTTTTTTCTGTTATTTTACAAGTGACAAATTAGCAGTAGTAGTGGCGTGATGAGGGCGCTGGGCCATGACGTCATAACAATAATGTAAGCATTGATGTCACTATTACTTCATATTACGTTACAAAAATGATGTAACCTCATCTTACCATGATGACAAGGCCTCTTTTTTCTGCACCCTCTTAGGTAAAGGGAAAAAACAAAAATAAAAAACCACACAATTTTTAGTGATACATGTATTGAAAGAAATTCACCATTTACAAACATCGTATTTTAAATCATGGAGTAAATTTACGCTTATAGCGGACACACAGTAACGTCTGACTTCAGAGTCTACGAAGGGCACTAGAGCATCTTGAAGAGGTGTAGGCTGAAACCATCCATCTTGCGAAAACGGCAGTCGTCTCTCGTTGAAATCCATCAGAAACACAGGTAAGTCTTTGATGATGTGATGTTCGATCTCTGATGGTATCTTTAAAGCATTCGTGTTGTGTCTGGCGGCAGCCATCAATGTCGAAGTCCTGTAGTGTTTGGTGAAATATTTTGTATACCTTTCAACGAGGCTCCGTACCATTGGACAACACTCGTCGCAAATACGATAGTAATTTTCAACACAATCAAGAGTTCTTTTCAAAGCTGTCCACCCAGTTAACTGAAGCACTAACGATGAAGTTTGGCACAATATGCTATCATTGGTGTCCACCGCTTGACTGTGGTGCGGTGGTAGTCTTCTCACTTGATAGTTGGCAATTGAAATAATAGCGCCGCCGCCGCCACCGCCAGACTTGATGAGCACAGTATCAAAGTAGAAAGGTGTAAAGTTTGTTTCATTGTTGAAAAATCTGTCTATCACGTTGATCACGTTAACACTTCTCAAGCTTAGCAAATCTTCAAAGGTGAACTTGACACATGTTTTTGTATTAACCAGATATATCGAAGGATTAAAACCACCCGAAGATTCTAAACCAATAACCGCATCCGCTTGGTTTGACAGTTTATACATCTGTCGTAGTAATAGTTTCGGTTGTTGCGCTGCTTGCTCTGGTTGATATGTTTCGTGCTGCTGCTGCTGCTGTTGCTGTTGCGGTTGTTGCTGCTGCTGTTGCGGTTGTTGCTGTTGTTGATGCTGCGGTAGGGCGTAGGTGTAGTAGTGAACTTGAGTCTTGGCTTCGGGTTGATCAAAATTTTCCAAATCTGCTAATATAGCTTCGAGGTTCATACTAGCTTGTTGGTCTTCACGACATCGTGTACTTGCTGCGGCCGACACTGATTGCGCACGTTTACGTTTCAACTTATTTATGTCCTTACGAGGCGCGGGTAAAGTCGGCGCGGATACACTCGGTGCGGCGGCTTCCATGGCTACACTGAAGGCTTCTCCGCGATGGATTGGGGAGGGGCGGTCCAACAACTGGACAGCCTTGAACAAGTCTGAACGCGCTCGGGGTGCTTTGTTCTAAGGAATAAGGTCAATATTCCCATTAGAATCCCATTTCAATCGTCTGCCCTGGTAGTCGTATATTCCTTTATTTCGTTCGAAAAACCTCAACGAAGTGGTGGGGACAAATTCTTTATCCGTACCGTACAAGTAAAATACGTTATTGTTATCCGGTGTTACTCCAGCTACTAAAACCGGTGCATTTGCACTGTTCTCGACTAGATTAAATGTACGCGTTCCACATCTGAAATTACCGACAGATTCGTCATATTGACATGTTTGAGACAGACCGGTGGCATCGTTTAATTCTATTGCGGGTCCCAAATTTTCTATTCTAATTCCCCTAGCATCCCATACAGGGTTTGGCAGATTCGTGTCCAGTTGTAAACAAGTCAGTCTCAACTTATTCACTCGATCCTCAAGCTTTTTCACCTGTTTTTCTAAATCTGTTATCAAATGAGTTAGCCGTGTCTCGAGTGCTGCTACCTGGTTTTCCAATTGACTCAAAGTGGCTTTCGATACACATTTACTTCCTAAATCTGTTATCGATTGAGTTACTCGTGTCTCGAGACCTGCCACCTGGTTTTCCAACTGACTTAAAGTGGGTTTTGAAACACATTTACTTTCTAAATCTGTTATCGATTGAGTTACTCGTGTCTCGAGACTTGCCACCTGATTTTTCAATTGACTTAAAGTGTCTTTAGATACACATTTACTTTCTAAATCTGTTATCGATTGAGTTACTTGTGTCACGAGACTTGCCACCTGGTTTTCCAATTGACTTAAAGTATCTTTCGATACACATTTACTTTCTAAATCTGTTATAGATTGAGTTACTCGTGTCTCGAGACTTGTCACCTGATTTTCCAATTGACTTAAAGTGGCTTTCGATACACATTTACTTTCTAAATCTGTTAATGATTGAGTTACTCGTGTCTCGAGACTTGCCACCTGGTTTTCCAATTGACTTAAAGCGGTTTTTGAAACACATTTACTTTCAAAGTCAGTTTGTAGAACATAATTGTTTACAAGATCTGTCTTTAAGACAAAATTATTCTCCAACCCCGCTTTTAGAAACACAATTTTAGTATCAAAATCTACTTTTGAAACATAGTTATCCTCAACATATCTCTTGTTCACACTGTCGTATGGCTCTTCTGGTTCGGCGACGTATCTTAATCTTTTGTTGCGTACGTCGTAATGACTCCCATCCAAAGCGAGTTTTAGCTGCTCTTCCCCCACGCCGCCGTGTCTGCGTTGCGTAACAAAGAGTACTCGTCCGAACTTGTCTATCGGGTGACGCTTCATCTTCAAACTGACATGCTCTGTACGACCGCACTTGCCTTTATATCCAAGAGTTCTGCTTCATACCGAGCCATTTGACGTATACTCTGTTACCCTTTCTTTTCAACACCTTTTCCACCAGATACGTGTCTGGATACTGGGTTTTTTGAAGCTCAGCCTCGTAAAACGCACCACGAATGGCTTTGCCGTTCATGTCGCGTAGCATGTATACGTGCGGTACAGTGTTGCGTACCTTGTCCACGACAAATAATTCCGTTGTCCAAGACGGTGTGAAACCCTTTTCGAATAAGGTTTTCCATTTGGAAATCCTCACGATATCGTTGACCTTGTAACGAGGTTTCCTGTTGACCGCCACGCGACCGTTTAACTTTTTCACCAACACTTGTTCATGCTTACGCTTTACGTCCTTCGGTTTCATGCCTATCGATCGGTGTACTCGCGCGTTGTACTTTAACAACAGTTTGTCTAAAAGTCCATTTTTACTCCACACATATGTTCCTTGCACGCCGAACGCTTTGTACATCCACGTCTTTATAGTGCGATTGAAACGTTCCACCACTGAAGCTTTCAACGGGCTGAACGTGCTATAGTGGTTTATATCGTATTGTTTCATCAAAGAGGAAAATTGTTTGTTGAAAAACTCCTTTCCGTCGTCAGACTGAATATTTTTAGGGACACGCGGTTTACTTTTTAACAAGATATTTTTCATTGCAGTTGTCACTGAGCTAGCTGATTTGTCACGTAGCCCTGCCGCCCAAGCGTATTTTGATAACACGTCGATTACTGTCAATATGTATTTGTGTCCCCCGTTTACTTTGGCGTAGTTTTGCATGTCGATCAAATCGATTTGCCACAAGTCATCAAATCCTTTCACATAGACATTTCGCCGTGGAAATCGTTTTCTCGCCTGTTTGTGAAGTTCATCAACGATTTTTTCTTTTACATCCACCATCTTACAGTATGACCTTGTACAATCGCAAGAGATCGACTATTTCAGCAAACTCTTTAGAGTGTCCCGTGTGACCGGCGTTTTCCGACATCACCAGTAATCTAAGTCGATTCACCAATGTGTTCACATTTTTAACGTTATCCATCCCACTGCCCACAGAGGTGGTGGCGGCGGTGGATTCCGCCGCGGGTTGATCATCCGAAAATAAACTTTGAATTACATATGTATATTTTTTCCCTCTGTTGGCGTTGATAGGCTTCTCGGCAGAGTACATTTGTTTGTGTGCATTGGTCGTTAAAAGCATCCTTTTATAAATTTCCACATCTCTGCGTTCTATCGAGTCTTTATCAGGTACTCGCATAAAAAGCAATTCCATTAGTCCTGGTGTAACGTCAAATCGTTTATCTTTCAATATCACTTTTGATCTGCTAAATGAAATTGCGCTATCACCCAATACCGTGCCACCTTTACCGTCGGGTCTAACACCGTAAGTTGTGTCCAACTTGTTGCGTTCAGACGGAGTCGACAGTTTCCTTAAATAAATCTCAACCAAATTGGCCTCGGTTTGAGTCGACATATCTGCTGTTCTGTTGAGTTCATCCTCGCTCTCACTATCGCCTCCAGTCGCTGTACTCTTTTGTTCTTTCTTAACTATTTCCTGTTTAACTGGTAGCGATTGTTTGATGCTTTCAGCCGACTGTTTGATGCTTTCTGCCACAGATTTCTGTAGCGGACTGACCAAAGGCTTAGTGGAAGCTTCAAAATATCGCTCGACATCTTGTACGTTTCTTTGTAGGTCGCGATATTTGTTGCGAACACTTTTGGTAAGTCTGATTATTTCCCTTTTCACGGCTAACGCGTCTCCAATACTTTGCCTCCTGCGTTTTATTTTCTTTCCTCTCCTGTCCATAGTGCTGAACGATCGTCAGTGAACTATACGCTACTTTATGGTGTTTCTTCATTTATATCTGTTATAAAGGTGTCCAGACCGCATCTGTAGCGACCCTTGTTTAATTCATGGTCCTTGCTGATCACCACAAAACCGTGTCGATTCCTATTCCAACACTCGTGACATAGTTCTTTGAATTGATTAAAGGACATGTCAGTTACGTGGTCTTCGTATACGTGCTTGAGATTTAAGTCATCCTGTCTAAATAAGATTATTAAATTGGCATTATCCCTGAGAAGGTGTTTCGGTATTCGGGTGTACGACTGTGCGAGATAAAAACAATCCACACCTTTGTGTCGACCCATGCTAAAGTAAGCTCTCATATGATTCTGACTGTCACACGCAACATCGTCAAACACGAATACAGAGTTTGGTTTTGCCTCACTGGGGCTTTGCACTTCATCACCGTTTTCGTACGTGTAGTAACCAATCTGCGGGATGTTGCCAATTATTCGAGACAACAATGTGTACTTTGGTTGATGCAACGATTTACTGAAGACATACAAGTTGGCAAATTTCAAACCGTTCGGCTCCGTAAGCAGGGTGAACATCAACTGAGTTTTACCACAGTTCGAAGGACCACTGATGATTCCTCTTATTGAGTCTGGCAGCAACGGACCGTGTTTTTTCGCTGCCGCATCGCTGACAGTCAAACCGTCCAAAGTTTCGTTGACTGTAAACGTTTCCCGCTGTTTCTCAAACTTCATTGTTTGAATTGTTGTCGTCGACTGGGTGACATAAAAGGGAGTTCGCATTTATAGGCGATCATCAGTACAAAGACAGTCGTCGGCGGAGACGGTCGCAATGGCGTCGAAAAAGAGGAAGAATGTTAGACGCACTGGAATCACTCTGGGTGATGCGATTAGACAGGCGCGTAAGGCCATCAGGGGTCAAGGTATCAAGTCGTCAAAGAATCTGGATAAGCGGAAACTGCGTAGTGCGACTGTGGCGGCGTTAAAGGCTGTGAGGAAATTTAAGAAGGGCAAATCGGTGGGCAGCAGTGGTTCACGGGTCTTGCCACTACCGAAGTCCGGCGGTGTCTTACCACTGTTACCGATTTTCGCCGGACTGAGCGCTTTGGGCAGCTTGGCGGGAGGCGCTGCCGGAGTGGCGAAAGCCATAAACGAAACGAGGGATGCGAAGAAGAAATTGGCCGAGATGCAAAGACACAACGAAACTATGGAAGCCATCGCGTTGCGCAAAGGCAGAGGTCTTTATCTGAGGCCGCACAAAAGAGGCGGATTGGGACTGTACATGCAACCGTATTCGCAATACGCAAAAAACTGCTAGAGCGCCTGCCCAAGCGGGCGCTGTACGACGTCGATCTTGTGAAACTGGCACAAGAACTACGGATACCTCATTTTAGAGGTGTGTTCATGCGCGACGACTTACCGAAGCGGCCGAGACACAAGGAGTCGACCATCGTGAATTTGGATAACAGCAGTGGTCGCGGTACTCACTGGGTTTGTTTTAGAAAGACTGGTAAACTTGTAGAGTACTTTGACAGCTATGGTAACCTGAAACCTCCTTGCGAGATTCAACGCTACCTGAAAGGAAACTACATCTCTCACAATACCACTGCTTATCAATTTGTCAACACCAATAGTGAAAATTGTGGTCAACTGTGTTTGGCGTTTTTGTCTATGGTCAATAAATAGGATACACATAAAATACAGTGTGTTTTGTTTCTACATCCAGTCATGTCTTTGACGTTTACCTTTACAGGTACAGAGTCCACTCTGTCCGCTGACTTTTTCCCTCCAGTGGAACTCGATCAGAATCACGTTTGGGAAATAGGTTTGCTCAATTTCGAGTCTTACAATTCGATACCGAACGTGGACGAGACTAACAACACTTTTCATTACAACAATGGTTTGACAATTGAAATCCCGACGGGTACGTACGAGGTGACGGACATTGCGGAATACTTGCAACAGATGCTCTGGAAAGTGGACAAATCTCTCTTTATAAAGTTGACTACGAACAACAATACGTTGCACACCACTATCAAGTGAAATTTCCCCGTCGACTTTACGCCTGCGAATTCTATTGGTAGATTGTTCGGGTTCAAGGAGGAAAAGATTGACGCCAATCGCAAAGTCAGCGCACCCTTGATAACCGACATATTTAAAGTGAATTCCATTTTTGTAAATTGCAGCATCGTAACAGGTTCCTATATAAACGGACGTCCGGCCCACACTCTTTTTCAGTTTTACCCGAGTGTGAGTCCAGGGTTCAAATTGATAGAAGAACCATCACCCGTGGTATATCTACCCGTGACACAAAACACCATCGACAACATAACATTGCAACTGGTAGATCAGGACGGGCGCTTAGTGAGTTTCCAAGGTGAACGAATCACTGTTCGTCTGCATTTGAGACAACGACCCACTTAACCCATGGGGTTCGTATACATTTGGTCCAAGAGACCCCCTTCCTATTTATTGCCAAAGGCAAAGGTCCACGGTATTAGTAGTCGTTTGACTGCCACACGATTAACAACGAAGAATAAGAGATTTTTACGCTCTCTTGGCTTTACGCTGTTACAATGATGAACGTTCAAGACATTCTGTTGAGTACTCCGTTCGACGATACTGTCACCCACATGGAATGGCATACCCACCTGCCGTACGCTTCGATGACACTCAACAATAGCGATGAAATAAGAATACCCATACAACAACAGGATATTTGCGTGGTACCGTCAATGAGTTACATTTATGTCGAAGGTAAACTTTTGAAGGAGGACGGCAGTGCCGCTCCTAGCAGGACAAAGTTTGTCAACAACGCCTTTGCACATCTGTTCGACGAATTGCGTTACGAATTGAACGGCGTAGAAATAGACAAAACCAGACATCCAGGCATTTCTACTACACTCAAAGGTTACGCTTCTTTTGATAATGACACTCTCAAATGTATGGGCAACTCGAGTTGGGTCGACTCGTATAACGACATTGGATCAAGACTTGCGGATCACGTGGTCGACAGCAATGGGAATTTCAGTTTTTGCGTGCGGTTAGGCAGCCTTCTCGGCTTCGCCGAAGATTACACTAAGATGATCGTTAACGCGCGTCACGAATTGGTTCTTGTCAGGTCGGCAAGTGATAAGAACGCCGTACAATGGCAGCCGGGACCTGCTACGGGTAATCCCGCTGTCCCGGACACTAATGTCGAAAATATCAAGGTCACATTGGATAAACTTTGCTGGCGGATACCATACGTTACGCTCAGTGATGAACAGAGGGTCGCTCTGCTTAAGCAACTCAACCGCGGCACGAGTATCCCAGTGGAATACAGGAGTTGGGAATTGTACGAATATCCTGCGCTTCCTCAAACGGGTAAACAGTCGTGGGCGGTGAAGACAGCCAGCCAATTAAACAAACCTCGTTACGTTATTGTGGCTTTTCAAACCAACAAAAAAGCTAATCTGAAGGAAAACGCTTCCCATTTTGATCACTGCAAACTGACAAACTTGAAACTTCACCTCAATTCAATCAGCTATCCATACGATGACCTGAAACTAGACTATAGCAAGAATCGTTTCGCTTTGCTTTACGACATGTACACTAGGTTTCAAGACTCGTATTACAATGCCACACCACGTCCCTTGTTGACGAAAAAACTCTTTAAGGATTACGCCCCAATTGCTGTTATCGACTGTTCAAAGCAGAACGAGTCGATCAAGTCTGCACCTGTAGACATACGATTGGAATTCGAAGCTGCCGAAGACTTTCCAGAACATACGGCCGCCTACTGCCTAATTATTCATGACAAGGCGTTCACGTACAACCCGTCAACCAATCTGGTCAGACTCAACAACTGAAGCCCCGCCCACCGTCTATAAGAGAGGCGCAGCTCGGCTCGTGTTCATTCGTGCTCCGGGACCCGTACTATTCGGCCACGCCATGAAAGCCGTCATCGATTTCAGTGCTTTTGTGGGCAAAAACAAAGATGTCATCATCAAAGAGTTAACCGTAGTGGACATCGAATCGGGATCAGCGCAGCATTGGATATTCAAACCACCCAAGGATTTAGATAATTATTATAACGGCTTGTGCAACATCGATCGACACAACAATTGGCTGAGCAAACATTATCACGGTCTGGATTTTTGCACTGGATTCAGTCAGTATGAAGATTTACTCTCAACTCTGAACAGTATTTGTTCACCCTTTCAACTTCTTTTTGCGCCGGATTTGGAAAAAGCTACAGTACTGGAAAACATATTCAAGGCTAGGAGATTGGTCTTCAGTTTGGAAGATCTCGGTTGCCCACCGATCACGAGAAAACCACTCTTTCCCGCCTTACCAAAGCTAGACGAATACGGTGAACCATGCGATGAAGTTGACGCCGTACCTAATCAAGGAACACGACAGTGTCTGTATCATCACTTGAACGCGCCAGGTTTCATTTGCACTCTCGACAATGCGACCCAACTGGCCGACTGGTGTGCGGAAAATCTGGATCTACTCGACATGCACAAACCAGCAGTGAGGGAGAAGACTTTCTTTGACTGGAATAAACCATCTCCCGCCAGCAAAGATCTCGCTGCTGCAGGATTTGTACGTGTGCATTCCACAGTTGACGCGACAAAATGCGTTTATTGTGGTGTGGTGCTTTGCAAGTGGGAAGAGGATGACGATCCAATGGCGGACCATGACTACAATTCACCTTTCTGCAGATTCATTCGCTTCAATATGCAAATGAAGAGGGACCAACAGTTGAAAGACAACAAAAACAATAAAGCTAAAAACTGTGATAGCACCAAGGAAGAAGATCATTTTTACATGCGTTTTGGAAATACGCCAGATGTTGACGAAACTGATTTAATCAAATGTTGTCATGCCTAATAAATACGCTTACATTCACATTTTTCTTATCATTTCAATATGAACCTTGTCACCTTCTCCAATCCACTGCTGACCACTTTTTATTTCATTGACCATCATGAAGATAGAAGACCTAACACCGATCATTTACATTTCCAAAAGAGAATACTCGAGATGGAGAACATACTAACACGCTGTCTACTCAACAAAATTCATCATACAGCGACTTGTACTCTGGCGGACCATAGCAATTGTAAAGTGACAACATCCTCTGCGGAACGGTCGTTGAGGGTGGAGCAGTTGCAATAGTTAACCTGCGATTTATCATGTTACATAATTGTGAAATAAAACAGTAATACCCACAAAATTGTATTTACTACCACCCAAGTGCCCAGGCTGCAGAGACCACGTGGTGGAGACCGGGCCGCGCGGCCACGCCCCCACACCGAAATGCTAAAACACAATTCTCGCAACAGACACTCCAAAAAACCGGTCCCGGCCAGCCACGCGCCGCGCGCATGCCCGGCGGCCGCGCCCATGCCAGGCGGCCAAACCAGCAAATGCTAAAACCCAATTCTTGGTTTTCGCGCGGATTTGGTCACGTGATTTCAGCAGGGAAAGTATACTACTAAGTGACATCGATATTTTTTAATTTCATAAGTAATTGCCTCTTAATACTTCAAATGAATCACCATAACTAGAAGGGAATACTGTCAGTCTGAGTTTGAACAAAGTTGACAAATAATATTCTCAGGCCAGTTACACAAAGTATCTCGTGGTTGACAATTTGGGCCATTGGATTCTCTTACTAACCGTAGCCCCAAATTCGGTTTAAAGCCGATTATCAGACCCAAATAATTTTACTCCATTTCATCCTATAGTTACACCAATCCATACAGTAATATTTTTTCTTTGCACTGCTATTTCACGATCTATTCCTAATAAACTACCAAAAGTAATATTGCTATTCTGGCCTTAATATTTTATACCTATGGTTGTTTATATGACAGGGACGTGGTATGACTGAACATGCCTGTCTGCTTGTTGTGCATATGGAAAAGACTGCTGAGGTAAAATAACTAATATTGACTATACTACATTTATTTATTCACCTTGAATATTGAAAATTCTCTGTTTATTTTTTACAGTTTTTTTCACTTACAACAATATCTAACATTTTAATTATTTAATGTAAATTTTAAATCATACATATGCACTTAACTGAATTTATATTAATTATTGGAAAATATAACATATCATCGCTTATGATTCCTAGGAATAGGCTACTTTATTAAGAAAGTACCTGTCGGCCGAGCATTTCCTTGGTTAACTTGGAGAATTCTTCGTAGTAATGACTTAGAACTAAAATAGCAAGATCAGAAAGGCTTGTTTTTATTCAATACAAGCTCGTTCACTCCGCTCTCTTGCCTTCACGACAAGCTCATTCGCTTTGCTCACTCACCTTTCGGAATGTTTTGAGGTGGGCCTTCGGGTGCTGCACTCTCGTATAAATTTGTTGATGCACATGTTAAACCTGTAACATGTGGATTCTACTTCTAGCTTATTTCAACATTTGTTACATATTATTTAGTTTTTCAATTAGAATGTGATTTCAAAAATTTCTGGTTTGTTTAATATTTTTAATTTTATTTATCTAAACATTCACAAAGGCCAATTTAAAAACAAAAGACCTGTTTTTACAATAGTATCATTCATTGATTCAGTAATTTGACTACAATGGAAAATCACATGTATATACTGAAGCATGTAGTTCGCACATTGACAGTTGGGTTAGTTGTTTACAGACACACTTTTGTTTTTATATTTAACTCCATAAGACCAATGTTAAAATTTTTAGCATTTCAATATTTTAAGATTACAACGAAATAAAATTTTACGTATAATAGAGATCTATACAATTATTTTTTTAGCAAGATGTTATTTTCAAAGTTAAAGAAAAACTTTCGAGCCATTTTATAGATCAGAGTGCATACATACAAATATACCTTACTTTTATAGAAGTATAGAATAGTATTAGGGTATAGAACACACTATTACTATATCCACATATTTTTTACATGTAGACTCCAATTCAAAATATTCCTGATTAATAGTTTCCACAAATGTCTCAATTAAATTTTTTATATCCTTCCCAACCTAAATATTGAATATTTTTTAAATCCTAAGAAAATTAATGAAAAGGGACCACTTCCTTGTAAGAATTCATTTCCTTCGTCTGGCACATCGACCACAGCATGCATAGTTTTTATTTATTTTTTATTTTGGGTGTATCCACGCCAGTGGCAAGTTTATTCGTACATAAGAGAAATTTAAAAATAAGTAGTGCGATGAAACTGTAACACATTTTCCCTTATAAGATAGTTATTTTTACCCTAAACAGTTTTATTGCTTTGTTTGAAAAATGGTAACATCAAATCCAAATGTACTTCATTAATATTCGTTTTTTATAAATTTCGAAACCTTAACTAGTAATTTTGATTTTTCAAACGCTCCCTATACATTAGTCCGTCACATTGATTGTTTAAACTAGTTTCCTTGAAGCGACATTGATTTCAAGATGAATTAAATCAGCCAAAAATATCCCATGTCAGGAGCGGAATAAACAGCTAAACACAGTAATCGATTGTTATTTCAGATACCAATCATGCCTATTACCGTTCCATGAACCGGAGTGCAGTAATCTGCCCGTATATCCACGTAAGTGCCCTCTAAACGGGGCATTAACAGCTAGTTGCCAGCTGAATAAGACACAAGATGTGCTACTTGCATCGAGCCTCAGGGAAATCATTGGACTATCACCATGCGAGCAGCTCTAACTAGGTGACGACGCCGGAACACCTCATATAACATAAATATGTACACACTTTTAGCTTTAACAGGTTATTAACTATCCCTCTGAAAATTCACACTACATTATTGTTTTATACATCATTTTGTATTACCAACTAAGTTATTTCTCCTTCAGATCCCTCACTCACGCTTTTTATTGTGACAAACTTCATTGCGTGCCTGTCCGTTCGTCATTATAATTTTAAAATAAATAATATTGTTTAAAATTAAGACAATGAAACATAACGACAATGATTATAACATGTACTTTTATTTGATTAAAATACTTTCTTGTTCTTCTTTTTAGTCGTTAATAGTTTTGTCCTATACTAGAGTAGTTGTTGCTCGAAATCGAGCAATTTAATTTGGACTATTCCGTTTTAATGCTTAAAATATTAATTTCAGTTCTAAATCAATTACACTCTACCAAAACTACACAAATTGTACTTATTTACAGGTGTAAAAAAATGCTTAACCCAGTCCAAATGTTATTCTGATGAAAAAGAAATTATTGATGGATAGCGCTTTTATTTTATGACTGATTCTCATTAACTTTTGACGAAAACAGATTCAGACCAAGTCCTAGTCCTTCAAAATTGTTTACAATGTTTAAAAAACTTTAAAAAAAGAATTATACTTTGTAATTTTTTTTAATCAGCCAACATAAACAAGTTTACCTAATAGTTTATCGGTAATCCTATCAGAGAGTGTTAAACTACAGTGTTATAAACTAAACGGCTTTCTTATGTAACCACAAGTGCTAAAATTCGCTCACAAAACAATTTTACTATTACATCATAACTTAAAACACAACGATTAATGTGTTGTACGTTTAGACAGACAAACTATCTTGCAGCAAATGATAGCATATTTAAACATTAAATTTTAATTACTATGTATAACGTGAAGGGAACTATCTATAAAACAAAGAAAAAATCATTTATTCAATACATATAACAATAACAACCAATGTCTTAGCATAGCATAAATAGCACTCCAATATTTGTGTGTCGATATTCATTCGAAAAAATATACTTTTGACAGTACAGACTTAGTTACACTATATACTCGTACTTATTTACTTTTTGAACCACCAAGTGTAAAACTGTACATGTATATACAACTGAATTACTTTTTTCGTCTATTAAAAAAAAAAAAATGTATTATAATTGTATACGTGTTTAGGTACTGGTCATAATAAACCAATTCTCTTTGGGCGTTTGCTCTTCTACTGTTTTAGATAAAATACCTCGTGCGTATAAAAACATCTGATAGAAAGCCTGTAAAAAATTTCTTTGAAAATGTAAATTTTTTAGCTTGATAAAGTAAGATAACATATAAGGTAAATCAAACCTGCTAATAAAATGAAGTGCTTGTAAATCGGTCCAGTGGAAATCTAGACAAACCGGCGAAAGAAGTGAAAAGTTAACTTTTTCTCCATGTTAAAAAGTTCTCCTTCTCCATAAGAAAAGTTTATTTTTCATTATTGCCCAATTTAAAGTAAATATTTTTGAAAAACAAATAAATCTGAAAATATAGGACAGAAAATATTTGTTTTGGTACAACCCCCATGTAAATATTAACAGTACAAGTCTCAGACAAACTGTCCAGAGGTGTTTTTTACCTTACTGTTCTAAATAGATGTATAGATTTTTTCACATAACTTTTAAATTATCGAAATACTGGTGTCGAATTACAAGTGAGAGTAAGAGGAGCGAGCGAGTCTTCAGATTGGAGGAAAATTTGTGAATTTAAGAGAGTCATATCTTTCACCGTTCGTTCTTTGATCGCCGATAATACTAGTTTTACTTGTCATTTTTTGTTTGGTTCTTTAGAAACGAAAACCGAGTAAGAAACCTAATAAGATTAAGAATTTGTAACAGCAAAATGCAGGCCGAGCTATTTCTTTGTATACTCGAATGTCCATAGTTTGGCAAAACAGAGAACCGATTAGCCGTGTTGACGCTTTGGCCAACTTTAAATTGACATGTCAACAGCTCAAAGTTGGTCCGACTTACAAGTTGGGAAGTGTTATTTCAACACTGCCACCTAGGATTTGCACTCCTCAAGGTTCAATATGACACCGTACTAATATTGGACTCTTAAGATCTGTAGGATTATTTATTACTATTGTATAGAGTGAAAGGAAAACAAGAAACATAACATATTTTAAAATTAAACTCTTGGGTGTTGAATGTTTAGAGTTAATAACTTTTAAAGCTTGTGACTGGTTAAAATATTTAGTACAACTAAACTTATCGGTGAATTGATAAACATTTACGATTGGGATAGTGACTTGCTTCAATTATCAGGGACATTTATTTCGGACTTGCTGCTTTTAAATTTAAAGTTATTCATTTTTTTATAATAAATTGGGTTGAAGAGTTTTATACGTCAATGTTGGTGTTTTATTTCGTTGAGAAATATAACTTGCTTCTATGTAAACTTATTTAAATGTGCATACATTGATACGACCAACCGGTACCGTTGTAGGAGCTCACATCATTTTCAATAGGGTTTAATATAGTTGTGACTGACTGTGAGTGCCCTTTAACAATGCATTGCTTTATTTTTAGGTGGCACCAAGTTTGTGATGTATGAGTTTAATATATTTATATATTCTGATGTATCTACAAGATTTCTTTTGTAATGTTACAGTCGTTATTATTCTTATTTTTGTTCATACCATAACTTACTACTGTGTTAGTGATGTACAAGCTTCTTATATTTAGATACTCTGATGCATCTATTTCTTTTTGTTACCAATTTTTATTGTGCGCGGTTTTATTTCTTGCCATAAATTTTCGTTTGTTCAAACTGTCAAAAAGACAGAATATTTTGCTAATTGTAACATCAAGTTACCATTCTGACTTATTAGCCTAATACCGGGTGTCCACAAAGAAGTAAACAACTATGTACGTCAATTTGACAAGAACTGCGTATCCGACATCAGTAGTGGAAAAACGGGGCTGCTGGCTCACTTCAAGGTCACCCGAGCGATGACGTCATCGAGGTCAATGACCCCACCGATGACGTCATCGATGACGCAATCAAAGACGTCATCACCAATGACGTCACATCCATGACGTCACACCCATGACGTCACAGAAATGACGTGCTGATGACGTCATCACCCCTTACGTCACCAAATGACGTCATCGATGTCACAAAAGGTCACGCTGAAACCTAAAATTTTTCGGCACTTTTGCTGTTTCTCACACTACGCTCCGAGTTTCAGTCAGGTTCCCATGACCTTGACGACTTGGAGCGAAATTAGACAAGAAACAGCAAAAGTGCCGAGGAAACTGCAAGTTTGCAACGTGACTCTGCCTAAACCGTCATGTGACACCGCTCGAGTGACCTTGAAGTGAGCCAGCAGCCCCCTTTAGACCAGTACTACAACCGCGATGTGCACCCTACGACAGACACCGAGCGACTGACTGTCCAGCCAGGCGCACTCTAGGTATATTGGTTCAAAAGACTAAGACTCTAAACCGTCAGGAATGGGAGCAACTAACTGAACTTTGCAAGGAAAAGTCATCTCATCCAATATTTTACACAAATCCTCATCAGTAAAACTTACATTAGTCTGTTTAGTACAAAACCTAGGGTGTCCGTGCAACAGTTTTCGCCACTTAGCCAAAGTTGAAACCCTTTTGACTTTGAGTGGTGGACAGTGAGCAACTAATAAAGTCTTAACACGGCTGAGTTTCTTACCCAAAGTGTCCTGCGACATGGCTTCCCCTCACTAAAGTCCGCACAATACTGAGAGACTGTTGGTAGCGCATGAGTCAAGGGAAAAGTAGTGGGGGAAACAGCAGGAGTGGGGGAAGGTCACAGTGGTGGGGGAAGGTGAGGTTGTACGCCGGAGTATAGCATCACTTCACCATGAGCTGTCCTACAGTCAACACACTGTTCTCTCGGCCCGAGGTGGCACTAGAAGAAACCTTACTGTACAGCTTAGGCTGTGAGGGGGCAAGGAAGAAAAGTCAAAGTAGAAGTTCTGTTAAACTCTAAGGTGAAGAGTTGTATAGATAAAGTAATTGTATCCTTGCAATCCCCAATAACTCTAGAGAAATACCACTTTATAAAGCGACACCTCACTCTTAGGCAAAACGAATTGGAAATGGAAAAGATCACAGTAAAATTAATCTAACTTAAAATTTGGACGGGACACTCATTGCGATACCACGTGGCGTGCAAACGCCACCCTAAACATTACAAGTTAGGTTATTGAGCAACTCTGGTACGATAACCGACGTGCTAGTGTTAAAGTGTGATGACCTTGAGACAAAACACAGAAATACTACAAGTCGATATCGTCCCAGAGTTGAAGTGAATTGACCTAGATTCAAAATTTGTAAAAATACTTACATATAGAGAGTTAGAGAACAGCGAGACGTACCGCATGGAAGCTGGAGACATACTGGCGGAGCGGTCTTGTGCAGCCTAGGGACTCAGTTGTGGTGGGGGTATAGCCAACACTTAGAGTAGAAGTGTTGTGGGTGACCTTGACCCACTTAACCCCCCCCCACCCCCTCCCCCACCTCCCCCGAACTTTTTTTTTCGGAAAAATTTTTGACCTTGACCAAAATTTTTTTGCTCCGGACGAGAAGTGACCCCCC
This sequence comes from Neoaliturus tenellus, assembly GCA_030545055.2. Lineage (NCBI taxonomy): Eukaryota > Metazoa > Arthropoda > Insecta > Hemiptera > Cicadellidae > Neoaliturus > Neoaliturus tenellus. The sequence continues at coordinate 7,551,671 of CM061531.1, forward strand.
CCACCCCCACCCCCTCCCATACCCCTGATATCCTGGGCGTGGCAGCCCCGGTGGGGATATAAGTTGGCCCGGCCATAGCCGGCTCGCAGTTTGCTCCCGCGCGTTGAACGTGAACGATCGGGACGGACCGCCATAGGCCTCACTAAACACTGAATGGCGCCTTCACTGTTTAGCGAAGTCTACTCTAACTTTAAGACTTGTATTATTTCTAAGATATTGCGCTTGCGTTTGGGTATTGGGAATTGCTTTATATGAGAGTGTTTTACTTGTACCCTATGTCTCCTGTGTGTCTTGTTTGTCTTTTATCCTGTGTGTCTTGTTTGTCATATGTGTTTGTTCCAGCATTTACCATGTTGAGCTCAATTTTGTGTTGTAAGTGTGTTATATTTATCTAAAGTGTATACGCTTGTTTTAGCATTTCCCCTTGAGCGTTTTTCACAGCTCAAAGTAAATTGTAACTTCAGGGAACGGGAGTAGGCCCCCGTGTAAAGTCACTTTGAAGTATTGTTAGGCTCCTCTCAGGCATGCAACAGGTTGCGGCTGGGGTTGTGGGAGTATGTCCGTTTGTACGCTGGCATGCAAAAGGTTGCGGCGGCCTCTGCACTCGGACCGAGGACGTAAGCCATTAGGGTGTCCTCAGTTTGTTTCCTCCTGGAAACTCAAAATTATGTAAATAAATCTTTGTTAGCTATTGAAAAGACAATGCAGTAAATGTTTACAAGTCTCGCGTGGCGAAGGGTAGACGACATTGGATGTTGCCCTGTTGTCATAGTTGTGTCTCTTAGGAGGCTACAGCGATGGCAACCTAAATGCCTTAGGTGGGGCTTAATTTTTTAAGTTTTTTCGTGATCTTGACCTAAATATAGTAATGACCCCCCCACCCCCTCCCCCACCCCCTCCCCCACCCCCTCCCCCACCCCCTCCCCCACCCACTCCCCCACCTCCTCCACGACCCCCTCCCCCACCCTCTCCCCCACCCCCCGAACTTTTTTTGGGGAAAAATTTTTGACCTTGACCAAAAAGTTTTTTGCTCCGGACGAGAAGTGCCCCCCCCTTCCCTTCCGGGTACCTTGGGCGTGGTCACCCAGTGCGGATATAAGGCGGCTGGGTTGCACGCACTTCTCATTTTAGCTCCAGCTCTCATGCTGACTGGTTCTTAAAATGTATCGTCGTATACCTTATGATCCTTCGTACTATAATCTGTTTGGTATTAATAGTATTACAGACAATGAGCAGAAATTGTATAAACAATTTTGTTGTTTACTTGATAGGACGCACAAACTACAGCCAAATACTTTCACCTACAAGCTACCCCTGATAGACAAGGATGATATAAGCAAACTATCAACAATTCAAGTAAAATTTCTGGAAGAAAAATTCTTGTTTGTGTAAGAGAAGTGTTTCATAATGAATATTCAAAAAGATTGGCTTTCGACTTTATTAAGGAACATGCAGGACGTGAAAAAGAACAGTATCCAGGATTATATTATTTATATCTTTTTGAGAATGGTGCAAGTGTAACGGTAGAAATAAGTATCAAACTAATGTAATTCTCCCAACCAAGTGTTAAACTAGGACTTGGACTTGATTGAGGTTTTGTAGAACCGAGCGGGGGATAGATCACTTTGCGGCAATGGACTAGCATGCTGCTTAGTGGTTTATCCCCCGCTCAAAGGGTATCTTTACGCGACCTTGACCCACATAAATGCATAGTTGGTGGGGGTATAAAAAGGGCAAACCAATTGGATGGATACACGACTTCTATACCATGGTTCTATCCCCGCTGAAAATAATAATTCCAAATGACCTTGACCCATATAAACTTGCTCAAACAGACATCTTTGAAAAAAAACTTGTACAAAGTAGTGGATTTAGACCAAACATCATTGCTTTATTAAGCCTGTTAAAGAATATATTGAAAATGGGTGTTAAAAAGCCAAATCTACTAGATGATTGATAAACCGGATGTATATGACATCACCTTCCCCCACCCTTCAACCTCGGGTATAAAGGGGACCCGGTTGAGCGCGCTGCTCATTATTGCGTGGACATTCACCGAGTGCACACTCAAAGCCAAACTGTAAAAATGGCCCTTTGCGATATTTGTGGTGAGTTTTTCCAAGACGAAGATATCTTTGTTTTACACCGAGAATTGCATCATGAAGAGGACAGAAAAGAAGAGATTGTAGTAAGTGAAGAAGACTTAGATGCGATTGATCGGTTATTGGAAAACTACCAGAAGCAGATGGACGACTGGGATAGCTATCTACAGTTACACCGAGAATTGCATCATGAAGAGGACAGAAAAGAAGAGATTGTAGTAAGTGAAGAAGACTTGGATGCGATTGATCGGTTTTTGGAAAACCCTCAGAAGCAGATGGAAGACTGGGCTAGCTATCTACAGTTAATGCAAAGCAAAAGACCAAGTGTTATTCAATTTGCCGGAGCTGGACCATCTACAGCTGGAGGATTTATCCAAGAAGAAGATATGGAAGAAGAAGTGGAAGATGTATGACAACTGCGTACCCAAGAAGAGGATATGGAAGAAGAGGATACAGAAGAAGTGGAAGATATAAGACAACTGCGCACCACAGCCTTGCCAGGACCAGTTGTAACTCATTTCAAAATTAATAATGTGCAATTGGAATTTTAAAACTTTATAACCCAAGCTAAAAATTTAGTTGTAAAAACATTGATGGAAGAATTGGCAAGATTGAACTTTATTAAATTTGGATTGGTGTTGGAGGCTATGTTTACTAATACCGATGGTGAAAACTCACCGAGAGCATTCATTGCTAAAAACCGAACCCTTACAACCACATCTGATATCAACGAAATTCTAGAAGAATGTTTGAATGAACTGCTAATGAAACTCCAAGAACATGAAGGAAGAGGATCTGGCTGGACGCTATCATCGATCGAAGGGATGGATGTGAGGGTTCACAAGCATGGATATGGTATGAGGGGTAGCAGCTTTATCCCTCTACCAAAGAAAATTAAAGACACCAACTCTTGCAGAAATGTTACAAACGGGGATAATGAATGTTTTAAGTATGCAATGCTAACTAAGTATGTAAAACATAATCCTTGTAGAGTTGGTAGGGAATATTATGAAAACGGACACCGCTACAACTTCCGAGGAATGTCGTATCCTGTGAATCTTAATCAAATTGCAAAATTTGAGAAACAAAATCCAGGTGTTTCTGTTAACGAGTTCGGCTTAGATGATTCGAACATGTGTATCCACTACGAGTTGGAAAAGTGATGCAAAGAAACCATACTGATTTATTATTGATAACTAAAGGCGAAATTTCACATTATGTGTGGATAAAAGATTTTGAAGCTTTGGTTGCACGACAATTAACCAAAAAGAAGATTAGAGTGACAGTGTGTAAGAGATGCTTTTGTTTTACAAATAAAGATTTAAAACATGGAGGATCGGAGTGGTTGAAGGAACACCAAAGACTTTGTAATGACAACTATGAAGTGAAGATTAGTCTGCCGCCGCCATCTCGAGCGTTCATCCAATTCAACAAAACAGTTCACCAATATCGGATTCCAGTAGCTGTCTACGCAGATTTCGAATCCACGTTAGTACCACAGGAGCTTCCGGATGGTGAGGTGACTAGAAGAACCAAATATCAATTGCATCAACCTAACAGTTTTTGCTTATTGGTGAAATCAACTTTGCCTGAAGAACAGTTGCAAGACTATGGTTTAACATCCACTCCGATACTCTACCGTGGGGAAGATGCCGCTAAGCATTTCGTAGACCAGTTGTATGACATTGCTGAAAAGGTGCAACGCTTATACGGTAATGTTTTACCTATGGAACCTTTGAACCAAAATCAACAAGAATAATACAATTTGGCAAGAAGATGTTGTTTATGCAAGAAGAGTTTCAGTGAAGAAAATCAAAAAGTAAGAGATCACGATCACCTGACAGGGTTATACAGAGGAGCTGCTTGTAATTCGTGCAATATAAATTACAAACTGCCAAACTTTATCCCTGTCGTGTTACACAATCTTAGCGGCTATGACTCCCCCTTCATTATTCCAGAGTTAGGAGGGGATGATGGAAAAATCGAAGTATTAGCTGAAACATTGGAGAAGTACATCAGTTTCTCAAAAACAGTAGGTAAAATTAAACTTCGCTTCGTAGACTCTTATAGATTTATGTCATCTAGTTTGAGCAAATTGTCTGAGAACCTAAGAAGAGAAGATCTAAAAGAAACCAGCAAAATTGTACCTGAAGATAAATTGGACTTAGTAATGCGTAAAGGAGTGTTCCCCTATGATTACATAACTTCTGCAGAAAAATTTGAAGAAACCAGTCTGCCACCGATTGAAGCCTTCAATAGCAAGTTAAATGAAAGTGCAATCACCGTTGAAGACTACAATCATGCTTGTAATGTTTGGAACCAACTAAACATTCATACCTTAGGGGAATATTCCGACTTTTACATAAAATTGGACGTAACTCTGCTGTGCGATGTGATGGAAGAATTTCGAAACACCTGCTTCTCCGCCTATGGACTGGACCCTCTACACTCGTACACATCTCCAGGATTAGCATGGCAAGCTATGCTAAAGTCAACCAACTGTCGATTTGAACTTCTAACAGATATTGATATGGTGCTCATGATGGAATCTGGTGTACGGGGCGGTTTGACACAAGCTGTAACACGTCATGCCAAAGCTAACAACAAGTACATCCCAGGCTTCGACGAGAGACAACCATCGGTTTACCTTGGCTACTTTGACGCAAACAACCTTTATGGTTGGGCAATGTCAAATCCGCTTCCCTACGCTGACTTTAAATGGATCGACCCGGCCACCATCGGTGACATCTCACAGATTCCAAAGAATGGTCCAAAAGGCTATATTTTGGACTGTGATTTCGAATATCCGGAGCACCTTCATGACCATCACTACGACTTGCCTCTCCTAGCCAAGACTGAAGTTTCACCGACAGGAAGATGGCCAAAATTGATGATGACGTTGGAGAATAAAGATCGGTATGTGGCTCACTACTGGGTAGTTCAACAAGCTCTTGAATTGGGTCTACGTGTAGTGAGAATTCATAGAGCAATTGAATTCACCCAGTCTTGTTGGTTGAAACCATATATTGATTCCAAAACTAGAAGAAGAGCAGCAGCAACATCAGCATTTGAAAAGGACTTTTACAAATTGATGAACAACGCCATCTTCGGGAAGACCTTAGAAAACAAAAGAAAACACAAGATTGTAAAATTAGTAAGTAATCCTTAGAAATTGGAAAAATTAGTGCACAAACCAAATTTTGGAACATCCATGATTATAAACGAAGATCTAGTTGCCGTCAGTATGAAGAAAACAACAATAGTGATGGATCGTCCGTTATACATTGGAATGTCGATTTTGGATATAAGTAAAACTCTGATGTATGATTTCCATTACAACAAAATGGTTAAACACTACGGAAGAGACAACATTGGAGTTGCATACATGGATACCGACGCGTTTATCTACTGGATAAAGACTTTGGACATGTATGAAGACCTAAGGAGTTTCCCATACAAAGACGATTTTGACTTCTCTGACTATCCGAAGAACCATCCAAATTACAATGAAAAGAATAAAAAAGTAATCGGAAAATTTAAAGATGAAGCAAATGGAATGCCTTTAGAAGAAATAGTGGCACTGATGGCAAAATTGTATTCATTTAAAATGTACAACGAAAACAACACACCGACAGTCAAGAAAGCAAAAGGAGTCAAAACATCGTACTTGAAGAAACATGTGATATTTGACCATTACAAGACCTGCTTGTTTGAAGATTCTACAATGTCTGCAACGTTCAACACTATCAGAAGCTTTAAACATGAGGTCTACAGTGTCACTGAAGTTAAAAGGGCACTATCAGCTCGAGATGATAAAAGGCATATTATGCCGGATAAAATTCACACTCTTCCTTTCGGCCATTACTCCCTAAACCCTATCGACTAGTAACCTATTCTTCGTCCTTCTACAACTTCGACCTTATTCCTTTCTCCTTCCGTAAAAAAATGGGGAACACGGCAAGTCAAACGCCGTGTTCCCCATTTTTTTACACAAGTTTGGATGACCTTGACCTATATAAATGATGTGAATATTTAAGACAACATTCATTGTGATTATACATGTGATACATGAAACATTCAAACCTGCAATATGAAGGACTTGAAGCAAGAAATTGTCAACGAACTTCATAAACCTGCAAGAAGAAAGTTTCAACGAAGAAATACAATGATAAAAGGAATAAATGATTTATATCAAGCGGATTTAATCGAAATGATTCCTTATAGTAAACAAAATAGAGGATTTAAAATACATATTGACTATTATTAATTGTTTTTCAAAAATGGCAGATGCTTTACCACTAAAAGATAAAAGTGGCAAAAGTGTTACAAAAGCAATGGAAACAGCTATAAAAAGAGACAAACATACTATAAAACATTTACAAACTGATGACGGAAAAGAATATTTTAATAAGGAATTTGCAAATTTAATGAAAAAACACAACATTAACCATTACTCAACCAATTCAGAGGTAAAAGCATCAATAATTGAAAGATTTAACAGAACTTTAAAAGGTGCGATGTATAAGCTGTTTTCCAACAGAGGATCACACGTATAGATTGATATGTTACCAAAACTTATAAGCGATTACAATAACAAGTTTCATAGAACTATCGGTATGAAACCAAGCCATGTGACTAAAAAAATGAAAAACTTGTATTAAAACGTATAAAAATGAATACTAAACCAAAAGTTGAAAAACTAAAGCCTAAAAGGTTTAATGTTGGTGATAAAGTGCGAATAAGCAAATACAAAGGTGTATTCAGTAAAAGATATCTTCCGAACTGGACAAATGAGGTATTTACCGTATTTAAGGTGCAACCTACAGTACCAGAAACTTACATTTTAAGAGATAATAAAGGACAATTGCTTGAAGGAGGTTTTTATGGACATGAAATGTTAAAATCAACAGTAGGTGATGTATATCTAGTTGAAAAGGTGTTGCAACGGAAAAAAGATAAGGTTAAAGTACAATGGTTAGGATTTAATAAGACGGAAGATTCTTGGATACCTAAAAAGGATCTAATATAACGATAGAGAATCATTTTGGGTTGAACCATTACAAAGGATGGAGAAAATACCGCAAAAAGACAATTTTACTATTAATAATATAGATGAACTTACAGTGGATGGTTCTCAATTTAACACTTTGAAACACGGTGCTTTGTTGCCAAACACGGTGCGTTGTCTCGTTACCGGTCCTTCCAATTGTGGAAAAACAAATGTAGTATTCAATTTGATTACTAACCCTAAAGGATTACGTTTTAATAATTTATATGTATTTTCAAAGTCACTGCAATAACCAAAATATCAGTTATTGGAAGAAATACTCATTAATGTGCCTGAAGTTAAATATTTTAAATTTAAGCAAGCTAGAGTGTTATGCAACCGCAAGAGGCTAAACCATTCTCAGTATTTATATTTGACGATGTATCTTGTGAAAATCAAAATACAATAAGGAATTACTTCGCCATGGGTCGACATAACAACATAGATAGCATTTATATTGGTCAAACTTACAGCAAAATACCGAAACAGCTCATTAGAGACAATGCAAACATGTTAATTGTATTTAAACAGGATGAAACCAACCTAAAACACATATATTATGACCATGTAAGTGCGGATATGTCATTTGAACGATTTAAAGGGTTGTGTGGAAAGGCTTGGGCTGAAAAATATGGGTTTTTAATCAAACCGTTAAACAATGAATTATGAAAGAACAAACGTTAAACAATGGTCGATACAGGATAGGATTTGATAAATTTATACTAATACACTGATCATGATGTAAAACATTCATTGTTGTACAATACGTCTTGCTACAAACATGGTTAACCAAGAAAAGTTAATAAAGGAAATAAAATCACTTAGTGATTCTATTCGGGATAAAAACAGAGCATTAAAACTAGGTATTAGCAAAAGGGAGAAATTTCTTGAATCTACTTTTAAACCTATTACTGAACCCTTGAAACAATTAAACAAAAAATTTGCTAAACCCGTTTTGGAAGGAGATGCAATTGCACCTATTACAAAGTTTGAAAGAGAAAATGTAAAATCAGAAGATTTTAGTGATGAAGACCCGGAATCCTCTACATATAGTGGTTTTACCGGTGGAGAACCCGAAAGAGAGCTAGAATCACCAGACTATAGTGGTATAAGAGAATTATATGAAGTAAAAGCTAAAAGAGGACATGAAGATGTATCAACCGCTAGTGAAGAGGAAAAAGAAGAAGAAGCAAGGGAAGGTCCGTCAAACATAAGCTTGTTGGGTGAAAACATTCATAACAAAGGACCTTTAGGAAGGAAATACATGATAAAAATGTTAGCTGGAATAAATCCTAATAAAAACTACCATAGTTATGGAGTAAGATTAACAGAAGAAGGTTTAATGGTTGGTAATAGCCCGGTAAACATTGATGAACATGATAATATTATTGTTGGTAATCAAAGATATAAGGGCACAAGAGGATTATTTGAATTATTATTTGAAAAAAAGCCTTTAGAATTGTTAGTTAAAGAAGAAGACATGGAAGCATATAAACAGATTTTGGAACACACCAATGCATACAGGAGAAAATATTTAGCTGACCAACCAGTTTTTAGATCTAGGTCTTTAAAATATAGAGTATTTGTATCCAAGTTAATACCAACAACGAGAAGACAACCAATGCCGATAATGCCAAGAAAATCTGTAAAACGAAGGTTTGTGTCATCCACTTTGGATATAAGTGCTGCAGAACCAAGAAAAAGAAACAAATCTGTTACAGGTACAGGTTTAATGAAGAAACTATATAACACAAATGTGATTTATTACAATAATATCAATAAATTGGTGGATAGAATGAAACTAATACATGAAGCTAAAGAAGCGGGTCATACTGGATTGGAAAACGAATGGGTGGCTTTAGTGGATGAACTCCGAAACCGTGGGGTAATCTTATAAAAATGCGTTACTCCCTAGAATACTATTCAGTTGCACCATGAGTGTCGACAAGTTCGGACGTTATTCCTCGGATGGGTTATATTATGCGAATAGTTTAAAAAGAAGTGCTGGTTTACCACAAACACCTGATGGAGATTATGATATGAGTAATAAAAGGTTAAAAAACATAAAAGATCCTACGGATGAAAACGATGCAATAAATTTAAAAATATTAAAGGAAAAGATATCACCAACATTAAGACTACACAATAACACATATGACGCAGAAAATCATAGAATTATCAACGTTGGTAAACCGAATCAAAACAGTGATGCAATAAACAGAGGCTATTTGTCATCTGGATTAAAAAATACGTTAAAGTTCAATGGAAAAACGTATAGTGCCAACAATAAACGTATATCCAACGTAGATGACCCTAAAGATGTAAAAGACAGCGTAAATAGACGCTATTTACATTCTATAATACCTGAAAAGACAAAAGATGGCTTTTCATTTTATAAATTTGTTATTAACGATATAGGTTATCCAAAAAATGAAAATGATGCTGTAAATCTCAAATATATAAAAGATCGTTGTGTCACACGTGATGTGGGAGTTATCGATTGTCTTGGTAATTGTTTGGCGAATGTAAAAGATGGTTCAGCACCATCAGATGGTGCAACAGTTGGTCAAATGATGGAAACCTTAAAACAGGAAACAACCTCTTTTGTAAAACGAGATGAAGTATTATCGAAGCAAGGGGATGACTTTATTCAAGGTAATGAAAAATTTCATTTATTGACATACAAAAACGCTTATTGGGATTGCATGTATGGAAGGTTATCAAATGTGTCATGGGGTCATGCATATAGAGACGCAGCTACCTTAGGACAAACAGTACATCTAGATCCAAATAATTACAATGCGTTTTTTACATGTAACAATCACAAAATAACAAACATGGCACAAGGAAGAGAAGCAAAGGATGCTGCAACTGTAGGACAGGCTATCACATTATCACAAATGGATAGTAAAGTGTATACTTGTAATAATAAACGTATAACAGACCTTAAAGACCCTGAACATGTGGATAATGCCGTCACTGTTAATTTTCTTATTAAAGTTTTAGGAAATGCATTATTTGATATATACAATCTTATTGCAACCCGTACACATCATAGTTGGATGTCTGAATCCGAGAGAGGTAATTGGATTAAACGGGAAATTTTTAATAAATATTTTATTAACCCTAATACGCAAATGTTTAGATCATCAGATTGGTGTGATATTGATATATAATATAAGAACGCAATAAACGACCTCATTTATGTCCAACTCGTCATAGAGTTAACACATAAGTTGTACATTTCGATTATAAAAGGACAATAATGACATTCCAGTACATCAGTCCATATCGAGACACTGTAAGGAAAGGAGGTGGGATCACGTCCACAGCGGTTTCTCTATTAAGTAAAGCTTTAAATCGAATTCCAGTAGGATCCATAGTAAATAGAGCGATAGACGCATTACCATACGAATTTCATATACCGGGAGGTTATCAGTATTGCGGACCAGGAACTAAATTGAAAAAACGACTGGAAAGAGGCGATCCTGGCATAAACAAGTTAGATCAGGCTTGTAAAGAACACGATATCGCATATTCCACGTTTGCCGATTCAAAAAATAGATCGATAGCAGACAAAAAGCTTGCGGACATAGCTTGGCAACGAGTAAAGTCTAGTGACGCTAGTATTGCGGAAAAAGCAGCAGATTTAGCGGTAACAGCAGGTATGAAGGCTAAAACAGCGGTAGGAGGTGGAAAAAGGAGGGGTAGGAATAAGAAAGGATCAACCATGAAGAAACATGGTGGTAATATTAGACTAAAAAGACGTTCTACGAAGAAAAATAATAAAAAACCGACTATATGGTCAATGGTAAAAAACGGGGCAGGTCTATACCTAAGACCGTATCGTGCATATTAAATAAAAGAAATCAATTAGTTATACCACATAAAGCGTTGACCAATGTTGAATTATTTAGATATATTTCCTGTTTAAAAATACCATTTTTTCGCGGAGTATTCATGAAGGACAGTTTACCAAAGAAAATATGGAAAAATGAGACTGGAATCGTAAATTTGGATAATACTGAAGGGCCCGGCACCCATTGGGTGTGTTATAAGAAACTGAATAGCAATGTATATTATTTTGATAGTTTCGGTAACCTGCCACCACCAAAAGAACTTCAAAATTACTTTAAATCTGCTAAAAACATATATTATAACTATAAAAGAGAACAACCTGATAATACTTCAATATGCGGCCATTTATGTTTGGAATTTCTAGCTAAAAGTATCAGTCACTATTGAGATGTCTTCCTATACGGTATCATTAACAGGAAAATTGTCCACTTTACGAAGTATCCTTTTTCCAGCGTTACGCTTGCAAAAAGGAAGATTTTGGGAGGCGGCACTATTGGACTTTACAACTTACAACTCTATTCCCAATGTTACGGAAGGTAAAAATAACGTATTGCATTATTATAAGGGAAAAGTGCCAATGGGAAATTTACAGACTTACAAGAGTGCAGGTTACCCACAGGTTCTTATGAAATTGATCATATAAATGAATTTTTGCAAACTAAAATGGGAAAAGACAATATAACATTAAAAGGTAATAATAATACGATGAAAGCTGAAATTACTTCCAAATATTATATAGATTTTACTCAACCAAACTCAATTGGTGATTTATTAGGATTTTCCAACGATGAGCCAATTTTAGAACCAGATGTAACACATTCCGGTAAGAAAACAGTAACAATATTAAAAGTCAATAGTATAGACATAACTTGTAACATTATACAAGGAGCTTACAGGGATGGGGCTAACACCCATATAATACATACTTTTTACCCAAGTGTACCACCTGGATTTAAAATTGTTGAAAAGCCACAAAACCTGGTATATCTACCGTTGAACACCACTTTCATTTCAGACATCGTGTTGAGCGTATTGGATCAAGACGGTAACTTGGTAGACTTCAGAGAAGAGCCTATTACGGTTAGATTACATTTAAAATCGACACTTTAATACAAAATCATGGGTTTAACATTTAAAAGCGAACAACCTACGGGAAACCGCGTTAGTAGCTCTTCAGCTGTGGAGGAGTTAACACGCGAGAACATTCGTTTCTTAGAGAGAGTTGGATTAAAATTAACCGATTATGGATATACTGGATATAGCGCAGGGTCCAACATTCGACGAAACCCTATGGGAAAAAGAATATCACACCCACAACCCTTACACTTCATCGAAATTAAACCATAACGATGAAATTCGTATTCCCATACAACATCAAGACATTTACACACTACCATGTGAAAGTTACTTGTATATTGAAGGAAAAGTTACTAAAAAGGACGGTACTACTGCTGGTACAACAGTTCCATTTATAAATAATCCTATGGCTTTCCTGTTTGATGAAATTAGATATGAAATATCAGGTGTAACAGTTGATTCCACTAAAAAAGTAGGTATTACAACAACTTCAAAAGGATTAACATCTATAACACCCAATGAAACCAATTTACTTAAACCTGCCGGATGGGTATTACTTACGATTGACACAATCACTCCAAATTCAGATGGATATTTTGATTTTCATATTCCATTACGTTTGTTGCTTGGTTTTGCTGAAGATTATAGGAAAATAATATTAAACGTTAAACAAGAATTAGTTTTGTTGAGGTCTTCTAACGATAAAGACATTATTAAAACTGTAGATAATACGACGGATGCGACTTTAGAATGGAAATTAAAATTAGACAAAATTGTATGGAGAGTTCCACATGTTAAATTAGCTGACGAGCATAGAATGCTACTTTTAAGAAAATTAAAAGCCGATCGTGATATTGTTATTCCATTTAGAAGTTGGGAATTCCATGAGCATCCCAGTTTACCTACTACGGATCGACACACTTGGACTGTTAAAACATCAAATTATGTAGAAAGAGCCAGGTATATTATATTTGGTTTACAAACAGGTAGAAGAGACGCCATCACTAAACATGCAGGACAATTTGATCATTGTGACTTGAAAAATATTAAAGTTTATTTAAATTCACAATTCTTTCCATACGACAATTTAAATGTGTCATTCACTAAGAAGAAATACAGTATATTGTACGATATGTACGCAAGATTCCAAAGTTCATATTACGGTAAAGCAAATACACCTTTATTATCACCTGAAAAATCTTTCGATGCCTACCCAATAGTTGTAATCGATTGTTCTACACAAAATGAATCAGTAAAATCATCAAGTAGGGATATAAAAATAGAAATGGAATTCAACACGGCTATACCGGCTAATACAACTGCATACTGTTCAATTCTACATGATAAAATCGTAACATACACACCTTTAACTGGAATTGTTAAAAATGTATTGTAAAGAACCGGTTTTGTTACATTCCAATGCATTCCGCGAGTATAAAAGCAGAGCGTACAGACCGCTCCTCATCAGTTTGTTGCCTACTGTTGTATGGGTAGCATCGTATTCAATATGGCTTCTCCTAGTGGTACACCAGAAAATGTAGTAGATATTGAGAAGGAGATATCCGACTTTTTAAATCTTCAAGGTCAACCGGAAGGAGATGAACACAACCCTTGCGGACAACTACACGCCAGTAATAATGTTGAGGAAAAAGGTAAAACAAGAAAGAATGTACAGAAGAGGAAAAGGGATATTGAAGATAATATTTCTCCTAACATATTGAGTGAGGTATTCTTGCGAATATTTTATCCAATTTCATCCAGTTTGGACAAAAGTGTTTTAATTGGTGTTATGAAATCGACGGATTATTCACCTACTGTAATTTTAACTCATCGGCCCAAAATGATTTTGTTTACGGACACTGCTTGGGAATCATTTATGAAACACTTGCATCTGCTAGAATGCTATTTAAGTAGTAACATGTTTGGAAGAAAGACAAGAGTAGGCCTTTTGGATTCAAATGTGGAAATCGATATTGTTAAACATCGTGGTGATCATCAGTTGCGGTTTAGAGACAAAACAAGACATGATAACAAGATTCAACTTAATCGAGAAGAGTTTTTTATTCTAACTTGTGCAACTGAACCAATAACAAGATACTTGAGACAGCTGGTGTTTTCAAGTTCGATTATTAAAGATTATCTGGAAGACACTTTGGACAAACAACCGGACGCACCTATATTGTACGGGCCTGTGGATACTTCTATATTCAATAGGGTTCCTCATGAAGTACAAATGTGGAGACAATTGGAAAAGTACGCTCAACTACATAAGAAATCAGTAAAACGTAAAGAAGAGGAAGAAGAAGGAGGAGAAGAATCAAGTGTTAGTGATGAAAATGAAAACAAGGAGAATGTAAAGATGGAAACCTAAATGACAATCAACTACACAGCAATGGTTAATTTTTAAAACAATATCAAACACTTTGTGGGGTTAGGCCTACCGGGGACGGTGCCCACGTTTAATATACACCAACGCGCCAACAACTGTACGGCCAGGTATAAAAGTCGTACCTACCGTGGTGTGGAAATCAGTTGACCATTGGACTTCGTCATGAGCAGACGAGTGATCTTTGCAATGGACAAGGAAGAAAAACAAGTAAAGTCCAAACCTGGTATAATTGAGTTCCAAGCGTTTCGGGGTAATGATGATAGATTTATCATAAAAGAACTTGTGTTTTTCGACATCAATACAAGTGTTCCATATACATTTTTGTTCAAACCACCATGTTCTTATTCATCTTTAACTAGCAAAGCCGCTACTACCAACAGGTGGATTTCAAAATATTTCCATCATATCAATTGGTATGATGGTTTTGCAAGTTACACGGACTTGTATCACATCATGCATCAATTTTCAAACAGGTTTACCGATATTTACACAAAAGGACTGGAAAAGAAGAGATGGATCGAAGAATTTACTCATGTTCCGGTTAATGATGTGGAATTGGATAAAAATTACAAGTATACGATGGAAAATGTTTGTATTTGTACTAAAAGTCCAGAACATGAAAAAGATAGACATTGCGCTTTAAAAAACGCCTATAAACTCGCATCTTACCTTCAAAGTGGGGAAATGGGGAGTGGTGGGGGTAACGGGGGTTATATAAGTGAGGAGCAGACCGGGACCTGGCATGAGTATTACTCGAGATTCCGAGACGACGACATCTCCCAGCAAGAAGACGAAGAAGACGATCTATATCTCGACCATGGCATCTCACCAGTTCCTGCAAACTTTGGTTGAGCAGTTCAATGCTCACTCCAAATCTACCATACTACCCGTCAAGAAGTGTTCCGAACTTAAAGACGAGAAGCACTACATTATCCACGCCATGAAGAAAATGGAGACTACAGTTGGAGAGGCCATCTGCTGCAGTCTTAGCGAGGCACCATTCACTCCGGGGGATGAGCCCAAGTTCCAAGTCTACCTGCCGAAACGGTTCGTCCATCTCCTCCAGAACGAGGATCTGCGCTCCATCCAACCCGGCTGTCTCTACCTGGTTTCCCACGGTTGCACGGGTAGTAATTCCACCGAGTTGACCATCCACATTGCCGACAAGCAGCAGTGTTAGATTTAAGTTTTACTGTTGTACATATGTTATTGTAATGTTTTATAAATAAATAAACCATAAAAAAACAAAAGATACAAAAGACAAAAAATGCAACATATCAATATGTGAAGTTTGTCACATATTGATATGTTGCATTTTTTTTTAAACTTCGCGGGTGACCTTGACCTTTGACCTTTGCATTTCACAGTTACCCCACCACCACGCTACAAGTCAAACCTGCTTGAATGCAAACACCCCCACCACTTTTTCATATACCTCCAAGCGCTGTGCCTCAGCTTCATTTCTACTCCAGCAGCCAACCTAGCAACATCAGGATGTCTCTGAACGTAAGCTGTGCCAGCTATGAGGAGGTGACTATCAAGACGCAACAGGAGCTGAACGATTTGTACAAGGAGTTGCAGCTAATGGTGGCAAGAGGCTACCGTATAAATGTGCAAGTCTACGCTTGCAATATACGGAACACCCGGCAGCCAAAGGAAGAGCCTGGACACTCCTCGACAGCTTCCTCACCGACGTCCATGAAGACCGAGCCGGACAACTTGGATTACTTCAGCTGACTAGCAGTTGTATTTCTTATTCTAACCATTGTAGAATATGTTTTATTTTCATTATATTAAAGAAGTAAAAGAGCAAAAACACCTATCTTGTTACTGACATATGAGCTCAGTAACAAGATAGGTTTTTTTTAAAACACAGTTTGAATGACCTTGAAACTTCCCCCTCCACTGCTTCGCTACCCCCACCACTTGACTATTGGTGTACATGACACATCACAATTGGAAACCTCATTCCATCTTCAAGAGTCAAACCGACAACATCAACAATGGCAAACCTACCAAGAGATGAAAGATGTCCTCACGCATGCTGTGACTTCGTTCACGAGTTGGAGAAGAGGATGCAGAAGAGGGCGATAAGAAGAAAGCAGATCCACTCAGAAAATATCATGATAGTCAACAGCTATCTTTTATTGTTCGGCCTTATTATGGTTGTACTTTTCATACTGTATGGCATAGTCACATGTGTCGGCAAGGTTGCAGAAGAAAACGCCCGCCACCATCAGTTGGAAAGTTTCAATGTTACTTTGTAGGTTTTCCTTTTTTTAAAACTCCGTTTGGATGACCTTGGAACTTCCCCCACTACTCCACCACGCTCCCCACCACTTCACCATGTTCCTGCATGAGCATCACATCACCCGTCATTCCTTGTTCGACAAGCAACCATGGCGGACAACACCATCAGCCAAGCTGACTCCACTACTGATGTTGGAACGAGTACAGGTTGGACACTATCCATCGACAGTGTTCACTATTTGGAAACAATTTGCGAACGGATGAAAGAAATACTGCGGGACAACCCTGGGATCATAATACAAATGAATTTCAACTATGATTGGTCGCAAGTTACATTGCGGCAGGAGGACAACAACGGTCAGCACTCACCGCAATACTCACCAATGTCACCGATTTACCCATACAGTGAATCTGATGTGGATGAAGATGTAGGAGACAACGATGAGGCTGATGGGGAGGGACCTTCTTTCCTTTTTTTTGAAACTCAATTTGGATGACCTTGAACTTTCCCCCTCCACTCCTTTTTTTAAAACCCAATTTGAATGACCTTGAAATTTCCCCCTCTACTTTTCGATAATGTTACAACTGACTGCAGCTCACCTCATTCCTTGCTTAGCTACCATGGCGGACAGGGCTCTTTCTCAAGTTGACTCCACTACGGACGAAGCATTTCCCTTGCGGTGGACCGTTCATTTACAAGATGCGACAGAAGTGGAAGTCTTGTATCAAAAATTACTCTATGTATTCAACGGGAACCCTGGAACTCTTGAATGTAGAATGGATTTGAATTTTGATGCAACCAGGGTCGGCACAGAACCTTCAACTTCAAGCCAGCCTCAGCAACGAGATTTTACACATTTATACACTCCAATATCACCGGAAGATGTAACTGTCTGCGAGACTGACTCAACTACACGTTATGTTCAGCCAAAGCCTTGGGTGTTGATTATTAACAATGTGTACAAAGTGGAATTGGTATGTAATAGATTAAAGGAGTTGATGGTACAAGATCCCGGCCTGCGCTTTCAAATAGACATACATTTCATCTGACAGCTCTCCAAGTACGACGGACGAGGAGGAGGAGGAGGACGACTAGTCATCTTTTTTAAAACTCCGTTTGGATGACCTTGACCTTTCCCCATCCACTGAGTTTATTTAAGGTGCACTCTCACTGACTACAGCATCATTTCATTGCGCACCTTCACCGCAGCAACATGGAGAGTCAACTCAACTACTGTTGCGAACACAAATGTTTTTCATGGCCGGATGACATTGATGTGGTGGATGGCCTGGCTTGTAGAACATGTGAAGCTTTTGGTCAGTGCATGTGTAAGTGCAAGTCTTGGAAGAAGCCGAAACCGGAGTTGAAGACATTCCATGTGTACCAAATGAGAGGGCATAAGTACACTTGTTGCCCTGAACGTTGCATTGAATTTAAACTAAAACAGCTAAAGGCTGCGTTCACACGAGACGACTTTTCGCCGTCCGCCGTGGACGGCACGGCGCCGTGCATTCCTCGGCCTCAGCCGTGGACACCACGGCTTGTGTCGTAAGGATTGTACGGCCCGCGCAGCGCCGCGCCGTGTCGGCCGAATCGTCAATAGTAAACATAAAAAGTTGTTAGTTTAACCTCTTATAATAGTAAAATCAGTAAAAGGTTTTGATTACAGTCCACGCATTAAATAAAGACTGCGATTATGATACTACCTAAATGAGTGGCGATGCCAAAGGAAAGTTTATTAATGCATAAATTGTAATAGAATATGTTTAAGTTTTAATCATCTACTGTAAGGTGTTTACCTATATTTTGTAAGAATGGTTTTAAGAAAGGATGAAAAAGCTCCTCTCAGAAAGTCATGCAGTGCTTGGCCTGCTCACATTTTATGTCTTTATTTAAACTCCGATAAATATAAATAATAATACTATGACTTTAAGTAAAGGGAGGTCAGCAATTAACTGATAGTTCTCCTCGCCTGAAATGCCTGCACTTTTTTGTTTTCTATGCAGGTGGACCAACGGCTTAACGTGACTTCCGAACCACGGGAGCGGCCGAACGATCTTTTCGTCCCCGAGCCGGGATTTGAACCCGGGCCCGCTGGGTGATAACCCAGAGCTCTGAGCTCTGATACCACTGAGCTACGACCGCTGCCTAACTCCGATAAAACTTTAACTCGGATAAAAGTGAGAGAGGATTTGAATTAAATATAAAGACTTTCTTGGACTTTTTGATTCGCTTTTGAGTTTTGAATCCATATTACGCTATAATGGGTCAAAGTTTAACAACTTTAGACCATCACAGTTTAATGTGGATTCCAAGTATTAAAAATTCTAAAAGCGAATCAAATAGCCCAAGTCTTATCTTTTATTTAAAAACTCCCTCTTTTTTATCAGCCTTAATTAAAGGCGCAAAATGGCAGGTGAAGCACTATGCATAACGCTCTGGGGTAGGGGGTCCTTTACCCCCCTTCCTTTAAGTGTAAATAATCTATCGTTTACTTTTCTATAAGACATTTCTGTTTATATTATGCAAACTGGTTACAATAGTTGAAGTGGCAATATTAGTACTAACACCAGATTCAACATGTGATTGAATTGAAATGGTCGTGAATGTGCCGTGAAAGAGCCGTGGCCTCGAATCTAGCGTCGTCCACGGCCGCCGTGACGGCCGACGTGGACGGCACGGCGCCGTATTCGACGGGCGTCGTAACGTGTGAACACTTCCCATATACTCCAATGTAATTCAACCTCCACGGCGCCGTGCCGTCCACGGCGCACGGCGAAAAGTCGTCTCGTGTGAACGCAGCCTAACTGGCTGCAAATTGTGCAACAATCATTTTGCAGATTTTTGCAAACGTTATTTAGGAGCGTGTCAGTACAGATCAACTTGGCATACCGAAGCACTCACTATCAATGAAATCGCTATAGACTCACAAGAGTAGTCTTTCTACTCTTTGACTTTTTTTAAACTCCCTTTGGATGACCTTGAAATTTCCCCCACCACTTCCCAATATATCTAGAGTACGCAGGGCCCGGAGGTCAGTCGCTCGGCGGCTGTCGTAGGGTGCACATCCGTGTTGTGCAGTCTGCTGTGCAGTTTTGATTTTAACCAGTTCAAGGTCACCACACTTAAACTCTGGCAAAAACGTCAAGCTGTTAAAAACAATCCTAGGTCCCAGGTTCACAGTCAACCTCAAGGTCATCACACTTTAACATGTAAATTTAAGGTAGCATCAAAACGGTGCTACCTGGCTTGACATTTTCATGTTTCCCAAGGTCATCGCAATTTCCCCCACCACTTCCCATATACCTAGAGTGCGCGGAGCCTAACAGTCAGTCGCTCGGTGTCTGTCGTAGGGTGCACATCGCGGTTGTAGTACTGGTCTAAAGGGGGCTGCTGGCTCACTTCAAGGTCACTCGAGCGGTGTCACAAAAGGTCAAGGTCACGCTGAAACCTAAAATTTTTCGGCACTTTTGCTGTTTCTTGTCTAATTTCGCTCCAAGTCGTCAAGGTCATGAGAACCTGACTGAAACTCGGAGCGTAGTGTGAGAAACAGCAAAAGTGCCGAAAAATTTTAGGTTTCAGCATGACCTTGACCTTTTGTGACATCGATGACGTCATCTTGGTGACGTAAGGGGTGATGACGTCATCAGCACGTCATTTCTGTGACGTCATTGGTGATGACGTCATCGATTGCGTCATCGATGACGTCATCTATGACGTCATCGGTGGGGTCATTGACCTCGATGACGTCATCGCTCGGGTGACCTTGAAGTGAGCCAGCAGCCCCCTTTTTCCACTACTGACATCGCTTTGGTTGGTATCAGTAGTTAGGAAAACACCTCAATTTTTTTTCCACTAAGCTGACTGTTGTGAATAGTTATCTCTCCCGAGCAAGCCGTGGTTCACATATTGAGCACTTGTAATATATTGGAAAAAACTTGAAGTTTTTATTTTTCTAATGGTGTGTATTACTCTTTATAAATTATTAAAACTTCATTATATTTTTTAAACAAAGTTGTTTACTTCTTTTGTGGACACCCGGTATTATATGTTACTAAGAATTTGTATAAAGTACTCGTAAAAACCTTTTGTAGAAATGTGTACCAAAACAAATAAATAAAAAAAATGATTCTGAAATTCGAAATATTACCATATTGGTGTTATTATAGTTACTCCCACCGTGTTCGTGATAAGACTTTAACATTAGCTACTACTGTTACCTACTTCGTTTGGTTAATTTAAGTATTTAAACAATATTTAAATGTACGACTATAGTTGTATCAACTCTCCTATTATATTACTACTGAAATTTCTTTGTTTCCGTTTAATGTAAAAAGACTGAGTGTTTACAAATCATTACATGGTATACTGCAGCCTACTTTGCACACTCCAGTTGTCTTTTCTCTAACTTGCCGTTTACTGTTGCCCCATTCAATGAATAATTTTCATAACAGTAACATGACTTGTTACAAATCAATCTGTATAATAGACATTTACCAACAAACGATAAACTGACCACAAGCCCCAGCCAGCCAGGAGTGCACTGTTGAAAGTTGATGTGTTTTGAGCGGCTGCCTTTAAAACAAATTATTTTTATCAAGTCGGAGTACAAAGTAAATGTTTAGGAAAAACATTGCATAGAAATAGTAGGTTTTCTCACTCATCTTTAGCTTAACACACCGTATATTGGGAGCATAAAAGTATATTTTAGTATTTTCTTTCTTTTATAACTTCTGGAACAATTTGAAACAAAGAACTCTGTATGACAGTATAAGAATTATAATTAAACGTTGTCTTGCACAAAACTGCATTCAATGCTTGAAAACTCTTCATAATATTAAAGTAGCGTCACAAGCTGTTGGGTTAGTAATGTTTGGGTTTAATTATCTAAGTCTTTCCAACCCACTGACGCGACAGAGACTTTACCTTAAGATACAAAATGTTACCGTACGCTCAAAATAATATTTTTACTAACCAAGCATTTTAATGGATCAGCATGATGTTCGGTAGTAAATGTTTGTTGATGATGTAACTATCAAAGATAGGTAAATTGTTTGAACTGAATGTTCGTTGTTTTGGTGCAAACAAGATCATTTCGTTGGTCCACGGATATAGCCATTGTCAACAACATGGCAGCAGTGTGTTAGACTTGACAGGTAATGTGGCAGTTTATTGCTTCACGGTCCTTTCAAACAGCTGCTAAATTTTAAAGCTAAACCGGATTTAAAATAAAGTGTATACTTGAAAAAAAAAAAAACAACACTGAAACCGCTTTTGTTTTACAATTCATGGAACAGAAAATTTCACGACTATTATTTCATATGTACATATCATATATATCTAACGAACCAAACAGATTTTATATCAGATCTTCAGTGCTCTCCTGAATCCTTCCACCAATAACTTGCTGAACGTCATAGCATCAATGGAGTGCAAAATTCTCGCATAAACCTTTTAAGTGACGATCATTTTAATTTCAAATTTTGTTCTAAGCATCGAGCTTTAAGGGATTTTTACGAGATTTTGAAGAGGAGACGTTTTAAGGCCTTAAAACTACAAAAGTATATCCATATAAGAAGTTTAAGCAAACACAAAAAAATGTTCCTGCCATTTCCTGCTCGATAATGAACACGAAGTAAGGGTCGCAGTTTCAAAGTCCTGATTTGCCGTCCACCTCATGTGACGGTAGACTTAGTTTATTCCGTGGGATTGAAAGTAATTATGAAAAGAGAGATTTCTTTGATTTGAAGTGGACCAGCCAGGCCTGAAAGGGATCTGACAAACTATATTATGATTTTAAATACATTGAATATAAAATAAAAAGTCAAACAGTTGCAAATTAAAAACAATTTTATAGGTAAAATTGGTGTGCTCCAACCTCCTTGTCTTTATGATGAACCATCAATTAATAGTCCAATCAGGAATTAATCCAACAAGTGTCCTTCGTTATTTCACTCGGATCTTCACAAATTCATCGTGTATTTATTACGAATTAAAAATAACTTATTGCTTACTTTTACTTTCTCCCTCTATACCATAGTATATGGAGAAAGTATTGTTTTCGTCAAAATTTTTGAATTTGAGTTGTTTGTGGATTTATCCATTTTGGTGCCCCCCGAGTCCAAAAAAGTGGTTTTCAGAGTGATGTGTGTGTGTGTGTGTGTGTGTGTGTGTGTGTGTGTGTGTGTGTGTGTGTGTCCGTGTGTGTGTCTGGATGTAAACGGAGCTAGAGAATGCCCCAATTGTCCGATTTTTGTGAAATTTGGTATGTAGGTCCAAACTCACGATAATTCCAGGCGTTTTTTCATTTTTTTGAATTTTTTATTTTTAAGGGTATTTTACCCCCAAAAACCCTCAAAAATCGTGAAAAATCAAAATTTCTCAAAAACGGCTCTAACGATTTTGATTAAAATTTTGTGGTCTATTAAGCTTAAAATGGTGAATAAAATGACACCACCCGCATCTCCGAGAAAATGCGCCTTCAAAAGTTATGACATAATAAGTGTTTCAAAAATCAATTTTTTTGATTTTCAAAATAGCTGCTATTTTGAAATAAATTTTACTTATCACCATTATATCAAGCTCAAAAAACTAAATAATCCAGTATTTTAAATTTTTGCTCTATGTCAAGTGGTTGCGGAGAAAATTCAATTTTTCGTTTAGCGGTAAACGCAGTACGTTGTTAAAAGTCACAGACGCGCGTAGGGTTGAATGAGCGCTGCTCAGCTGGTAGCTATCAGACTGAGTCATGAAGACATTAATGTTTGAATCTTTTAAATTTTTTTTATATTGTTGGGAGAAAGTATGTGTCAGTTAACTGATACCGTTTATTTAATGGGTTTTACTTTTGAGGAGAACCATTAAATTTAATAAATAAAATCATATGAACAATAACCATTATAGAGTACATTAAAAGAAGAAATATCGGGTGGTAAGAAGTATATACTTACTTACCTGTATACTTGTAGGTATCCCACTGGAAGCTGTGAGGCCGTGGTCGTCAATTTTTTTTCATTTTCTTGTTATTTTTCTTCCCAGAATTCCTCCAAAGAGTAGAATGGGGTTTCTAAGAGGTAGTTTTTAAGTCTCTTTCTAAATTCCAAGGGTTTGCTGTATCTTCGTATCTCTTCCGGTAGGTGGTTGTAGATTCTGCTTGAAAAAGTAATGTGGGCCGGATTGAGCCAGAGCTGTTCTTTTCTATTAACGTGCACTTTATTTTTCTGTCTAGTGTTGTATTTATGGGTTTCGTGATTCCTTTTAAAAGATTCCGGGTGCTTCAGGACCAAGGCAGCAGATTCCAATATAAATACCGAGGTTAGAGTAAGGATTTTTAGATTCTTAAATAATGGCCTGCAATTCTCAAGGTAGTGAGATCTGGTAATAATTCGAACAATCCTTTTTTGGAGCAGGAACACTCGTTTTGCTTCTGAACAGTTTCCCCAGAATATGATACCATATGTCATTACACTATGAAAGCAACCGTAGTATACCTTCATCAGGACATCCATATCCAAAATATTTTACTTCATCATTCACCTATAAATGCTTATTTCCAATTTTAAGTCGTGGACTGAAGTTATGTGATTTAGTATTATAAAAATGCAATAAGCACGTTTTTCCCTGGTTCAAAACAAGTCTGTTATCATTACACCATTCGCTCATTTGGTCAATACCTGATTGAGTTTTTTCTATTGCACTATTTATGTCCAGATCGGTTACCAAATGACACACGTCGTCAGCAAAAAGCCACAACTCCCCCTCCTGCACCACCTCAGGTAGATCGTTCATAAAAATTAGGAAAATTACGGGACCCATATGTGAGCCTTGCGGCACGCCTGTGTTTATATTATGCTTGATATTTGAGCGGACCTGCCTGATAACTTTGTCATCACCCATGTGCTTCACTGACACCAACTGAGATCTATCCCTGAGAAAAGACATGATCCATTCCAAAGGCTTACCTAATATATTTAATCCAATTATTTTTTTTCTCAAGATACCGTGATGCAGGCAGTCAAACGCCTTTGTCATGTCGTAGATCAGTCCATAGACTTCATCCGAGCAGTCCACGCCGCTGTGCACCGTAGTGAGAAGTGAAAACACTGCATCCGCTGTGTTGTAAATATTGAGGTACAATATAAAATATAATAAAGAAAGAAATA
Source organism: Neoaliturus tenellus (assembly GCA_030545055.2). Taxonomy (NCBI): domain Eukaryota; kingdom Metazoa; phylum Arthropoda; class Insecta; order Hemiptera; family Cicadellidae; genus Neoaliturus; species Neoaliturus tenellus. The sequence goes on from CM061531.1 coordinate 7,576,557, forward strand.
AAAGTTGAAGGAGGAATAATATATGAGAAGGAACCGTAAAAGGGTAGATTAGGACTAGAGGAACAGGGACAAAATTCATGCAGTGTCTTGAATTTAAAATACTCATTCATGCCTTGCCTAGTTATGAACCAAACACCTTCAGAAAGTAGATTAAAAGGTGTAGTAGTGATCATAAGGTGTAGTATAACCCATCATTAATTTACTCGTAATACGTAGTTCAGGAAATATTAAATGCGCGGGGGGACTTAATTGCATCCCAATATAATGACAATTAGTCGATGTTTCAGTAATTTTTTTTCCATTATTGTAATTCGTTCGACCCAAAGGCTTGTAGTTAAGAATGGTGTGTATGTTTGGTAACTAAGCTGAAATCCACTTGCGCACCATCACTGAGGCGGTTTGCCCTAGATGTCGTAGGGACTGTTTTGATTACATTTCCCAAGTTTGAAGGGTCTCTGACACACGGAGCCTGCATTAATTGATCTGTCAAAAGCTGGCATCCGCGTTTAACTCAACTAAACATCCACTGACGTAGCTAAGCAGATACTTCACTGCAAAACTTCACCTGGATGATTTACAATTTTAATTTTGGTCGACCTGCATGTGACTACAGATGACCCTTCGGTTTTTTAAATCGATTTCACGAAATAAAAAGCAATAAATAAAGGATTGCTAAGGTAAGGTAAATTATTTATACGATGAATTGTTGGTAAGATAACGTTTGATATGTAGTTTTAAAAGTCATATCTTAAGTTTTTTACTGCTATGCACAAACTCATCACACATAATTCTGTGCATTATCTGTAAATTTTCTAGGTAACTTTTTTATTCCTTTTTTTTATTTTTTTATTAATAACCATTTTTACTTAAGTTAACATTTTCGGAGAAATGGGCGTTATTGCATGTATGATTCTCTCTTATAGAATTTCCAAATTTGGAACTGGAGAGTAATAAAAGAAAATCTTTGACAAACCCCTACATAAACAAGTCCATAGTGGTCAAGTGTCGTGCATGAGGTTACATCACTATTTGTTTTTGTTGGGCATTACAAGTAAATGAAATTTTGTCAATCATCTGAGCTTAGGTGTTAACAAATAAATGAGGAAAAACTAGATTAAATTCCCTAAGAAATAAGAAATGCATTTCTTGTTTACGAACTAACTGAATAGTTAATGATGCTTGATAGTTTAAGAACTTCAATATTTGGCTAAACTTTAAAGGTGTTAAAAATTGTTTAGAATGTACGACTTTGCGTATTTAACTTTAAAATGCCATATTTAGGAAAATAAAACTTTTCTTTGTCTAAAACATTTTGTTTTGCTCTATATTACGGTCAGCATAGAATAACTAGTAAATGTAAAACAATCACTATACACTTATAACTAATTTGTACTGTCACAAGTAAGTAATCTATTTTATAATGTAACTTTTCAGTAATTGTCTTACAACAAATGTTTTTATCGATTTTGTGTGTTTCTAAGATACAGGTTGTTGTTTTTCAAAGTCGATTTCACAAAAATTCAAATCAATTGAAGATTGTATGTGACTTTGTCTTCTTAATATGTTATAAAGATACATTTACGTTTCAACATATTTAAGAGTACTTAACAAGAAATGAACATTAAGACAATTTAGTAGAATATATTCCCGTTGAACGCAGTACAAAAGAGCGGACTCGATCGCAGGGCCTGAGAGGCCTAAACAATGGAGCATTCAGCCGTTGGTGATGAGCCATGATTGATTCTAGGACCAGTTAATGGCTCAACTTTCTATTATGGTTTTCTCATTGTTGATTATTGAGTGTTGACAGTGTTATCACTTCATTCAGTCCTTGTCTATCACAATTATGATAGCTTATGTCGCTTTCCTCCGTATGAGGTTGGTATGTGTGAGGTATTGTCATTTGTCAAGAACTTTGCAAAAGACGGTGTTGAATTTGCGTTTTCACTTAATTACAAGTAAAATAAAATACTTTCCATCAAGCCTTAATCATACTTTTTTCAAGCTATTTAAGGCATTAATATAGACGTAGAATCTTGTATAATATTATCTTAAAAACATGATTGTTCCAGCATTATCAATTTATAAACTGTTCAACTTCTGAAGTTGTAAGCAACCGACAGTTTTTATTGACTCTGAAATGTACAGTACTCTTTGAATATTTGGTTTAATTTAGGAATTCACTTTTGAAACTATTCAAAATTGTGTTTGCTTACCTAGAGTTTTGCAGCTTAAAGGTGTAAAAATAACGTTTTTCTTATAGGACATGTATCGGACAAACATATATTACGTACACAAGGCTCACTGTTCAGAGTTTTTCATAAATTAAAGTACATAAACCGTAACACATAAACCGTAACACATAAACCGTAACACATAAGATAAGCACTTTACTCAAACGTGATTATTCGTTGTGGTAAAAGTCATTATTTATGGACAGTCTTTGTTCAAAACATGAACTGCGGGAAAATAAACTATATTAAACAACGTTTCGTTGCTGGCTTATGCAGACTATTTTGTGTTCTGATATTTTAACACAGGAGTTCGCAAAGTAAATCTAACGTGCGCAAAGTAAATCTAGCATGCGCAAAGTAAATTGAATACGGCAATTATTTGTTTTGCGACGCGTATCGAGTGTGTAAACAACTGCTTTTTTCGGAAAAACGTAGAAAAAGTATTTTTTGAGACATATAAAATTCAAAGCCGTAAAACATTAACTGGCTGAGTAAGATATGCAGCAAAAGACTTAAGAAGTTTTATTTTCTGAAAAGTCTTAGACCGAAATATTATCTTAAAATCACACATATTCGAGTTTTAGGGTTTACCCATCAAAATTAAAAACATTCTACTGTTCCAAAAAATTTTCTATTGTATAAACATTCTACATCTAAAGCAGAAACTAAGAAATTAAACATTAAATAAAACAATGAAGACAGAAATCTGCTGGTAATCTACCTAAAACTAAAGTTGTGTTGAAACTTGATAGTGATGTGTGAACTCTTCAATCCGTGATCTTGTTGTGAGGAACGTTTCGAAGAGAAAAGTAACTTTACAATCCATTCTGGTCCTCTCTAGGTAACATTTCATGAACAACCTTACTCGTGATAGAGCGAAATAAACTACACTCTCTATGAAATTATCAAGTAACATGATGGCGTATTCTTTGTGAGAAAATTTCTCTAAAATAAATATTAGTAAACCCCTTAAGTTAATTTATGTATATAAATGGCAGATTGATTAACTAAATTTAAAATAATTGCTGATAATCAGTTGAACATTAATAAAACCTAGAAAATGTTAAGAAATGTAGCGTTCTTAGCACAGCGTATAAATTATTTTCTTTGACGAAACAATTATATTTTACTTGCATAATTGGAACAACTTATATTTTGATATTAGTTCCAACCCTTATAATGATTAAATCGTTTTCATTATTCAAGCTTGTAGTTGAAATAGAACAATATAATTAGAGCCCATAGTTGAATTGAGCGAGCCTGAAACCTTTGTTTAGTATAAAAACTGCTGGACTAATGAGTTTTAGGTAGTTAAAATATTTAATTGCATGTTATATTAATTAGTTAAAATACCTTTCTCCTTCATTGCAGAACTGTAAATAAATGTTACAAAAAATTTAACATTCAAATAACTGTTTGCAAAGCAACACGAATGTTATAGATATTACAGGTCAAGATTTAATTTACTTTGCCTTTTTTTATAACTAACATACAGATTTACCTAAATGTCACAAAAGATATTATCAGTAAATTAAGAGTAGTTGAGTGCAGTGACTAGCCCACTACACCAACCCTTATTACAATAATATAAATAATATTACAATAATATAAATCAATTACCATCAGATTTATTTTATAATGAAGAGAACTGTTGACTTTTAGATTTCTCCCACGGTTTTTGTTCATGTTTTAGACTTTACTTTTACATTAAATTTAAACTCTTATCTTTTAGAGTTTTCACTAACTACATAAAAATAATTAATATAATTAACGTACTAGCACAACGACAGTGGTGACCCCGACTTGATCTCAAATTTTTGTGAAAAATATACAAAACTACAGTTGCACCAATACTTGGAATTCCCTTTGCCGTGGCTACGGACGGCCAGCCTCGACTATGGCTGGTGGGTTCCTACACTCCCGTCTGCCTTGGGACCCGTGATTCTGCTTCCATCTGTGTCTCACTACCGCCCGCATATCGAAAACGCTTGAGTTTCTTACCAGGAGTTGGACCCCCTTCCCTGGGTCAAACTCCAGACGAAGGGAGCCCTAGTGACTCCTCGACCCACCTCCTCCACCACCTCGGGTCCACCTTCTCTAGCCTGCAGTTGGATCAGCCAAACTCAATCCGAGCCATTCATTCATTCATTCATTCGATGGGGCGGACCTAATCCCAAGGCGCGTCAGCCGCAAGGGCTTTTTGCGCTCCCCGTATGTGTTTCAGAGCTCATCCAAGTCTAGGAACCCGATGAACTTCTGCAACCTGCAGACTAGCTCCTCTTGAGGAAGGAAAGAGCCCCTCCACAGTCCTCCGAGGGCCCTCTCTCTAGCCTCTTCCAGCTCCATGCAGTCGAACAGCAAGTGATCTGCAGTCTCTTCTGACTGCCCACACTTCCTACATACCGGATCCCCATTGAAGAGACCCATGCGCTTCAGGTGCTTCCTCAAAGAACAATGTCCTGTTAAGAGCCCTGTTACTTGCCTTATTTGCCTCCTTTCTAGCTGCAGAATATTAGAGGCAATTTTCTGAGATGGAAAGTGAAGCGTTAGCTTACTTACCCTCAGTTGTGGTATTCAGAAAGGTCTAGACCAGACCTTTCGATGCTCCTCCCTCGCCCATGACGTGACCGCTTGACACGCATACTTACGAGAGACAGCACAGAACGGCTCTGGGCCAGTGAATGCTGAGGACGAAGCTACGTTGGCCAGGGCGTCCGCAGCCTCATTCCCGGGGATCCCCGTGTGACCAGGGACCCAACAAAGCGTCACGCTGTTGCATCTGCCCAACGCAGATACCATGGTGAAGCAGTCCCAGACGATCTTTGACCTGAACTCATAAGAGTCCAGAGCCCTTAGAGCTGCCTGGCTATCTGAAAAAATGGAGATGCTCCTGCCCCTGATGCCTTGCACCAGGTTCAATCTGGCGCACTCCATTATTGCGACAACCTCCGCCTGGAACACCGTTGGGTGCATCCCCATAGGAATATTAATGCCTACCCCCGCTTGCACCCCATGTACTCCGGCTCCTGTACCTCCTCTTACCTTGGACCTGTCAGTGAACCATTCCAGGTCCGCGGGTTGAAGAGGGTTTCCCCCGGATAGCCAGTCCTCTCTTGCTGGTAGGAGGACTCTGAAAGACTTACCGAAGGTGTATTTGACTGACATGTGGTCAGAGGGCATGTCTAGCCCGCCCCCCTGAACCGACAGAATGATCCGAGAGTGACCCCGGTGTTCTCCAGTGTCCATCCAAAGATTTTCACATTTGAGTCGGTGAGCAGCTTTCCTTGCCGTGGTCTTGACGAAAAGATCAATCGGCAGCAAGTTGAGAAGACAGTCTAGTGAAGCCCCCGGACTGGAACTCAGGGCTCCTGTGATGAGAAGACAGGCGAGTCTTTGAACTCCCGCCAATCCCCTCACCGCCGATCCCGAGTCCATCTTAGGCCACCACACAAGCGAGCCATAGGTGATGGCAGGTCGGACCACAGAGACATAAAGCCAGTGCATAAGCTTTGGCTTAATTCCCCAAGTCCCCCCCACCAGTCGCCTACATGTAATGAGTGACCTCTTACCTCGGTCTATTACCTTTTGGAGTTGTGGTCCCCAATGAAGCGTCTGGTCCAGAGTGACCCCCAGATACTTCACCTGTTTCTGCAATTCCACATTTGTTCCTTGCAGGACTAAGGGGCCGATCCCTCTGAGGTTCCTCCTCCTCGTGAAGGGAACCATCACAATCTTTGAGGGATTGATTGAGAGACCTACCTCTTCGCACCAGCGTCCAACAGACCTCAGGGCCCCATTCATGAGATCCCCAACTGTGTCGTTGAACTTACCTGACACCAGAACCACTATGTCATCAGCATATCCCTGTGCGTACACGCCACTGACATTGAGAGTTCTGATGAGTTCGTCTACCACGAGGTTCCAGAGAAGAGGGGACAGGACCCCACCCTGGGGACAGCCTCGAGTCGTTCTTACCGCTATCTCCTCGTTATGAAGTGATAGTATTACGTTCCTTTTTCTCAAGAGGGCTTCAATCCATCCCCTTGTTACCTCGTGAAAACCATGAGCTGTGACTGCGTTAATGACAGCCTGAGTCTCAGTGTTATCGAAAGCGCCTTGAATATCAAGGAAGGCCCCAAGTGCAACCTCCTTGCACTCTATCGACTTTTCAATCCTACTTACCAGCTGATGCAGAGCAGACTCGCATGATCTTCCTGGTAAATAGGCATGTTGGTGTTCATGGAGAGGGTTGGCCTTGAGAGCGGTATCCCCCACATACCATGACACCAGCTTCTCCAGAGTCTTCAGGAGAAAAGAAGACAATGAGATTGGGCGGAACGCCTTCGGATCCGTGTACCTAGCCTTACCAGGTTTTGGAATGAAGACTATCCGAGAGCTGCTCCAGGCTTCTGGAATGTGTCCGAGGGCCAAGCTTGCCCTGAACAATGCCGTCAGAACTGGAAGAAGGATCTCTATTCCCTTCTGAAGACAAACGGGCCTCACCTGGTCAGGTCCCGGTGACTTGAAGGGACTGAGGGAATTGATTGCCCAGCGAATCCGGCTGTGAGTTGCAATGCGGCCCGCCACCCTCCATCGAGTGAAGTTGGCCCGCCGTGCACCCATACTCACCTCATCGGTCGACTGAGTGATTATACTCCCCGGAAAATGTGTGCTTGCCATGATCTCAAGCACGTCCCTGGGATTCTGGACCATGATCCCATCAGGCCCCTCGAGGGAGCCAAGACAAGATGACTTATCCTTCGATAGGATCTTGTATAACCTAGATGTCTCGCAGACACCTTCAAGATCGCTGCAGAAGCTTCTCCAAGAGAGCCTCTTGGCCCTCCTGACTGCAAGGTTGTACTGAGTTAGCAATCTGTGATAGGCGTCCCAGCATTTACTTAGCTTAGCCCTTCTGAATAGAGCCCTTACCCTTTTCCTTAGGCTGCCAAGTTCTGAATTCCACCACCCAGACTTACCCCGACGTCCCGCTGACAGTGGACAGCAGTCCTCAAATGAGGACACGATGTCCCCACCCAGGCAATCAGCGGCCAAGTCCAGCTGGTTTGTGTCTCTGACGCAGGAGTACAGAGGGCCACTCTCCTCTATTCTATCCTGCAGAACAGTCTTAAATTTCGCCTAGTCCGTCCTTTTGGGATTTCTGAACGTGTTCTTTTCAGGTGAAAAGTTGCCTATAAGGAATTTTATATGTTTGTGGTCAGAGAGGGATGGCTCCTGAGACACATACCAGTCAGCAATCTCAGTCCTCATCCCCTCTGTGTACAATGTGAGATCGATGACCGATTGTCCGACTCGACTGACAAAAGTCGGTTCCGACCCCACATTGGCTATCATGAGTCCACTAGAGACGAGATAATCTAACAAAATGTTACCTTTATTATCATTCCTCCTGCAGCCCCATGCCGTGTTGTGGGAGTTGGTGTCGCACCCCAGCAAGAGGTCGGTGCCTGAACCGGTCACATACTCGACCAGCCTCCGGACTTCCTCCTGCGGGGGTTGCGTGATGTCCATCGGCATGTAGACCGATGCCAACAGCAGATGTCTTCCGGTCGACTGGCACGTGATCCTGACCACGGTGACGTCCCTGGAACAGAATTCCAGAACCGGCACACATTTGATCCCATTACAGGACCAAATGCAGGTTCTGGGGTTATTGACATGACCAGAAATGGTCCACCCCATAGGAGCCCCCAATCCTGAAATCATGTTGTTCCTGATCCAGGGTTCCTGGATCAGTGCAAAGTCGACCATCCCACTGGAGATGGTCTCACACAGTACCGCCGTTGCGGCCTTACTGTGCTGGATGTTGGCTTGGAGGACCCGGATCATCAAGGGGAGCCCCAGAGAGAACCCTGAGCTGCACCCTATTCAGACCCAGGAAAATCCTCCAGTCCTGGTCCTTCAGCTTCTTGGCCGAGCCACCATCGACCGCAAGCACGAGAGTCTGGCCATCCTCCTCTCTCTTGCAGCTGATGACTCGCCAATCCACCGTCGAGACACCGGGGTTTTGCCTGCAAAAACAGTCAAGAATTTCTTTTGGCTCCTTCTTGGCCAGAATCCAATCGGTCCGAAGGAGAACCTTAGTGACACGTAGGAGATCCTTGTAATCCCCCACAATGAAACCAGGCCCCCCCTCCCCGACCGGACCCAGACCAGGAACCACTTCGAGAAGCCAGGCCCGGGTGACCTCGCTACCACAAGTGATAACAAGAGCACCCTTCTCCGGATACGTCCTCAGGATCTGCTGCGGAGTGGTGGCTGTGATCACCTTCTCGAACAGCTTCTCCTGCAATGTCCTCAACTGCCCCTCAGTGAACCTGGAATCAGGATAATCAGTGGGAGCAATTGCCATCTTCCAGCTGGTGAGCTGGTCCTTGAATGACAACTGGTTGTCCGCAGTGGCTGCAGTTCCTGACTCCCCCGGCCTCGCATCCCATCTCCTGGGGCGCTTCGGGGTCTGTCGATCCTGCTGCTGCCTCTGCTGTTCTGAAACAACCAAGTTAGCATCTCATCGAAGGGGGGAGATCCCAGAGCCCTGCTGGTCTTGTGCAGGGCTTGGAGCCTCCTCGTTCCTCTTTCGTTTACCTTTCGAGCGCTTCTTGGGAGGTTTCGAAAGGCCTTTCGACCTCCGCCACTAGTCAATTGGCAACCAGGTGCCGTCTGCCTCCTTCCTGGCCTTCATCAGCTTGAAAGCTTCACTTTTTCGCAGTTTCGGCCGGGTGGAGTCTCGTGTTTCATCAGTCTCTGCAACAGATGTATTAGTATCCGAGCCATCTCCATTGAGACTTCCAACTCCAGGACAAGATATTCTCTGTGCACGCTTGATGGCCCAAACCCTACCGACAGAGCCGGTTCCACACCCGATCCCAACGGTTCAGAGGCAGCTGCAACGTCAACGATTTCAAGCTCCGTCTCTTTAGTTTCGTCCACTTCGTCACCACTCGCCACAGCGGGTGCGCCACCAACGGCGTCGACCACCATCCCTTCTGGTCACGGCTCTACCCCAAGTTCTCGATGGCTTCATTAAGCTCGGCTATCAGAGGGAACAGAGGTTGACATCCTCTACGGGGTTAGAGAAGGCAGATCTTCCTGACGCCTTGGCGCTTCCTCCGGGAACGACTCCCGGTTGAACCTCCCTGCCCTGAGCACCCCCTTGATCGTGTTCCTCTCTCTTTGAGGGTCTATAGTCAGCCTGAGCACCCACGAGTTCTAAGACAGTTTCACCCCTCCTTTTCCCTCCACTTTTGAGGATCAACTGGGATGGAAGCACAAGCTGATCGGTTGTCCATCAAACGTCTTCTCACGATACGTCATGGCCATGATCTTACACCGCAATGTCAACTCTGCAGTGTCCATGATATAATAATTGGCCAAATGATGATAGACTACCAGGATCTGCATCCAAAAAACTAATTCTATGGTAAACTGCACGGTGTATCCTGAAGCAGTATTAAGGACCTTGCCCAGGTGGAAGAGCAATGTTTGCACCAAAGTAGGCGAAAAATATAGCACTGTTGTAACTTCTTATATTGTCCATGTAATGTTGGTTACGACTTACAATCAAGTTCTCTAAATTATGATGGCAGTGTGGTGTTTCAATAATAACACTTTCATTATGGCAACACACAGGGAGGTTTTATTCCTTTCACAAAGGAACAGTTTCGCATTACAGTGAGCACACTCCTCAGTAAGATTTCCTATGTCAAAATAATATGTTGTGACAGCATCTATCTGTACAATATTAAAATAAATAGTCACTCAGTCGCATAACATTTCTAACATTTAACATTTCTTTGGATGTCAAAAACCGGAATAGGTACATTTCCGCGATTTCTTCTCATATGATCTCTGGTTAATACGACGCCAATTCGCAAACACTGGATTACGTCTTCTAGGTGGCATATTTTATGATAATGAAAATTAAAAATCAAATACATAACACATCAAAATATCTAAGAATATTTAAAGCACAACATATATGAAAATAAAATGCAATCACATAATGAAATAAACTAATTGTCACTCCCTAGTCCCTTATACTCAGAATGAAAACTGCATGTTAATAAACACTATCAAATTTCGTTAGTCATCGTTGTATTTGAATTTGAAAGTAAACTGATAAGGTAAACAGAAAAACTAAGTAAATTAAAATGACAGAAGGGAGACAGATTATTTATATGAAGACAGCTGTTTCTTTTCATGGAATGAATCATATGTTAGGTAAACTTTCTAAATGTTGTCTTATATTTAAAATACATGGAAACTTTAAAATCAAATGGGGCGGAGCACATTGAACTGAGGGTGACAAATAAAAGAGGTCCATAAATAAAAGAGTTTTGATGCTCACAAGAAATTCCTTAGGGAATTAGTAAGATAGATGTTCATTTTGACATTTAGAAGTTAGATAGAGAGATTCACTTGGCAATAAGGAGTAATCCTAGATCAGCGCTTTATTTTCGTTGTTTTTCGAGGCAAAATATTATAACATGGGATGTCTCTATTTATTTGGTTCTGTATACGGATGGGGACCTGATTAGTTGGTGGACCTGTAATAAAGAAGTGTTTACAGGTTAACTCATGTTGTGTGTGGACGAGCATCACATCGTGTTGTCTGTAATCCCTATGGGAAATTCTGGGGATGAAATACCCACTGAGATAATTTTATTATTGGGGGGCTCATGTCCTCAAGGGGAATGTATCTGGGAATGTTGAATCTGTGTTGTGTGTACCATGATTTCAATGACTTGTTGAAGTCAATTTTGAATTATACACTGTTGTCGATGGTAATAGGATTTTATTGTTAATTAGTATTAGGACGGTTGCTAAAATTAAGGATGTCACTGGCGTTGTCGGGGGGACCGCCATGGTCTCCCTCTCTCGTTCCTCCTTACTGCCCTTGAGCGGGTGTCCCGCAGGTCGTTGAATTGCCTGATGAATTCCTGTAGTCGTTCTACCGGGAGTGTTGTTCCTGCGCCTCTCATGTTGTGACGCATCATTCCTTTTAGATTTGCACTTAGTCGATCCATTCTGTTTGCCACCGTGATTGGCACCTCTGCTCTTGCGGTAGCTCGTCGTGTTCTGGACAAGTTTATCGGCGAAGCAGCTACCGATCCAGCAACGCCCTTGTCAAACCGGGTGTAAACCTTTGGAAGAGATTCACCTGTTGGACTGGACCGTGGGCCGGCTCTTGGCGTGTCGTGGCCGTAGTTTGGCACTAGGGTTGTTCCTCGGGCAGCAATACCTGATGTGGTTGGAGTCGACCAGGCGTTTGGGGTAGCCATGGGGGTTGGTTGTAGAGTTGCTGGGACAGCAACTCTGCCGCTCTTTGCGCGAGAATTGCGAGGGGCTATCGTTACTGGTCCCGTATTGAGCAATTGGAGTTTACTTTCCTCTATCGTCTGCTCTAATTCCCCGTACTCTTCTAATACATCATGGATGATGGGAATATCGTAACATATCCCGAAAGCGTGGATTATCCCGGGGAAGGATGGATTAATCCTGGATTTTCCTTGATGAATTTTTTGTCTTAGTTTATTATGGACATCTCCCTCTGATGATCATCTCTCGTAGACACGCTCACCTTTACAACGTCTTGTAATTTACTGGCGAATAATCGGTAATCTTTATGTAGTTCCATTTTCCCTAATGCTAGTAGTTTTAATACTCCTAGCAGTCTACTTTCATTTTTATTTTGTTAATCCACATTTTCTTATTTTCTCTCCTCTCCACTGGTAAATTGTGGGTACAAAACAATATATTCAATGTTTAAATTTTTCGAACTAGAAAATTTATAATTATTTAAGGACTCATAAAAGAGTTTTGATGTATTTTTTCGTTCAATATTGAAAAAGTCCTTACAATTGTTTCTTATAGTTCGTATCATAATTGAAATAAAAAATATTGAAATAAATAATCAAACCTACTAGAACACATAATCCAATTATTTTCAGACGCAAAGCACATTACTAGCTGAAGCATATCTGACGATATTCATTTAATTTTTGTTGTATATGTTTTCAGTAGTGTGTTTTGGTTACTTCTGGCCCGGAAGTGACGTCACCGGAAGCCACGTGCCACGGCACGCAGCTTCCGGTGGGCCAGAAGTGGGGACAATAGATGTTGGGGTGGAGATGGTGAGAGCGTCGGCGGTCGGTTGAGCGAAGAGTGCGCATAAAATAGAAGTTAGTTCAAAATTGAAATTCGACGGTGTTAATAAAAACTCTAATAGTTGAACGAAACTAGAAGTTAGTGTAAAACTGAAATTCAACAATCGGAGTGTTGAACTAAATTTGCGCATAAATTAAAAGTTGGTTCAAAACTGAAATTCAACGATCGGGAGTTGAGCTAAATTTGCGCATAAATTAACCGGGGTTGAAGTAAAACTTCGCATAAATTAAAAATTAGTTCAAAATTGTAATTTGACGGTGTTAATAAAAACTCTAACAGTTGAACGAAAATAAAAGTCAGTTCAAACATAGCGCAGTCATAACAAGAGAGAGAGAGAAGGTAAATAGAAGTGTTAAGTTCCGCGGATAGAACGAGAATGAAGAATGAAACATGACGCGTCGAAATATATGCGTGACTGTAGATGTCAGATGGTGAATTAATCAATGGGGGGAGTGGAGATGGCGCTCGGTTGAACTAAAATTGCGCATAAATTAAAAGTTGGTTCAAAACTGAAATTCAACAATTGGGAGTTGAACTAAAATTGCGCATAAATGAACCAGGGTTGAAGTAAAACTAATATATGTTAGTAAAAGTAATATATGTTGTGTCTGCAAAAGTTTCAATTTCAAACATTGCGTATCCATCACAAGAAGTATATCAGATGTGTAGAAGTCAGAACAAGACAGATGAATGAGATATAACGTCGAGCACGCGAAGGTGATTCAAACAGGACGACATGTGCTAATGTAAATGAAACTCCAGGTTAGTAGCAATTAGACTTGTATAATGAAGTTGGCGAAACGTATATGTAATGAGTAGGAAGGATGCGAACAACACAAATGCGAGTTAATTAATGGTCGCGGTGCGATGAACAATCTTCTTTTATAACGGTTATCGCGTGAGAAGATCGGTTCCGCATGAGCGCCCAAGTGGAACCTCCCGTGTTCACTCAAGCGGAACCCCCCCCCCCCCCCCGGTGACTAATCAAGCGGAACCCCCCCCCCCCCCCCCGGTGACTAATCAAGCGGAACCCCCCCCCCCCATAAAAAATGGAGATTAAAATCCCCCCCCCCCCCGGTGGTCACTCAAGCGGAACCCCGCCGGGTCGATGACCGGTCAATGGCCGGTCACGACCGGTTGCTAACCCCATCTAATTACTACACTTCACATCCCATGCCAGCCATGAACTACTATTGTTTGAATGAAACAGAATTAAACATGGCAGCCACCATGGAAAATTCTAACCTCAAACCTTGGTTTTACGTCACTGCGCATGCGCCGCTCCCACTCCTTCGTTTCATTTTTATGCTGCTATAACTTGTACTGGAGTGAGCCAACTTCACGCTACGGCGCCTAGTCATGTATTACTCACTTTAGCGCTACTGTGAATGCGCCTAGTCTGTATTACTCACTTTAGCGCTGCTGCGAATGCAACGAGTTCTCCGGATCGGAATCACTCCTCGCTATTGCGCATGCGCCGAGTCCTGTATTACTCAATTTAGCTCTACTGTGCACGGAAAGTTCTAACCTCAAACCTTGGATTTTACGTCGCTGCGCATGCGCCACCCCCACTCCTTCGTTTCATTTTTATACTGCTGCGAACTGGAGTGGATTGAAGACCGTACTGGAGTGAAACAATTTCCCCACCACTGCATTAAGTACCCCCACCACTCGAAAACCCGAGGAGCGATACGAGCCCGATTTTCGCGTCAGTCGTCAACGAGTTTTCATAGCGAAAAGTCGTTGGCGACTCGGTAAGAGGTTCAAATATATAGTAGGCCTATATATATTTGAACTTCTTATACTACGTTGCGTTCTTTAATGCAATGTGGTATGTGTGTGTGTGTGTGTTAATATTAGTTGTAAGTTGCACTTAATTTAAGAATTAATTTGCGCATTGCGATGTTAGTTATAAGTTGTGTTTAGCGTTAAGGTGTATTAATTTTAAGAATAATGATGGTATTTGGTTGTGTTGAATTATTTGATATTTAATAATGATGTGTTGTTAGTTTTAAGTGTTGGTATTAATAATTAATGTTGTTGTTTTGCCTTTCAGCTAGATGATAGGGGGTAGATTAACTGTAAATTCAGAAGTTCTGTTGAACTTCACTTAGAAGGGGTGGGACATCCGCACTAGCGGACTAGGTTTTTGAATTTTGTTTAGGAATATGATGGGTGGGATTAGCTTGGGTGGGTGTTAGAGTTGCGTGTCTGCATCAGCTGTTCCAGTTTCCCTTGTAATTAGTGGTTACGCTTTAATGCGGGCCGGGACGTTACGCTTTGATGCGGACGGACCAAACAAAATTGCGTCGATGTCCCTCGCAGAACGTAACTAGTGGGTTGGGAGTGGGAACCGTTAGGCAAACAGGGTGGTGGGAACAGTTACTACTGTTCCCATCACCTTGGTTCTTTATAAGTCTTAAATGACCTTGACCCACTTTCGGAAGGGTCAATGACCGACCCCCCCCCCCCCGTGTTCACTCAAGCGGAACCCCCCCCCCCCGTGTTCACTCAAGCGGAACCCCCCCCCCCCCCCGAAAATTAAAATGCCTATAACTCGATAATGGATTAACGGATTAGGACAAGCGATACATCATTGAAAAGGTCTATGTAAGACGAACATTTTAGTCAAAGAAGAATTTAGTTATCTTATTTTAGTCAAAAGTTATGCGAATTATTTGAAATAAATACCCCCTCTCTTTCCTTCCCTCCCACCTTCCCCCACTTAACGGTTGTTAACCCTTCTCATTAGCATACCGTTATAAAAGACGCATCGACCACGGCTAACATTTCATTCTGATTCCAGACGTTACGCTGCGAACTGCGAATAGAACTACCACGATGTCATCCCTGCCGACTACAACTTCCACTACAGCCTGCTCTTCTATTACAAGTTCAACTTCTACTTCTACTACGGCTTCAACTCCAGTCAAGAAAACTCTTCGCTTGAAAAATGCTCCCGACTGGTATAAGTGCAAGCTAGAGCGTTGTGTTTCTCCTCCATTATTTTTAACACTCTAAGTCTCGTGATCTACTTTTCTGAGGCCGTTGTACAGTTATATGACCTCTCCGACTTGCATTGTTTGCCGGTGTAGCTTCATATAGCGTGCAAAGAATGGTTCCTAATGAAATCTCATCAGCATTCAAAGACAGAGACAGTTGTTTTGCAAGTTAATTAGTCTTGAAATAATGAAGTAGGAAACGTATATGTAATGAGTAGGAAAGATATGAACACCGCGAATGCGAGTTAATTAGTGGTTGCGGCGCGATGAACATTTGCCTTCATTATCACATAACGACTATCTCGTGAGAAGATCGGTTCCGCATGAGCGCCCAAGTGGAACCTCCCGTGTTCACTCAAGCGGAACCCCCCCCCCCCCCGTGTTCACTCAAGCGGAACCCCCCCCCCCCCGTGTTCACTCAAGCGGAACCCCCCCCCCCCGAAAATTAAAATGGCTATATCTCGATAATGGTTTGATCGATTACGACAAGCGATACATCATTGAAAACGTCTATGTAAGACGAACATTTTAGTAAAAGAAGAATTTGGTTATGTTATTTGAGTCAAAAGTTATGCAAATTATTTAAAATAGATACCCCCTCTTCTTCCTTTCAACCCACCTCCCGGATCAATAATCGGTCACGGCCAGCTGTTACCCCTCTCATTAGCATACCGTTATAAAAGCGGAGCAAGCGTTGTTCACTCCTCATTCCGCTTCTACACGCCACTCTTGTTGTTTCGTCTCTGCTCTTTACAATATTACTTGCTTTAAAAATGCCTCCTCATCTTAGTGAAAATTTCACTTCTTCCGAAATTTCTGATGTTTTTGAACAACCTGAAGACACTTTAAATAACGACAGTGAAACTGAAGATGATGATGAAGATGATTATTATAGCGTTAAAATTAGTGAAGAACTGAAAGTTATAGCAATTGATCCACAATTCCCATTCGATACAATAGAAAAATTCATGTCTGAAGCTCATAAATGGTTGGATTCAGGATCTTACGTACGAATCGGCTCTTTTATATTGTATGATGATTGTAATTCTTTTCTTGTAACACCAAATGATAGAGACCGCATGCTGCAGTGGGCTCAAAAAATGAAGGAGTGCTACGAACAAGGTGTGGATGTTGGCGGCTATTTTACAGCGCAAGCGGTTTAATAACCAAATTACCCTTCCCCCACCCACCCCTCATTTGCATACTGTTATAAAAGCGGAGCGAGCGTTGGTCACTCCTTCATTTTGCTTCTACATGCCGCTCTTGTTGTTTCGTCTCTGCTGTTTACAATTTTACCTGCTTCAAAATGCCTCCTCATGTAAATGACCATCTTAATTCTTCCGAAATTTCCGATGTTTTTCTACAACCTGAAGACATTTTAAATAATGATAGTGAGAGTGAAGATGATGATGTTGATGATGTTGATGATGTTGATGATGTTGATGATGATCATGAATATCCCGTTAATCTTAATGAAGAATGTGAAGTTATAGAAATTAATCCAGATTATCCATTTCATACAATAAAAAAGTTTATCATTGAAGCTCATAAATGGTTGAACAGAGGATGTTGTGTACAAATTTGTTCCTTTATATTGTATGATAATAGTGATACTTTCCTTGTGACACCAAATGATAGAGACCGCATGCAGCAGTGGGCGCAAACAATGAAGGAGTGCTACGAACAAGGTGTGGATGTTGGCGGCTATTTTGAAGCGCAAGTGGTTTAATAACCAAATTACCCTTCCCCCACCCTGCACCTTATCCCTTCCCAATCCTTATTCCTTCCCCCTCCCCATTTTTTAAAACTCATAAAAGGCGGGCTATGAACCTCCAGGTTTCTAGTCTGTACTTGCACCTTGTGCCGTCAAGATGCTTACCACTTTGTCTTTTAGTAGTATTACAGGCACTGAGCATAAATTCTATAGAAAATTTTGTTCTCTACTTGAGAAACCGCAAAAACTACCTCCAAATACTTTCACCTACAAGCTACCTCTGATGGACAAGGATGATGTAAGCAAAATACCATTAGTTCAAGCGAAATTTCTGGAAGAAAAAAATCTTGTTTATGTAAGAGAAGTGTATCATAATGAATATTCAAAAAGATTGGCTTACGAATTCATTAAGGAACATGCAGGACGTGAAAAAGAACAGTATCCAGGACCATTTTATTTATATCTTTTTGAGAATGGAGCTAGTGTAACGGTAGAAATAAGTATCAAATTAATGTAATTCTCCCTACCAAATTTGTGGGGTGAGGGTTTGAAGTAGATTTGCGCATAAATTAAAAGTTAGTTCAAAACTGAAATTCAACAATTGTTGGTCGAACTAAATTTGCGCATAAATTAACCGGGGTTGAATTAAAAGTTCGCATATCTTCCTATCAAGTTTATGAAGTTAGAATTTTGTTTTGCTGTAAAGTTATTGAAATAGTATTTGTATAAGGAAAATTCATATTGAAATACATGTTGTAATTTAGTCGTAGAGATGTGTACTGTACGAAAGCTGGATTTATAGTGAGTCGGCGCGACAAATAAACTTGTATTTATGCAGATTGTTAAAATGGAATAAAGAGATGATAGTAGCAAAACGCTCGAAGTAGAAAGTGTGAATAATGTTATATAAAGAAATAATAGTTAAACAAGGAAAATATTGAAAATTCAAACTAGTATTAAAAAAATATGAACGGACAATCAATTTTGTAGAAGGTTAATATTTTGTTGAAAACGTTTGATTTTCTTGGATAGTGAAGAAGAAGAAGAAGATGAAATAGTGGTAGGGGGACCGTTATAAAAGGAGGAATGTGAGAGCCCATTTCATTTCTCTGCGAAACTTCGAAGAGTAAACATCTCAACATGTATCATTGCGATAAATGTTCGGAATCGTTTCACGATGAAATTCTATTAGACTGTCATAAAGAACTAATTCACAACAACGCAGAAGAAAAACAAGAAGAACAAGAAGAACAAGAAGAACAAGAAGAACAAGAAGAACAAGAAGAAATAACAGCAACATCTTCAACTACTTTACCGAATCTACAAGTATTTGCTTTACCCGGTAAGGTAGTAATGCATCATAAGATTCAAAATGAAAACTTGAACTTAGAAGAATTTATTAGAGAAGCAAAACCAATCGTAAGTAAAACGTTAAAAGAAGAATTGAAAAGATTGAACTTTCTTAAATTTAGTTTACTACTAGAAGCTATGTTTATAAATGTACAAGAAGAATTATCACCAAGAGGATTCATAACAAAAAACCGAACCATCATGGAAAGTTCAAACATTGATTCAATAGTAGAGAACTGTATAGAAGAAATATTAACCAAAATTCAGGAACATGAAGGAAAAGGATCCGGATGGAGTCTTTCAAGTATTGAAGGATTAGATATAAGAGTTCAAAAACACGGATATGGACTAAGGGGATCTAGTTACATTCCTTTGCCTAAAAGTATTGAAGATACAAAATCTTGTATTAATGTTAGAAATGCAGACAATGAATGTTTTCGTTATGCAATGACAGCTAAATTTGTACCAAATAATGCGTATAGACCTGACCGGGAATATGAAAATCAAAGAAATAAGTACAATTTTCAAGGAATAACTTATCCTGTATCACTAGAAGATATATCAAAATTTGAGAAGAAAAATCCCGGTACTTCTATCAATGTTTTTGCATTAGATAGTTCAAACAAAGTGTATCCTTTACGTATTGCAAAAGAAGAACTACCAGATCATACGGATTTACTACTATTAACACGAGGAGATGTGTCTCACTATGTGTACATAAAGCAATTCGATCGTCTTGTTAACAAGCAACTTTCAAAAAATAGAAACAAAAAGTTGATTTGCAAGAGATGTTTTAATTTTCAACGAGAAGGAAGACAAGGAAGAGAATGGTTACAAGAGCACAAAAGATTATGTAACAATAATTATGAAGCAAAGATTAATTTACCTGCAGAAAACAGAGCATTCGTTTCATTTGAAAAAGTTCATCATCAATACCGTATCCCTTTAGTTGTGTATGCGGATTTTGAATCAACACTTGTTCCAGTTGAAGAAGAAAATTGCGAAGCAAGAAAAAGTGTAAAGTATCAAATGCACAAACCAAACAGTTTTTGTTTAATGGTCAAATCAACATTATCAGAAGAACATTTAAACAGATATGGATTAACTTCAGAACCTCTAGTATATCGTGGTGAAAATGCGGAAAAAATATTTCTTGATCACCTATATTCAATAGCTGGAAATACACAAAGATTATATACAAATATTGTACCAATGAAACCGATGGACGAAGAAGAAGAAATTCAACATGAAAATGCAACTCGATGTTTTTTGTGCAAAAATGATTTTACTATTGAGAATTATAAAATTAAAGATCACGACCACCTCACAGGTTATTACAGGGGTGCTGCTTGTAATAAATGCAACTTGAGCTATCGTTTACCACTATTTATTCCTGTGGTTCTGCATAACCTCAGTGGGTACGACGCTCATTTTATAATACCCGAATTAGGAAGAGACGACGGTAAAATCGATGTGTTAGCTGAAACTTCAGAAAAGTTCATAAGTTTTTCCAAAGAAGTTGGAAACCTCAAATTAAGATTCTTGGACTCCTACCGATTTATGCCGTCAAGTTTGTCCAAACTTTCTGAAAACCTAAGGAAACAAGATTTAATCGAAACGAAGAAGATTGTAAACAACGACAAACTGGATCTGGTACTTCGAAAAGGTGTTTTCCCATATGATTACATAGACAGTTTAGAAAGATTTAATGAAACATCATTACCTCCAAAAGAAGAATTTAAAAGTAAACTTTTCGACATGGATATATCTCAAGATGATTATAATCACGCATGCAAAGTATGGAACGAATTAGGATTTAGAACATTGGGAGAATATTCAGATTTTTATGTTAAACTAGATGTGACTTTATTATGTGATGTGATGGAAGAATTTAGAAATACGTGTTTTGCAGCATATGAATTGGACCCTCTTCATTCGTACACTTCGCCTGGACTAGCGTGGCAAGCCATGTTGAAAGAGACAAATTGTAAAATACAACTTCTTACAGATATAGATATGGTTTTGATGTTAGAGTCAGGAGTTCGCGGAGGATTGACGCAAAGTGTAACACGACATGTCAGGGCAAACAACAAGTATTTGCCCGATTATGATGCATCAAAACCAACAACATTCCTGGGTTATTTCGATGCAAATAACTTATACGGATGGGCAATGTCGAATCCCCTTCCATATGATAATTTCAAATGGATAGATCCTGAATCAATAGGAAACATAATGGATATACCGAAGCATGGTGAAACAGGTTATATTTTTGACGTCGACTTTGAATATCCCGAACATCTTCACGATCAACATTATGATTTACCACTGCTTCCGAAGACCGAAATTTCTCCAACTGGAAGATGGCCGAAATTAATGATGACTTTAACCGACAAGTCTCGGTATGTTGGACACTACTGGATGATACAACAGGCCTTAGACTTGGGATTGAGAATTACAAAAATTAATCGAGTATTACAATTCTCTCAATCTTGTTGGTTAAAACCGTACATTGACAACAACACAAGAAGAAGAGCTGCTGCTACATCAAGTTTTCAAAAAGACTTTTTCAAACTAATGAACAACGCAATATTTGGCAAGACTTTGGAAAACAAAAGGAAACATAAGGATATAAAATTGGTAACTGATCCAGTAAAATTACAGAAATTAGTGCAACAACCAAACTTTGGTACATCTGTAATTATTAATGAAAATCTAGTTCTTATTTCCATGAACAAGAAGTCAGTTACAATGGATCGTCCTTTGTATCTTGGAATGTCAATCTTGGATATTTCTAAAACACACATGTACGAGTTTCATTATAAGAAGATGGTTAACTATTATGGAAGAGAGAACATTGGTATTGCATATATGGATACGGATGCTCTAATTTACTGGATTAAAACAAATGACATGTACGAAGATCTACGCACTTTTATGTATAAAGATGATTTCGACTTTTCCGATTATCCCAAGGACCATCCAAATTACGACTACGACAGAAACAAAAAAGTATTGGGAAAATTTAAAGATGAAACAAATGGTGTGCCGATGATGGAAATTGTAGCATTAATGTCCAAACTATATTCATTTCAACTGTACATAAGCAAAAGGAACGAATATCAAGTCACGAAGAAAGCCAAAGGAATAAAAACCTCTTTCCTGAAGAAGAACGTACAGTTTGAACATTATAAAAGATGTTTGTTTGAAAATGTTGAAACAACTGCAACATTTAACACCATAAGAAGCTTCAACCATCGTCTTTTCAGTGTGAAGCAAACCAAATCGGCATTGAGCTATAAGGATGACAAGAGATACATCCTTGAAGACAACATAAGAACTCTGCCATTTGGACATTACTCTCTAAACCCTATCGACCAGTAAACCTATTCTTCGTCCTCTACCTTCTTCCTTTTTTCCTTTCCGTAAAGAAGAGGGGACATGGCAAGCCCAATGCCATGTTCCCTCTTTTTTACACTAATATGAAATGGCCTTGACCTATATTCAAACTATATAAAAGAGAAAGAACTGTTGTACGGATCAGTATTTTTACAAGCGATGTGCAAGCAACACCTGAAGATGGAAAGTGTGAAGGACAAGATTGTAAATGAACTACATAAACCAGCAAGAAGAAGATTTCCAAGAAGAAGTACAATTATTAAGGGAATGAATGATCTGTATCAAGCTGATCTCATTGAAATGATACCGCACAGTAAATTAAACAAAGGTTTCAAATATATTTTAACAATTATAGACTGTTTTACTAAAATAGCTGACGCTTTACCATTGAAGGATAAGACTGGTAAAAGTGTTACAAAAGCTATGGAAACAACGATACAAAGAAATAAATTCAAAATCAAACATCTACAGACCGATGATGGAAAAGAATATTTTAATAAAGACTTTGGAGCTTTAATGAAGAAATATCAAATAAATCATTATTCTACAAATTCTGAAGTTAAAGCTTCAATAATTGAAAGATTCAATAGAACATTAAAAGGAGCGATGTACAAACAATTTTCAAAACGAGGATCATACGTGTGGTATGACATATTACCACAACTTATAAAAGAGTATAACAACAAATATCATCGTACCATCGGAATGAAACCTATCCAGGTAAACAGCGCTAATGCTAAGGTTGTATTACAACGCATCAGAAATAATACAACACCTAAATTGGAAAAGTTACAACCAAAAAAGTTTAAAGTCAACGATAAAGTTCGTATAAGCAAATACAAAGGTGTATTTAGTAAAAGATATCTACCAAATTGGACTAATGAAGTATTTACAGTTTATAAAGTGCAACCAACTATACCTGAAACCTACTTATTAAAGGATAACAAGGGTGAATTACTTCAAGGTGGATTCTACGGACATGAATTGTTGAAATCAACAGTCGGTGATGTATATCTTGTTGAAAAGGTTTTACAAAGGAAAAAGGATATGGTTAAAGTCCGGTGGTTAGGATTCGATAAAAGTGAAGACTCTTGGATTCCTTCAAAAGACCTGGTATAGTAACTTAATAGCTCATTGTGTGTTTAACCTTGACACAAGATGGAGATTGTGCAACAAAAAAATCGATTTAATATCAATAATATTGATGAATTGACGGTCGACAATGATAAGTTAAATCATGGTAAACATGGTGAATTACTACCAAATACAATAAGATGTTTAATAACTGGTCCTTCAAATTGTGGAAAAACAAATGTTGTTTTTAACCTTATAACTAATCCTAAAGGATTGCGCTTTAACAATATATACATTTTTTCAAAATCATTGCAACAACCAAAATATCAATTATTGGATAAAGTACTTGCAAGTGTACCTGAAGTGCATTTCTACAAGTTTAATGCCAGTGAAACAATTATGCAACCAAATGAAGCAAAACCATTTTCTATTTTTATTTTTGACGATGTGTCTTGTGAAAATCACGACACTATAAGGAATTACTTCGCTATGGGAAGACATCATAATATCGATAGCATTTATATTGGTCAAACATACAGTAAGATTCCAAAACAACTCATAAGAGACAATGCAAATATGTTGATCATCTTCAAGCAAGATGAAACAAATTTAAAGCATATATACAATGATCATGTAAATGCGGATATGCCATTTGAGAAATTTAAAGAAATGTGTGGCAAAGCATGGAATGAGAAATATGGCTTTCTCGTTATTATGAAGGAAGAAGATATTAAAAATGGTAGATATCGTATAGGGTTGGATAAATTTGTATTTATGCGTTGAACTACCGATGCTACATCTAGTTACACGTTGAACTTCACAGTGTAAACATGGTGAATCAAGAAAAACTATTAAAAGAAATAAAATCACTCAGTGATTCTATTAGGATGAAGAATCGTGCATTGAGGATGGGTTTAAGTGAAAGAGAAGAATTTCTAGAGACTACATTTAAACCTATTACGGAACCTTTAAAACAGATATCAGAAACTATTGGTAAACCTCGTTATGAAGGAGATGTTTTACTACCAGTTTCTAAACAAGAAGTACAAGCATTAAAAAAAGAAGAAGATGATGATTCATATACAAGTGCTAGTGAGCAAGAAGAAACAAAAGAAGAAGAAGAACCAATTGTTGAAAAGGAAGAAGAACAGCCAATACCTGAAGCTGAACAATCTATTCCAAATTTAACTCAATTGAGTAGCGATATATTACAACATGGACCTCTTGGAAGAAAATATATAATGAAAATGCTACACGACATGAAATCAAACCCGAATTTGAGTAGATCACACGTATACGGAGCAAGAATTGATGGAAATGAATTAAAGATCGGCGATTCAAAGCTTGAAATAACACAAGACGATTACATCATTATTGGTGAGCATAAATATAAAGGAACAAAAGGACTTTATGAATTAATTTTTAAAAACATACCACTAAGATATTCATCCAAAGATTTAAGTGTTTTTAAGGAAATTCTACAAAATACTAACGCTCATAAAAGAAACTACTTAAAGGATGCAATGATTAATCGTTCACGTGCAACAAAATATAACATTGTTATAAAAAAGTTGTTTCCTCCACGAAAATTGCCAACATTACGTACTGCACCAGCGGTGAGACAACCACTGAAAAGAAAATCTTTATCACTTATGGATTTATCACTTCTTGAACAACATGGTAAAAAGAGTAAAGGAGATACTTCAACATCTGGCAAAGGATTGATGAAAAATCTATACAATACGAATGTGATTTACTACAACGACATCAATAAATTGGTTGATAGAATGAGACTATTGCATGAAGCCATGGAAGCCGGTCATACAGGTTTAAATAATGAATGGGTAGCTCTGATTGACGAACTCAGGAATCGCGGCATAATCGTATAATTGTCCGCGGATATATAAGAGTTGCAGGCGTATAATGTGTCAGTTCTAACATGAGCGTCGACAAGTTCGGACGATACTCCGCGTTAGGAGTGCAAGTTGGAGAAAACAGAAAAAGAAGTGGATTACCGCAAACACCCGAAGGTGACTATAACATAAATAATAAACGTTTAAAGTTTGTTAAGGATCCAGAAGAAGATGGAGATGCAACAAATTTAAAAACAGTAAAGGAGGAAACATCTACAAGTTTAAAACTCGACAACAACCAACTGTATGATGCAAAATCTCACAGGGTTATTAATGTTGCAAAACCAGTCAACAATGGAGATGTTGTTAATAAAGGCTATTTTCTATCTGCGATGGAATACGCTTTACTGTTGGAAAAGACTAAAAGTGGAAAAAAGTACAATGCTTTAAATTATAAAATAACTAATGTAGCAGATCCAACCGAGGATACAGATACAATCAATAAGCGTTATTTGCATTCTGTAATACCAGAAAAGAAAAAAGATGGATTTTCCTTCTATAAATATACTATAAACGATATTGGATATCCTAAAGAAGAAAGTGATGGTGTTAATATAAAATACATTAAAGATAATTGTATTTTATATAATGGTGCTGTTATTGATTGTCATGGAAAAGTGTTGTCCAATCTGAAAGATGGTTCAACTCCATCGGATGCTGCTACCGTGAGACAAATGAATGAAAGCTTGAAGAAAGGAACATCCGCTTTTGTTAAACAAAATCAGGTGGTGTCAAAGAAAGGTGATGAGTTTATGCAAGGAAGTGAAAAGTTTACCTTACTACAACTACAAAATGACAAGTGGGATGGAAAAAATAAAAGATTGTCAAATATAAGTTTAGGCACGGAAGAACATGATGCTGTTATTTTAACACAAGTACCACAACTATCAGCTACTGGTGTTAATTTTATATGTAAAGGTAAACGATTAACCCAAGTTAAATCTGGTAAAGATGATCAGGATTGTGCTGTTGTAAAACAAACTATAATTTTAGATAAAATAAATAACGTATATGATGGAAAAAATAGAAGAATATCTAACATATCAGCAGGAATAGCTCCGAATGATGTTGCTACTATTAATCAAGTTATAGCGACCTCTAAAAAGGATCCATCGGTGTATACATGTAATGGTAAACGTATCACAAATCTTGATAATCCTACATATGACAAAGATGCTACTAATATCGAGTATGTAACGAATCTTGTAGGTAATGTAGTTATTGATATGCATAATCATTTGATTAATACATCGATGAAACACAATAAAATCGAAGATTCTCAGAGAAACCAATGGATTAAAGATGAAATCATTGATAAATACTAGTAAAACGTATGAATATTTAAGTATGGAATACACAAAAAAGGATTCATTATCATAAAGTATTTCATAGAGTGAAGACGTTGGTTACATAAAACAACATAATGAAGACCGTATCGCTCAGTCGTCGTCAAGACAGCGGCAAGAGAGGACGTGGTTTAACATCAGCTGCATTATCCCTGCTCAGACGGATTCCAATTGGTGCTGTTGTGAATCGAACGATAGACGCTTTACCATACGAATTACATCTGCCCGGAGGTTATCAATATTGTGGACCTGGAACTAAGTTGGCAAAACGTTTAGCAAGAGGAGATCCTGGAATTAATAAATTAGATCAAGCTTGCAAAGAACACGATATAGCATATTCAAAGTATAAAGATTCAACAAATAGATCAATAGCGGATAAAATTCTAGCGGAAAAAGCTTGGCAAAGAGTAAAATCAAGTGACGCAAATATTGCAGAAAAAGCAGCGGCTTGGGCAGTAACTACAGCCATGAAGACCAAAGCAAAGTTAGGTGCTGGAAGACGTCGCAGAGGAAGACCTGCAAAAAGAAGCGCTCCCAAAAGAGGTGGAAACATTAAAAAAGGACATCGTAGAACTCGTAAGGCAAATGTAAAGAAGACTTCTGTTTGGCAAATGGTAAAAAACGGAGCAGGTTTATATCTAAGACCATACCGTGTGTACTAAATAAAAAGAATCAATTGCTAATTCCAAATAAAGCCTTAACAAATCATCAGTTAAATGATTATGTAAAATGTTTGAAAATACCATTTTTTCGAGGAGTTTTTATGAAAGATGCATTACCAACTAAAATATGGGAAAATGAAACTGGAATAGTAAATTTGGATTCCACCTATGGTCCAGGCACTCATTGGGTATGCTATAAAAAGCTCGGACAAACCGTTTACTACTTTGACAGTTTTGGCAATCTACCACCGCCAAAAGAACTGCAACATTATTTTCGAAACTCCAAAAACATTTTTTACAATTACAAAAGAGAACAGCCTAACAATACTGAAATATGTGGGCATTTATGTTTGGAGTTTCTAGCGAAGAGTGTCAGTCAGCTTTAAGATGTCATCGTATACAGTGTCACTGAGTGGAAATTCATCCACATTGAAAAGTACGCTGTTCCCAGCATTGCGTCTATCCAAGGAAAGATTATGGGAAGCGGCATTACTTGATTTAACTACCTACAACTCAATTCCCAATGTTACGGAAGGAAAGAACAATTTACTACATTATTATGAAACTAAGGATGCTTCAGGAAAATACTCAGAATTGAAAATAATTACATTTCCTACTGGAGCTTATGAAATCGATGATATAAACCAATTACTACAAAAACAACTCGGAGAAGAAAAGATCACCGTTAAAGGAAACAATAATACTTTAAAAGCAGAAATAACTTCAAAATATTATATCGATGTCAGCTTGGAAAACTCCATTGGCAGTTTACTTGGATTTACAGATACAAAAAAGAAAATCTTAACTCCTGGAACTACTCATTCAGGTGATACAACTGTTACAATATTGAAAGTCAATAGTATCGATGTAACATGTAATATTATACACGGATCGTATAGAGAAGGAGTGAATCAGCATATTTTACATACATTTTATCCAACTGTGGCTCCCGGTTTTAAAATTGTTGAGAAGCCACAAAACTTGATATACCTACCGTTAAACACCAGTTTCATTTCAGACATCGTACTGAACATATTGGATCAAGACGGTGTTAGTGTTGACTTTAGAGGAGAAACGATAACTATACGGATACACATTAGAGCGGCAACATAAAAGTCGACATGGGATTATCATTTAAACCGCAACGGAAGAGTCGGGAGCTCAGTAGCTCCTCGACATTGGAAGAGTTAACATCGGACAACATTCGTTTTCTACAGAAGATTGGATTGAAACTTAACAACAATGGATATCCTGGATATATCTCAAGGACCGACATTCGACGAAACACTATGGGAGAAGGAATATCACACGCACAACCCTTACACTTCATCAAAATTAAACAATAACGATGAAATAAGGATTCCCATTCAACAACAAGATATTTACACATTACCGTGTGAAAGTTATTTATACATTGAAGGACGGGTATTAAAATTGGATGGAAAAACTGCTTCAACAGTTCCTTTTATAAATAACCCGATGGCATATCTTTTTGATGAAATAAGATATGAGATATCAGGGGTGACAGTTGATTCGACAAAAAAGGTTGGTATAACAACAACATTGAAAGGATTAACATCATTAACACCGCATGAGAAGAATTCAATAGTCACCGCCGGATGGGTTGCTCCTGATAAAGACACTATAACACCGAATTCCAACGGTCACTTTGATTTTCATGTACCTTTACGATTGCTTTTGGGATTCGCTGAAGATTACAAACGAGTAATAATAAATGTCAAACAAGAATTGGTATTACTCAGATCTTCAACTAACAAGGACTTGATACTTGCAGACCCTGCAACTACTGAAGATAAACTGGAATGGCAACTACAATTAGATAAAGTTGTTTGGAGAGTACCTCATGTAAGATTGGCCGATGAACATAGAATCCTATTATTGAGAAAGTTAAAATCTGACCGTGATATTGTGATGCCATTCCGAAGTTGGGAATTCCATGAATATCCTACACTACCTCAGACAGAACGACAAACATGGACCGTCAAGACATCAACTTACTTGGAACGAGCAAGGTACATAATACTCGGTTTTCAAACTAAGCGAAAAGATGTTATCACTGCAAATGCCGGTCAATTTGATAACTGTAAAATAAAGAATTGTAAAGTTTTCCTAAACTCTCAATTCTTTCCGTATGACAATTTGAATGTCATGTTCAGCAAAAAACGTTTTTCCATTTTATACGATATGTATGCAAGATTTCAATCGTCATATTATGGAAAGACTAATACTCCACTATTATCACCTGACCAATATTATTCCAAGGCTCCGATAATTGTAATAGATTGTTCAAAACAAAATGAATCGGTAAAATCATCAAGTGTGGATATAAAAATTGAAATGGAATTTGAAGAACCAGTAGCGGATGGAACTTCAGCATACTGTCTTATTCTACATGATAAAATAGTTACTTACACACCGCTGACCGGAATCGTGAAGAATGTACTTTAAACAGAATTAGTACAACGACTGCAGATTTTTGAGGTTAGAATTATCTGTCTCAATTTTTGAGGTTAGAATTTCGTTTGTGAAAGACAAGTTAAAAACAAACATTTATGTGAGTGTATAAATTTCAAGGATTCGACGAAAAACATAAAAGCGAGAAAATCATGAGTGGAAAATTCATTATATCTTCGACCGTCGTATGGGAAACATCGTTCGCAAGATGAGTTCTACTAACGGAGAAGAAAATACACCTTTAATGGATGAGAATAGTTCAGATATAGAAAAACAAGTTGAACGAGAAATGGACGAGTTCCTCAAGTTTAACAAACATAAGAAGAGAGAAGAAGAAAAAGAAGAAGGAGAAGCTGAAAAAGAAGTAAAAAGAAAAAAGGTTGAAGTTAACATTACAACTAATATTTTAACAGAAGTATTTCTTTGGATTTTCTACCCCATTTCTTCATGCATGACGAAAAGTATTTCAGTTGGAATTTTAAAATCATTGGATTATTCACCGATTGTTATTTTAAATCATGGAAATAAAATGGTTACATTCACTGAAACTTCTTGGGAATCATTTATGAAACATTTACATCTTTTGGAATGCTATTTGAGTAACAACACATTTGGAAGAAGAACAAGATTAAGTTTATTGGAATCAAATATTGAAGTTGATATAGTGAAACATCGTGGAGGACAAATGGTTCGCTTCAGAGATTTAACTAGACATGATGTAAAATTACATTTGACTAAAGAAGAATTTTACACTTTAAGTTGTACTACCGGTCCCGTCACCAGATATTTGAAACAACTAATATTTTCAAGTGCAATAATCAAAGACTATCTAATCGATACATTGGACAGACAACCTTTCGTTCCAATTTTATACGGTCCCGTGGATACTTCAATTTTTAATCGAATACCTCAAGAAGTGGATATGTGGAGACAATTGAACAACTATCACACCAACTTTAATATCGACGAAGAAGCGCAAGAAGTTAAAGAAGAACAATCGTGTTTGTAATACAAGTCAGTTGCTGACGAGACTTCATCATGAACAAACGGGTTTCGTTTTCTAATGCGCCACATATAATGGAAGTTAAAAAAGGTATAATTGAATTTCAAGCTTTTCGAGGAAATGATGGAAATTTTATTATAAAAGAATTAGTAATTTTGGATATGAACACATCTGTAGTTTATCATTACTTATTCAAACCTCCATTACCATTCAATAGACTAACAACTAAAGCGAAAGTTACAAACAAATGGTTGTACAAACATTTTCACAACTTAAGATGGGATGAAGGTTTTATTAATTATAACATGATGCCGCACATTATGAATCATTACTGCAAAGAGTTCAAAACTATCTACACAAGAGGATTGGAAAAAGCTAATTGGATACAATCATTTACAAGCAACGAAGTGATAAATGCAATAATAGATAGAGATTTCCAATGCTACTTCAATGAACTTTGTATTTCATCAAAGAGTTTTAAACATCGAAGGTCACAGTGCGCTTTGAAGAATGCTTACCGCTTAAATAATTTCCTTCAACAGAATGGTGGGGGTAATGTCGGTAATAAAAGTGAGAGCGCTACCATGACGCAGCATGAGTATTACTCGAACCTCCGAAGAGACAACATCTCCGACGGACATTATTATTAACAAGAAGATTAACAATAACATCAAGATGGCATCACAGAACTTTCTTCAAAATTTGGTTGATCAATTCAACGCTCATTCTAAATCAACAATCTTACCGACGAAGAAATGTTCTGAACTAAAAGAAGAAAAACATTACATCATACATACAATCAAGAAG
Source organism: Neoaliturus tenellus (assembly GCA_030545055.2). Classification (NCBI taxonomy): domain Eukaryota; kingdom Metazoa; phylum Arthropoda; class Insecta; order Hemiptera; family Cicadellidae; genus Neoaliturus; species Neoaliturus tenellus. The sequence continues at coordinate 7,607,724 of CM061531.1, forward strand.
ATGGATACTTCAATTGGTGATGCTATTAATTGCACATTGAGCGAGGCGCCGTATACAGTTGGTGACGAACCGAAGTTTCAAATCTTCCTACCGAAACGGTTTGTACAACTTCTACAAAATGAAGATCTTCGAGTTATTCAACCTGGCGCACTCTATTTAGTTTCACACGGACCGAGTGGAAACAACTCAACTGAACTAACTATTCATGTAACACCTACTACTAACTAGTTTGTACATAACATTGTAAATATATGTGTTTGTAATGGTTTCTCAATAAAGATGATATAAAACAAAAAAGAAAAATAAAAGAAGCAACATATTGTTATGTCTTTGTACATAGCAATATGTTGCTTTTTTTAAAAATTCCACGGGATGACCTTGACCCAATTTTGTGTGATAATAAAAGTGAAAATCAACTTGTGAAATTCATCAGTCTACGACTACCTTTCGTACCGTACACATCTCGCTCTCTATAACTAAATACAAAACTTCAACATGTCCTTAAAGGTCAAGTGTGCATCTTACGATACCAACACCATTACGAGTTTTGAACAACTTGAAGATTTAACCAACGAAATGCGAGTTTTACTTACCGGTGGTTATCACTTAACTGTTGATGTTAGTGCTACTAATGTAAGGATGTTTACTAAAACAAAATACTGCGATGATGAAGTATTTCTTTCTACACAACCTACAACATCTTCATCGCCAACTGGTCAACATAACATCAAGTTCCACAAGTACTACCAATGTTAAATAGCTTTTATCAAATAAAACTAAGGAATCACGTGATCAATGTCAAGTTGATAAAAAGTGTGTGATACTTGGATAACTAATCATTCGCTTCCCAACTCTCGCTGCGTCAACACCTATTTTTAAAGATGTTATACAGAATGATGATTGAACTTGATGGAAAGATCTATGGAAAAGATTACAACACCGTTGAACAAATGACAGAAGATTTAGAAATATTAACCCGAGAAGGATATCAGGCTAAATTAATTTTAAAATTTCCTGAAGTACATCCACTATCGACTGAAGAACTTATCGCTATGGCTAAAGCGGAGAGAGAGAAAAAGTCTGAAGAAAACAAACAGGAGGGAGAGAAAAAGTCTGAAGAAAACAAACAGAAACAAACTTCTTAAGTATCAATTTTCCTTACATTAGTAAGGTATATTTTTTTAAAACTTCGTTTGGATGACCTTGAAATTATCCCCACCACTTTTTGTAGTACATAAAACTGACTATTCAACACTGTACACTCTTATTCTTTCACTGGACTCAGCAGCGTCAACATGGAAAAACAAAATTACAAGTACGAACCTCGTTATTGTTGTGAACAACAGTGTACAGATTTAGGACCAATGATGGTGGACGGGTTAGCTTGCACTAAGTGTGAATTTTTCGGATCTTGTTACTGCAAGTGCAAAACAAAACAACTACCGCCACCGGAATTGCGAACTTTCAAATTTTACAAATCAAGATATTTTCATACATGCTGTCCTCAAAGATGTTTCAAATTTCATCCTCTCGATCTAGCTTATTGTCAACGCACCAAGTCTCATCAAGATGATTTTTGTACACATATGATAAAAAGATGTAAATACAGATCAGATTGGTATTCAGATCCTGTTGAACCATCGAATGTGTAATTTCAGTTTTACACTCTTTTTTAAAACTTCAATTGGATGACCTTGAGATTTCCCCCCACCATTGGTTTTTTTTTAGATTCCCCCCACCATAAGTCTTTTAGGTTTCTCCCCACCATTAGTTTAAGTTTTGTATCTTATTGAATCCACCTTTGAATTATTTCACTTCCAACATTCTAACTAACAACATGGGAACACCTTTCGTCAGGTTTCAACATATAATAACTGAGAGGGAAGAAATGGAAGAATTGTTTCAAAACTTGCTCGCTATAATGGATAGATATTATATGAGATGGATCAGAATTGATGTTCAATATTTACGTCCTGGTGAATTATCTTCATCATCACAGAGTGAGGAGGACGAGGCAACTACTACAGCTAAGATATTTGAATTAAAAGACGAAGAAGAAGAACTTAGCTTTTTATTTAATCATAAGCTCGCCGTTAAATAAGCCCCCTCCCTTGGCGGCGTTCCTCATTTACTCGCCAACTCTCCAACGATGAACAACTCTCCATTGGCACGGATGAATTCTAGTTTTGAAATAAACTCTAAAGAAGAGTTACAAGCTATTTTTAATATTTTACAAGAACTTGTAGATAATTATACAACTATCAAAATGAATTTGGAAATAACATACGATTGTCCTATTTGTGATAAGGTTGAAAGTTCAGACGAAGACAGTTTACTAAATCTAACTCCTGCACCATCTGACACTACTGACGGTAATAATGAAGAGCAAAATCTATCCCCCGCCACTTCTTTGTAATTCATCTTTCCCCCCACCACTTTTTTATTTAATTAACATTTCTCGCTTTCACTCCTCATTCCGTCTTCGACTTTTAAACTATCAACATAACTTCTTTTAAAATTTCAAACACTAATACAATCATGATGGATATGATGGATGAAGTTCCCTTTGTAACTAGAATGGAAGAGGATAAATTGAAATTGGAAATTAAACGATTGGAAATGGAGCAGGAAAACCAACTCGGAATATTACGTCTCTTCACACTTTTCAAATACATCATCTGGGGACTCTGCGTTTACCTTTTTCTCGTCGTTGGCGTTTGTTTCTACAACTCCATAGTTCATCACAAAAATTCAACCTGTATAGTTCCTGGTATTGCACATTGATTGTATTTGTTTTTACGAATAAAGTTCAAAACTTAAATCTACCTATCCCGCTATCACCGGGTAGTTCAACTCTCAGAACTATTTCCTGTGCTAGCGGGATAGGCTTTTTTAAAACTTACTCGGGATGACCTTGACATACTTTCCGTAACCCAATTATCAAGTTGAATTTCAGTTTTATACTTACTTTTAATTTATGTGCAAATTTAGTTCAACCGAGATCTTCTCACGCGATAACCGTTATAAAAGGAGATTGTTCATCACGCCGCGACCATTAATTAACTCGCATTTGAGTTGTTCGCATCCTTCCTACTCATTACATATACGTTTCGCCAACTTCATTATACAAGTCTAATTGCTACTAACCTGAAATTTCATTTACATTAGCACATGTCGTCCTGTTTGAATCACCTTCGCGTGCTTGACGTTATATCTCATTCATCTGTCTTGTTCTCACTTCTACAAGTCTAACATACTTCTTGTGATGGATACGCAATGTTTGAAATTGAAACTTTTGCAGACACAACATATATTACTTTTACTAACATATATTAGTTTTACTTCAACCCTGGTTAATTTATGCGCAATTTTAGTTCAACTCCCAATTGTTGAATTTCAGTTTTGAACCAACTTTTAATTTATGCGCAATTTTAGTTCAACCGAGCGCCATCTCCACTCCCCCCATTGATTAATTCACCATCTGACATCTACAGTCACGCATATATTTCGACGCGTCATGTTTCATTCTTCATTCTCGTTCTATCCGCGGAACTTAACACTTCTATTTACCTTCTCTCTCTCTCTCTTGTTATGACTGCGCTATGTTTGAACTGACTTTTATTTTCGTTCAACTGTTAGAGTTTTTATTAACACCGTCAAATTACAATTTTGAACTAATTTTTAATTTATGCGAAGTTTTACTTCAACCCCGGTTAATTTATGCGCAAATTTAGCTCAACTCCCGATCGTTGAATTTCAGTTTTGAACCAACTTTTAATTTATGCGCAAATTTAGTTCAACACTCCGATTGTTGAATTTCAGTTTTACACTAACTTCTAGTTTCGTTCAACTATTAGAGTTTTTATTAACACCGTCGAATTTCAATTTTGAACTAACTTCTATTTTATGCGCACTCTTCGCTCAACCGACCGCCGACGCTCTCACCATCTCCACCCCAACATCTATTGTCCCCACTTCTGGCCCACCGGAAGCTGCGTGCCGTGGCACGTGGCTTCCGGTGACGTCACTTCCGGGCCAGAAGTAACCAAAACACACTACTGTTTTCCAACCTTTTCATCTAACTGTATTGAGGATAAATTTCGATGACTTGATAAATTCTTACTGTGACTGGAATTCAATTAAAAGAAGCACTACTCATTTTCTTCTCTGATATTAATATTTATTTAAAGGCATGTAAATAATCTATCCGCACCCTTCTGAAATATAGGTAATTTATCATAGTTTATGTATAAAAACAGGTAAAATAATGTTAAAAAAATCATTAAAACCAACCTTCCTTTTAAATCTGATCTGTCACTAGTTATATTGAAGTAGTCTAACTGAATGACTATTGTCCATGACTTATTGAAATGTTTGCCAATCAAAAGAATTCAGGTCAAGTCTCAAATCCGATTAAAACTTTTTATTCCTAAAGTCGGTTAAACAATTTACTTTGAATATGCAGTACCTATCTAATATGTATTGAAATTAATGTCTACTTTTTAACTGTTAGTAACTGATTGGTTTTAATTGGCATTTGTTTGTGTATTGTAGGTGACAAAGTTAAGAACATAGAATTGAATTTTTAACATTGTTTTCAGAACAAGTGTGTTTTTATTCTTTTCTGGCCCTATTCGCAGTCTCATGCAAATTCCTTAATACTTTTGAGCCTAAAAATGAAAAATATGTCTTATATAGAAAAAATAAATAAACAAAAAAAACTGTAGCCGATTTCGAATTCTTTGTAAGTATGGATTTAAATGTAATTGTTATGAACCAAATAAATTACGAATACAGTAATATAAAATTGAAACCTCTGTTATTATATCATGCTACATTTTAACGACTCGGAATAATGTATTCAGAGATATTAAACTTCTGTGGATTACAAGTTGTAAATAGTTGTCCAAAACTTCACGGATCGTGCTCAGTATATTGTATTTTATTGCCATAAGATCGAATTGTTTTTTTTTTTTTTTACAAAATCCATAAAATCACTTTATCGACATGTAAAACCTTACAAGAATAAATTTATAATAATCTTCCCAGCTTTTGACTTGATGGTGTAAAATTATCAATTACAGTAATCTACTATCATTGTGTAATTTGTATCTGTAAGAGAGAATGAGAAATATGTTTTATCACGAGATCTCTAAACTGGAAGATTTTATCAAAATTTTACAAGAGACAAAAACACTGACAGATTCAATTATATAGTCAATGATAACCAAGTGTGTAAGGATGCAACAACAAATAATGGAGTTCTTTAGATTTTTGCAAATAACATTTTTTATAACTTTGTTTTATCTGTTTTTATACATAAACGATGATAAATTACCTATTTATTTCAGAAGGGTGTGGATAGATTATTTACATGCCTTTATAAATGTATACAGGGTGGTTGAAAAGTAACTTGCATCCCCCTTAACTTTTTAACTATTTGAGATATTTGAAATTGGTTTGCGGCAACCTTATCGGACATGAGGTTATTGTACCATCATTATTGTAGCCCCTCATATCCAAGAAGGTTGCATCAAACCGATTACCAATATCTCAAATAGTTAAAAAGTTAAGGAGGGGGTGCAAGTTACTTTTCAACCACCCTGTATTATTATCAGAGAAGAAAATGACTAGTGTTACTTTTAATTGAATTCCAGTCACAGTAAGCATTTATCAAGTCATCGAAATTTATCCACGATACAGTTAGATGAAAAGTTTGCTATTAAGATGAATGACGAAAAGGTTGAAAAACATGTACAACATGTATACTCCAAAAATTAAATGAATATCGTCAGATATGCTTCATCTAGTAATGTGCTTTGCGTCTGAAAATAATTGGATTATGTGTTCTAGTCTTTTTTATTATTTATTTCAATATTTTTGATTGCAATTATGATATGAAGTATAAGAAACCCTTGTAAAAACTTTTTTAATTTTGAACGAAAAAAATATCAAAACTTTTTTGGGAGTCCTTAAATAATTATAAACACTGTAGTTAAAAAAATTGTTACATGGAATATATCGTTTTGTACCCACAATTAATCAGTGGAGAGGAGGGAAAATAAGAACATGAGGATTGACAAAACTAAAAATGAAAGTACTAAAAATGAATGTAGACTGCTAGGAGTATTAAAACTCCTAACAGTAGAGAAAATGGAACTACATAAAGATTACCGATTATTCGCCATTAAATTACAAGACGTTGTAAAGGTGAGCGTGTCTACGAGAGATGATCATCAGAGGGAGATGTCCATAATAAACTATGTAAAAAAATTCATCAAGGAAAATCCAGGACAAATCCATCCTCCCCCCGGGATAATCCACGCTTTCGGGATATGTTACGATATTCCCATCCTCCATGACGTATTAGAAGAGTACAGTGAATTAGAGCAGACAATCGAGGAAAGTCAACTCCAACCGCTCAATCCGGGAGAACCACAAGTAACGATAGCAAATGTATACCGCCACTCGCAGTTCTCGCGCAAAGAGCGGCCGAGTTGCTGTCCCAGCAACTCTACAACCAAACCCCCATGGCTACCCCAAACACATCATGTATTGCTGCCCGAGGAACAACCCTAGTGCCAATCTACGGCCACGACACGCCAAGAGCGGCCCACGGACCAGCCCAACGGGTGAATCTCTTACAAAGGTGTACACCAGGTTTGACAAGGGCGTTGCTGGATCGGTAGCTGCTTCGCCGATAAGCTTGTCCAGAGCACGACGAGCTACCGCAAGAGCAAAGGTGCCAATCACGGTGGCAAACCGGATGGATCGACTTGGTGCAAATCTGGAAGGAATGATGCGACACAGCAGACTGAGAGGCTCAGGAACAACACTCCCGGTAGAACGACTACAGGAATTCATTAGGCAATTCAACGACCTGCGGGACTACACCCGCTCAAGGGCAGTAAGGAGGAACGAGGGAGGGAGACCACGGCGGTCCTGTTCCCGACGACGCCAGTGACATCCTTAATTTTAGCAACCATCCTAATATTTATTAACAATAAAATCCTATTACCATCAACAACAATGTATAATTCAAAATTTACTTCAACAACTCATTGACACTATGGTACACACAACACGGATTCAACAATCACAGACCCATTCCCCGTGACTAAAAAATTATCCACCCAATGGGTATTCCATCACCATAATTTTCCATAATTTTTTTTGTCCGTAATAGGGATTACGGACAACACGGTGTGATGCGCGTCCACACACAACATGAGTTAACCTGTAAACATTTTATGACGTTTATATCCACCAACTATCCAGGTCCCCATCCCCCACAAATAAGCCTTAAGTTACAATGTTCTTCGATAGTATAGGATCTTGGTGTGTTATAGTCCACTTCGCTGAACCCGGAAGAACAAAACTCTAATATTTGTAAGAGAGCTCTTCATTATCAGGACATCTCGAGACGGGGTTTCTCCTTGGGCATTAAATTTTTTCTACGTGCAACTGGTTCGGCCTGTCATAGAATATTGTCCATTAGTATGGTCACCTTACCAACTTGGCCACATCGACCAGACGGAGCGCATACAGTCAAGATTTATTCGGCTTTTGGGTTTGAGATTACCCTACAGAGAAGTTCCTATCAATGATTTGGGCCAGCTTATTGGACTCAGTTCTCTGTCATCAAGAAGAAGGGCTGCTGATTTGCTTATGCCGAAAAAGATTGTTACCTCCTCTTACGACTGCTCCGAACTTTTAGCAAAAGTTGATTTTCACTGCTCGAGATCAGGATGGTATCCTTGGACTACATAGACCAAACATGGACCGTAACATGGACCAACCAGATCGAAAAGGATTTTGAAGAAAATGATCGCCTAGAATGTAAAATTAGATCATCGTACATGGACAGTTTCCCTGGTGAGTTCCGGTACGCTATAGGAGTTACTACTGCATGGGTCGCAAAGTTACAATAGTTATCATTGTAACCTCTTAATAAACAAAGTTGAGAAATTGAACATTGAAGAATGGCAGCAGGAGGGCGAGATCTGCCAGGGCCTTCACGGCCAATGCTTCATGGGGGCGGTGAAGAAGAGGGTCATATGTCCCAGTATTTTATTAAAGTGATGGTGAGATTTCAAAGTAGGTAAAACTGCAATGAGAGAAAAACGTGAATATTATTTTGTTGCATTCAGTAGCTCAAACAGTTTCTTTCTACTAGGATTCAATTTCAACAGAAGGAGTACCTCATTATTCTCTAGATGCAAACTATCATCAAGATGCCAAGGATGATGCATGGACCAACTCAACTCAGTGAGATTTGTGACCATATTTTGTTTTTAAAGTCCTCAGAAAAAGAAAATTAATAATTCTGGTAATGGGTCTTTGGATGTAAAGTTGGGTGAAAAAATTTCAGGTGATGTTAATTTATTGTTCGTATGAGTCGGTAATAAATAATTCAGTCTGGCTGGGGTGATGTCCCAGTCGGGGAGTTGAACATCAGCTGACTGCACCACAGGATAATCCAGGAGACAGATCGAACAGGATTCTGAAGACAATGATCGCCCAGAATGTAAAAAAAAGATCATCGAACATGGACAGGTTCCCAGGTGAGTTCCGGTACGCTATAAACACGGTGACCCATGACTCTACTGGTTTCACCCCAGCAATTCTGAACTTTGAGCGTGAATTTCGCACACCAAACGCTCTGCAAAGACCAATAGATGTTCCCGAAGACGGAACGATGGTGGATCTGACTGCACGAATCGGAAACGTCTCGGTAGATTCCGCCGGATCTCCGACCAGTGCAAGGCGAACCTGAAGAAAGCGAGCAAGTAGCAGGCAAAATATTACAATTTTAGGAAACAAGATGAGAGTTTTAAGGTGGGCGATCAAGTTTGGTTGCGGCAACATAATTTTTTTTCTGCGTTGGATGTGTTCGCAACAAAACTAGCCGATCGGTACGATAGTTCTTGCTAATCCGAAGAAAAATTGGTGCGAACATGTATCAACTTTAGGATTCCAAAGGGATTCCAACAAATCGAGCTCACTTAAAAGACCTTAAGAGGTGGGTATCTGTAATCGACAGCCAACGGCCTGACGTGTCGTAGGTTGCTTGTAAAAGGTTGGTTTGAGTAGCACAGTAGTGGAGCTAGTTAATCCGCACGTAGTTGACGTAGTCAACCATAGTATCAACCGTTTGACCGTGTTATTAACCGTTTGCTTGCAGGTTGCACGCTATCTTACCTTGCCTTGCTTTGCTTGAGTTGTCTTGTGCTTTTCATTTGGTTTGTGCTTGCTTTCTTGCGCCGTTGGTTCGTTTTCCTGCTTGTTAACCCCATTCTTTTTGCTCCCTTTCTTGCTTTGCTCCACTTCTTCCCACGCTTGTATTTCACCAGTTTTCTGTTGATTTGCCTGCTTTTGATTAGATTCCGAAACCCGAAAGATGAGCGCCGACCACTATCGCCCCCTCCGATTAATCTAACGTCTCACCTCTAAGAAATTAGACTGCCTTTCACCTGGGTAACTGATAAACGGGGAAGTAGTCAGCGCGTACCAACGGCTTGCAGAGCGCCGAAGCGCAACTCACCCCACTCTGCCGTCCGTCATCGTCCTCATACTTTTTCACTATCCTAAGGACCTCATTAGCTCGTAAAAAAGAATGGTTCGAAAGGGCCAGGAGGAGCCAATACCGAGGGCATCAATATCTTAGAGAGTGGTCTTAAGCTCGTGCCAGTCCATGAGCTTAGAGTTGACAGTGAAGGTCATTGGTGCCTATTGGTCTCAGACCTTCTCACACACACCATAAATACTTACGACTCATCAATGGGCGTCGTCAGGCCTTGGAGCTTGAAGTTTTTGTGGAATACCTACAGGCGGAGAAGTACCGAATCTCCCCAGGCGATACTACCAGAGATCAATGGTTCCGCTGGGAAGGTCGTCCTTGCCCAGCACAGGACAATGCCACTGATTGTGGCGTCTACCTCTGTGCGATTGCGGCTGAAGTTAAAACTTTTCGGTCCACTTGTCCAATTCTCGATCGATGGCCATAAAGACCGGGAAAAGATGGCCAAGGAGTTTCGTGCATCCACAATCCTTGCAGACAGTGTCCTGGAAGCCGTTATCGCCTTACCCGGGAGGAGAGGACGATGAATGGTCCTTTGAGGTTTGGTGCTGGAGCTGGAGGGGATCGCCTTACCCATAGGCATGGAAACCACTAACGAGGTAGAGGAAGAAGATATGAAGTGGGGCATCTGCGAGGAAGTGGAGTCATCGGAACTACCACCAAAACAGTACAGTGGAGGAGACCACCACCCCTGTGTCGACCCGCCCGACACTCCTCCAGATGACCGGCGTTGAGGACGACTTTGAGGAGTCACTGAAGGTGCAGAGTGAAGCGGAAGACTCACGCACGCACGCACGCGCACAAACACACACACAGACATATAACAAACGGCAATTCTGGCTTCTGGGGACCTTAAACGGAAAGTTATCCCGGCTTAGGTCACCATGACTACAACTGTAATAGCGGATTCTCTATAGGGAAATTCGCTAAAACTGTTTAAGCTACTGAATGAAAAAATGACATTAAAGATATTTTTTTCGTTTCATAGCGATTTTCATAGTCTGTTAAAATCACACCATTATTTTATAAAACCCTGTAGTTTCTTAGTAGTTTTTTGTTAAAATTTAAATAATGTTGAATAAAAAATTGGTGAAGAAATATTTTCCTTAATTAATAAGTAACATATACAAATAAGATGAATGTGATTGTTATTATTTTACCATCGACTATGTACAATAGTGTTCATAGTCTTCTAAATTTATATTCCAGCTCCAAAGACTAGGTGTATGTTTACTGTCCAGGATTATATCCTAAATTACTTAGGAACCTTTAAAGCTGCGCCTTTCAACTTTTGATTAGCTGAAATATTTTGAAACCAGTTTTATATTAACTTGTGTCATTTATGAAATGCTCCCACTTTATTATAAACGTGATAAAATAAATTATACTTTACAAACTTTGATTGCATTAAATAATTCAGAGTAGTTGCAACTCAAAGCTGTAACTTTGTAATTAAAATCCTCCAAGTACCCTTACGAGCTTTACACTTTCGGTTCGTTGACTTTACCCCGTATTAAAATTATTAATAGAAACGTTTTGCAGGTTCTAGTGAGTAAATTCAAAGTTTGCTACACTTTTATTGCAATAATTTAAATATTTTATTCGTTCCTATAAAATATTAAAATTAAATTTAGTAATAGTATACAGTATTGGTAGTATAAAAACGTTACTCAGACTTAATACATGGCTAGACATTAAATCAATCTATATACATTGAAAATAAGTTTACAAGAAATTTTTTATTTCTTAATGAAATATAATTTTTATAATGAATCCTACAGACCTTAAAGAGTCCAATTAGTATGGTGTCACATTGAACTCTCAGGAGCGAAAATCATGGATGGCAGTGTTAAAATAATAGAATGATATAGTATATTTCGTCACTAGTCCGGAAAGTGGTCGTTATCGGTGCAAGATCGAGTTTCAAAGTACGAGGCGAAGCCGAGTAGTTGAATTCGATCGAGCACCGATATACCACTTTCGGACGAGTTACGAACAGTACTTTTCATCATACCACCTTTAATATTTATACAGTTTGGATAAAAATTTATAAATTTGAACCTATATACCCCCTCTTACGTTGTTATTTGTTTATCTTGTATTTGAACTATCTACAACTAAACAATCAGCTGTTTAACATTTATATATTGGATTCAACGAGGTTTAAGTTACTGTAAGCAGAATAGCAGCGCTAGTGGTGTCAAACATTGGAAGTTTTTTTCCGGCCTAGTCCCGAAAACCTCTGTTTCGAGGACTAGTCCCGAAAACTTTGTTTACCAACAAGTTTATCCAACCCACCGGGAATCAACTAGTTTCGATCACAGCTGACCGTTCCGAAAACAACGTTTATTGCAATGGTATGATGAAAAGTTTATTTCGAGAGGAAAATGCACAAACAATACAAATTCAGTAAGAAAAGACATTAAACACTACACAACTTGTAAGTCGGACCAACTTTGAGCTGTTGACATGCCAATTTAAAGCTGGCACCTATCGTCAACATGGCTAATCGGTTCTCTGTTTTGCCAAACTATGGACATTAGGGTGTACAAATTAATTAGTTCAGCTTGCATTTTGCTGTTAAACATTGCAAGCTAATTAAGTTTCTGTTACTAGGGCGTCCGTTCTAAATAATCCCGTTTTAAAAATTATGACAAAATAACTTTTGGCAATCAAAGAATGAACGGTGAGAGATATGACTCTCTTAAAAATCTCAGCTAGATAATCCTCAACTCATGGACAGTAAAAAAATATATTTATTTATTATTAATAATTAAGCTATATTATAAATGAATCAATAATAACCAACATTACTGGTGTGTCAATTTGTTGAAAATAGCTTAAAAAGTAAATAAAATCAGAAAATAGATTTTCCCTGATTAAAATAAATTGATGTTGATCAGGCTTTTTCAATTTGACTAACATCCCACAAGCCGGAAGATTCCTCATATTCGCAATTTCTTCAGTTTTAACAGCATTTTGATTATGAAGAAGATATGTGAAATAAAAAAATATTTATGCCGTATGGGTGACAATACGTGTTTTAAAACATGTAAACACATCGATTTATGAGTATAAGATGTAGCAATTAAAATGTATTATAATTTTGGATTTTAGAACAAAGTCACACAGAAAAAGACTACTACTCGTGCCTGAATTCAAGGAGAGGTGAAACTAAATTGAAATCTTTCCATGAAAAACCAAATGATTGAAGTTTATTAACGTTATTCAAATATTTGGTCTGGTGGAGGAGTGGGCGGGCTAAAGATATTATAAAGCTAACGAAGTGGAGCTTTGGGCAGATTGGGCGACTTAGTGTGTTAGATTTAGTTTAAGAGTAATGGCATTAGCTATTTTCCAGGTTGTAATATGTTTTCATTGGGGGCAGAAAATGTTTAGATTACGTAATTTTGTGCAAGGTCTTTTAAGATAAATTATCCAAACTTAATATTTTGACTGTGGTAATTTCAACATACACTTCTTATTCATAGTTAAAAGTAAAGTCGTAAAGTCTGAAAAAAGTAATAATCACTATTGTTTGTGTAAATTAAACTATAATAAATGGTAAAAAAATATTGTTTATCTGGTTATTTTCTATATTAAGAATTCAAATTAGGAGAAAACAGCAGCAAAAATGTACGTTCTGTTGGTTTGTTGAAATGATCTAAAACCTTAGTATTACTTCATACGGAACTAATAGAGGATTGATATAAATAATCCGTGTTAAAAATTACAACAACAACAAAAAAAGCTTTGAAAAATACACTAGCTTTCGAGATTATTGAGAAGTAAAAAAATTCTATTAGTCTGAATATCTTGTCAATCAGATATTTTCGACCGAAAACTTCTGTCTGGATATAAATTTATTAAAACTCTTTGGGAGATAACCGAAAATCCGTGTTTATAAATAAATAAATATATATATATATATATATATATATATATATATATTATTGGTGTTTAGGGATATAAACCATTTAACAGCAGCATGGGGCATATAAGAATATAAGGTGAAACAACAAATTTTATCAAACAACTTACAGAATTAAAATTAACATTGTTTTAAGTTTGAAATAAAATGGCATGAAACATTAATTGTACGATAAAAAATATTACTTTATATTAATATTAGTATATAGAAACTCAAAGAAAAAAATAACAAAATATAAATTACAAAAGGGGCATAGTTGTTAAGGTGTTTTACTCTAATCAGCAAAAAATTTCGGAAAAGTGGCAGATAGGAAATAGGCATAAAGAATTGCTTGTTATGCGGTATAAAGGATTTGATTCAATTTATTTGATTCAGTTCCATCGTATGAAGGGTGGCCTCATCAGTGGCATCTTTATACAACATTCGCTTTTATTGTAGTCTCTCTTTCTTTGAGTGAAACGAGCCAGATATAACTAGACCAGTTCATGCAAATAAAACCATAAAGAGAAAAACCACTGCTTGTTACGACAGCACGTTCGCCTTTACGTTGTTTGGTTATTCAATCTGTTCGTTATCATTAACTGTGAGTTTCGTAAAAGAACTTCCTCGTTGATGAATAGCACTCCTCAATACACCGGTGAGCTATTCTGCGTTTAAATAACAAAATAATTACATTATTAGGGCTGTATATTTCCGTTATTATAATGAACGGAACAACCTTGGTCGTGTAACTAACGTCGTTGTTGGTTCACGTTGACCAGTCGTTCAAAAGCCTTTATTAATGTTCAACAGATTAATAGCTCTAAGTTTATTTTGGCAGTGTAATCAATATTTTCATCCTTAAATTAAGTTTTGTCTAAAAAATGCCATCACCAATTAATTACTTTCTCTAATCATTTAATGATAAAAAACAAGCGTACTCTTATACCTATTTTTAAATTCGTTTCTTGATTATAAATTTTATTTAAAACCAAATCAGTATTTAAACCTTTAATTATCTTCTACAAAATTTACAAAATTTAACGATTGTAAAAATTCTAATTAATTGATAATTTTTATATAATTATTTTGCAAAAGTTAATAAAATTTTTCCTCCCCATTACTTTTAACTGCTCTCGACCACACAGGGAACGATAATTGATTCGGTATTTGAGGGATAAACTAATGCAGGTGCCGTGTGTCGGTAGCACTTCAAACTTGGGAAATGTAATCAACCCAGCCCCCTCCGTCCGGGGCGAAACCGTGTAGATATCATAGTTGGAGCTGGCCAATTTAAGTTTTACTATCAAACATACTAAATGCTTGTCTTCCTTACGTGTTTGTTTGAACGTTTTTCTGTACTTGTTGGCTATGGGCACCACCTACTAATTTCGGGTTATATGGGAAAAATAACTATACATAAACAAATATCCATAAACTCATGATCTTTGTTAATATTATAGCACAAATTTAGAGATTTTAGATACGTACAGTATTAAAATAAAGTTGAATAAACCGGCAATGTCTGCAAGTGACTTGAGAGTGGGTCGCCGGTTTGGTGTGGTTGGAGTTAAGCATTCACAATTCTATTATAGCTCTGTTATGTTTGTTCACTCATCATAAAAGTAAAAAGTACAATAAAAAGATTATCTACAGCGCAAATGAACCAATCACGCAAAACATTCGTATAGTAGCGACAGAGCAGAACTAACAATTGAGCGCCTGCCTCGAATGACCTTTCTAATCGTAAATCATAAGTATTGTTCTTAGACAAATGATAACGGAAATCAGTTTCACATATCTGTACTACCCTGGCCCAAACGACCATGCTAAACAATATTTAAAATTTGTGGTTCTTATAACCTATAGTATGTAAAGTTATTATACATAGTCAACGCTATTGGTAACCAACAAGGGAGTACAGTCTTTTGTCAGCCATCCCTACATTTATTAAAATAAACTTAGTTTTGACTCTATGGATAAGTAAGCAAATTATTAGGGTCTAAATCTGATAATACACTATACTTAGAAGTCAATAAAATGGAAAAAATTCCGGGTGTCCCCAAAGTCTTGCCCTGATAAAGAAACCCAATAGTAAAAAAACAAATGATGGTAGGACAACATTTTATTTTACGTTTTAACAAGTGATTTCTTAAGCTTTTTACAGCTATTTACAGACTGAATACAGCTCTATATGTGCGCCTCGGGTTACTTTAAAAAAATTCTAGGCAACATTTTAGTTCGTTTCAAGTTTGATTAACATTTGCTGCGTGGCACACACTTCTTCTTCTTAAAATACTATTATGACCTCTTGATACGTCTTACATTAGGTGCACGTCTTGAAAATGTTCACATGAAAAGTCTTTGGGTAATAAAAGGTTAATGAGTTTCGTTGTGGATTCATAGAACACTCGGTCACTTCTCTTGCTGAATCACCATTTTTTCACTTCATTGTAAGTAAAGTGCATTGTTGTTGATCGGTTAGATTTTGGTGTATCGAACGTAATTAATAAAAAAAGCTAGATTAAATTGACTTGAAAACAGAAGTGCTATATGCGTGCGACTTTAATGGTTTTCATATAACAAAGGTATTAAACCAGGGCAAGACTTTATGGACACCCGGTACTTTGGTTGGTACAGAACAGATCTTTCCAATAAATTTACAACAGACTATGTATTGAACGTTTTGTATAATATTGAGACATATTCTCATTTAACGTACAGGGGAAATCACATAAGTTGATAAACTTATTTGAGTGATTAAAAAATAACTCTGGTTCCAAGAAACTTAAAACAAAACAAGTCCCCACCCTAAAAAAAAAACTAAAGTATTGAATTTTTTTCAATACAAACATATTCCATTTAATTTGAAAAGTCTATTCACTGTATTTTGGTGAAAATGGAATTAAGTCAATTTTCCTACTAGCTGGCAAACTACAAGCCGAAGCAGTGTGCACAACTTTATTTCGTCATAAACCATTCTCCTCCATTGTGGACCCGTCGTCACCCATGATCCCTCCCAACGACTGTTGTGGACCAGTTGTCACCCGTGATCCCTCCCAACGACTGTTGTGGACCAGTCGTCACCCGTGATCCCTCCCAACGACAGATCTGTGGCTGCAGTGGTTGTCGCGGGATTTCCATGTGTTAAATCGTCGGCTATGACCTGATCCCTTCAGGCCTGGGGCTTACGTAGCTGCAAACCACAATCTCAGTAATCCCATTCTATATTCCGTTCAGTGTTACTCCTATTCAACAAAACAACATCAATTTTCAGTAACTTTCTTTTTGTCTTCACAAGTATTTAAATGTTTGAAGGAAGTGTTTTCAGATGTGATAAAATGCTCCTCGAACATAAAATAAATACTATGTGATTGTAAAAGAAGACGTTTGACATTCAAAACCTGTGTTGCTAAATAACATAATTCACAGAAAATTGATAAACAACGCCAAATGTTAGTTATTCGTGAACATGATTAATTTATAAGTATACATCTTTAATTACTTCTGATGATTTATTCCAACAAGTTAAACCACTACTTTACTAATTAATGTTGGCAGAAAACTCCACAACTTTCCTGAGGTCGGCACTGAAAACATGGCTCCTGGACCGTCCATTCCACTCACTCGAAAACTTTCAATTAAACTCTCATCCAGAACTGACCACAAATTCTAATTTCACATTCTAATTAATATGACACTATTTGTAATATTGATACTTTTTAATAAGGATGATTCTGAATCTTGATTTTACATTAATACATACATCCAATATACACACATACTTACGGGCATAAATAAATGCTAATCGATTTGCACTAAACTCTTTTATTATGTCGTTTGAAAAATAAAGATTTTACTATGAACAATCGTTTTATTTATAATAATCTACTAAGAACTTAGGTAATGAATAACGGTCATTCTCTAAGAAGTGATTTAAAAAAATAAACCTCATCTCATTCAAATCAAACGAATAGACCTCATTAATTAAACTTACTTGCACTTTTGTGAATATCAATGCAGCGTGGAAATGAAATATATATAGATAAACAAATACACATAAACTTATATACGCCAATACCTTACGTGTTTTTGTACATATAATTCAACAAAAGATGTTTTTTTTCTTTTCTTGGAGAAATGTTTAAAGTAAAACAAATGTAAAACAAAACGTTGTCTCAGTTGTTTAACGAAAGCAAGATAACAATTACGTCTTTAAAGAGCACACTTTTAAACTCAAGAAAACCCTACCCTGAAGTCATCATTAGTATCCCCGTGGATTAGCACGAGGGGAAGAGTTATTTGAGGACTTGCAAAGTCGAGTTTGCTGTTGACTCTGCAGTAATGAGGTGCGTTTGTTACGCCGGTGATACCTTTCACTTGCAGCACACCCACACACTCTCGGAAGTCCATATTGAGGAACGTGAAGCCCGTTGTTTTGAGATAAAATTAAATAGCCACCTTTTGTTTGATAAGAATATAATTTCGTTCCCATTGGATGATATATCCCCGAGACAATAACGAAGAACCACAAAGGTCTAATTACTTTCTTTAAATTGGATAGGTACTTCTGTTATAACTATTTATTAAAAAATAAACATATCAACAGATCAAAAGGAAATATATAACAAACCATAAATATTTTTATAGCACTAACAATTGTATGGATTATTATTTGGATAGTTCAATATATGAAGTCTTAAAATACTTGTTACTCCAGCTAGGAAGCTGTAAATGTTTGTTGTACAACTAATGTCTTTTCATTCTTGATTGGATTTTCTGTCGTTAATATTTAATCAGTTGTGGGTCACTTGAAAGCTTAAAAACTTCAATTATGTCTAAAACTTAAAGGTATTTACTTAAAAATTACAAAAAATCATCATTAATTTAAACAATTAGGTAGATACAAAGAGAAGATGGGTTTTTAATTTAATTTGTCTAGAATGGAGTTTTTATGAAAAAATAAAAAATTTATACCGTTATGAAGAAAATTAACTGTTTAAGAATAAGTTTACCATCTCTTTAAAAAAGGTATGTAGGAATGTCTTAGCTTCATTTTAAATTGATACTCTCAGGCTCCATCTATCTCTTGAAAACCATATGTGATTTTCTCAGACACTCATGGCGAAATTCTCTATCCCCGCCTTATCACTGCGTGGAGTGGGAGAGGAACTGAGTGGTTTGGGATACTACCCAAGGTACATGTAACTATCCTATTGTTTACACGGTTAGTACATTTATCTGGAGTAACAGCGAGGAGTACCTTCTTGGTCCGGACCGGATGTCTATTTTTGCATATGAACTACGGGTTCCTTATTAGAGGTACATTTATTAAGATATTCATCTATCATTATACTAAATTAGTAATGTTGTTCACACGCATATCTGATTTAGCTGCTAAAATTTGAGCGAATATTTACTTTGGTATAAACTTGTTTTATGGATAAACTTGCAGGTAAAATTAACATTTAATTATAAGAGTAAAAATTCAATTAATACTTTTTTATTAACGATCCTTGCTAATCACATTGTCTTTTTCTGTCTTACTCTCCTTGAATTTTTATAGTGATAGTCAATGTCCATGATAATACCTTATGACTTACAACTTAATCATTCTATTTACATTGTTATTTCATTACAATCCCCAAGGGATGAGTCCAAGGGTTGTGGCCCTGATGGCATCCCACCTCGAGTTCTAAAGCACTGTGCCGATCTTCTTGCCCCAACCTTAACGAGCCTATTCAACAAATCACTTTCATCCGGAGTCTTCCCTAACATCCTAAAAAATGGCTACTTGGTTCCAATTCCTAAAACATCTGACCTCACAGAAGCTTCAAACTACAGGCCCATTGTTATTCTACCCTCAGTTGGAAAAATATTTGAGGCTCCGGTTCGGGAAAAGATGGCCACCGCTTTCGCTCACATCATTGCCAAGGAACAACATGGCTTCCTGAAAGGCCGATCCACGCAAACAAACCTCCTAGTCCTTCAAAATCAGATACTGTCGGCTTTTTCCAATGGCAACCAAGTAGATGTAATTTATCTTGACTACCCCAAAGCCTTTGACCGGGTCAACCACTGCCTCCTCATAAGCAAGCTACGAGAATACGGCATTCAGGGTTTGGTTTTGGATTGGCTGCAGAGCTATCTTACAGACAGAAAGCATCTCCCTGCCAATCACTGCTTCCTCAGGTGTGCCTCAGGGGTCTTTGCTTGGACCCTTTCTGTTCAGTATGTTCATAGATGATCTCCCTCATCATATTCATGTCAATTGCCTTCTCTTCGCTGATGACGTGAAGCTGATTAATGAGATCTCCACCATCGATGACTGCCAGAATCTTCAGCGAGCAATCGACTTTCTTGTGGAATGGACGGAAAGCAACCTCATGTCCCTCAACCATTCAAAATGCCGGACCACCACCTTCTCAAGGAGCGACCATCCCATACACTTCAATTACGTCATCAGCAACTCATTGCCTATCGAACGCTGCTCCTCAATGCGTGACCTAGGTGTCCTTTTGGTCTCCGACTTATCTCCTGAAGAACACATAAACGAGATCTGCTCCAAGGCAAACAAATCTCTTGGGATGATTTTCAGACTCTCAAAAGATCCGTTCTCTATTGGTACGTTGCGTCTCCTCTACCTCTCACTTGTGCGACAGAAGCTAGAGTATTGCTCCACTGTGTGGAGTCCTTTCTACCTTGCTCAATCAGAGAGGCTTCCCTCGAATGGTGAAGCTCGGGAACAGGATTGCAACCAATGTGGACTTCTTCGCAGGAGATACACCAACTACATTTAAGAAAAGACTCGTCCGGATTATGTTACCTGCCAACATCATCTTCTGATTCGACTTTCGCCCCAGACGGTCTGCTGTGCTGTGTCAATCTCAGAGCACCACCTTGCATGACTAGAATTCTTTGCATAAACTGTCTGCTCTCTTTCAATCAATAGGAATGCATTAGACCGTCATTGTGATCCTTTTTTGTCTCGCTTTTTGTATTTTGTCCCACCGCTTGTATGTTCGTGTTATTGATTGTAACCAACTTGTTCAAAATCTTTGCCTTTCTGGCCACTGCATGTTTAAATATCAAAGTATTGTTCTTTTTCTCTGTATGAACCTTTTGCATGCATCACACACCATGTATTGTATTTTATATTATTGTTACACTCTTGTATCTGTTGCAGTTTTTAGACATAAGTACGTTTTCTTAGTTGTTTCAGTTGCATTCTAGTTATTGTTACCTTTCTGTATGTTGAGTAGGTATGTTTGATATAAGTATAATTTTGCCTTGTATTTAATTTGCACTGTATGTACCAAACATGACATTTTCTTTTTTGTAACTAGGTTTAGCATGCACCACCATCTATATTGGGACTTACGGTTAAGATGTCGGGCAGGACAACGCGCAAACCATGTAAGGTGTGTTTGAAAACAGTGAATAAAGGTCATCCAGGCCTCCAGTGCGATGGTTTTTGTGATGAATTGTTTCGTTTTAATTGTGCGGGTATTAGCAATGATAATTTTCAAGTTATTCAAGACAATGAAGGAATATTGAAATGGATGTCCGTGTCTTGTACATAGAGGTTAGTTAGTTTAAAGGAGCACACTGTCAGCTTAGATGACTACTGTAATCGTTTGGAATCTATGGGAAAACTTACGAAATTAGTTGGCAATTAGTTGCCAAAATTAGTTTGGCAATTAGTTGGCAAAATTGAGGAATGCACCTCAGTGAAGTTTTTGGGGTTAACAGTGGATAGTGGTTTGTCTTGGTCTTGTCATATTTCCCGGCTTTGTAGCCAGTTGAGCCGTATTTGCTATGCTCTCAGGGCACTGCAATCTCTTCTGGATCCCAGTGCGTTACTCATGGTTTACTATGGTTATTTCTTTTCCACTATGACCTATGGAATTGAGGTCTGGGACGGCTCTCCACATGCACATAAAGTCTTCCTGGTGCAAAAGAGGGCTGTGAGAATCATTTGTGGCCTACCCCCTCTGCAGTCATGTAGAGGGATTTTTCGAGCCATCAATCTCCTCACTTTGCCTTCAATTTTTATATACAGATCAATAGTGTCTTCAATATCGAATTTGAAGGCAATCCCAACTGTAGGAGAGAATCACCGCTATCCAACTAGGCACGGAAGTGACTTGCGTACTCCCAGTCATCGCCTTACCCTCTCTGAGAGGAACCTTGATTTCACTGGTCCACACTTTTTCAATAGTCTTCCGACAGAGTTAGAGGTGCTATGGGCTGGAGCCTAAAAGATTTAAAAAGTTATTAAGGGGATTTCTAAATGAAGGGGAGTTTTATACCGTGCAGGAGTTCCTGAACACCTTTTAAACACCCAGAATGTTAATTTATTTATTTTTTAGCAATTAAGAATATTTTCTTTTCTTTTGATTCTAAGTTTGTAATTATCATGCCGACTGAAATGTACAAATTGTATGTACTTTATTCAGAAATAAAGATATGTCTATGTCTAATGTTGTTACTGTGAATTTTAATATTAAAAATGAGTTGAATTTAATTTCAAGTAATATTAAGAGGTTGAATGGCAATGTGACTCCGCCGGAAGTTAAAAAATACTCTGTCGTAACCAGTAATGATGACGTCGCAAGGTTAGGAGTAGCAGGATTATCCAATGTTTCAAGTGGGTCTGTTGGCAAGAGTGGCGTTGCGTCACCGACTGGCAATGACGATGAAGACATCAAACTCCAATTCCAAGATGGCCGTGAAGCGTCTAATAGTGTAATGTTTATTGATGTCAAGAGTAATAGCGATTTAATGTTCGTGAAGAGGATTTTCCGCACATTAACGAATCCAATGATTGGAAGATAATATCGAGAAAGAGAAATAATCGTGCTCCTGCACCGTATTCAACTCGTACGATTGTAGGAAATGGTGAGACTATCAACTCTGAGCGACTAGGTCCCCAGTCACGTACGCAGCCTAGGACAGTTAATAAAGCATTTATTGGAAAGGCTAAAGCAACAGTGAAACTTCCAGTAGTCCAGAGGACGTCATGGGTCTTTCTTTCACGTTCCGAGGCAACGGTGGAAGCTGAAAGTGTAGTAGAATATGTGATTGACTTGGGTTTATGTAGCAAACCCCAGATCCAATGTGAGAAGCTTACTACAAAGTATCAAGGGTACGCTTCTTTTAAGGTAGGTGTACCTTCCAATTGCTTTGATAAGTTAATGGACAGCCAATTCTGGCCAGAAGGAATCCTTGTTTGTAAATTTTTGCAGCCTAGAAAACAAAATCCTAGGGCCCTAGGCCTGATAATAAACCTAGTGAAGCTGAAAAAACTCTGAAGTCAATGGTAGGCCTAAGGTAGGGCCCTTAGGTACTGCAGCACTCCCAAGAAATGGCAAGTAGGCCCTGACTCATGTTACCTTCAGGTGCCAATAAACTGTGATACTAGTTTTAGGTTTGATTTTCTAAATATTAGATAAATTTTTAACAAGATTGAAAACTTAGAGGTTATTTTATTTAATGAGATGCCTGATTTAATGTGTGTTGCCGAAACTTGGCTCAATGAAAATAAATTGAAATCATTTAAATTGACTGGTTATAAAACTATTAAGGAATACTCTAGACCAAACCGCACTGGCGGCGGTGTTGCCATTCTCGTAAAAAATGACTCAAGGCTGTCTATTAAGCCTCTGTCCTTTAAAGATGCTGACGATGCTGTGAAGGAACTTTTGAATTTTGAATAGGATTATTGACTCTGAAAAAATTTCAATTAATTATACTTGTGGTATATCGGCCTCCTTATGATGCGAATTAGTTGAATTTCATCGACCGCTTTGATATTTTGTTGTCTTTACTAAGACAGAGTTTTAATGTACCGATATTTATCTGTGCTGATTTTTATGTTGACAACCTCTCTGGCTCTTGGGAAAAACAGCTATTGACTGATCTGATTGAAAGCTACAATTTGTGTATAATTTTTGAAGGGCCCACGCGTATCCAGGGTAATTCTATTACCCGATTGGACTATTTTGTCATTGACCGTGACGCTATAGGTCAATTTTCCATGCCGTGTGCTCGGCCTACATATATTTCGGACCACCATCTTTTATCGGTGTCCCTTAATACCGATAAAATGTCTAAAGACATAGCCAAGAAAGTCGTTAGAAGAAAATTCACTGCAGCCACTCATGAAATGTTCCAGATCCTTTCTAAATCTGAGGTTGGATGCCTGTCGGCAATTTGAATTCTTTTACTGTTAATAACCTGTTTGATGATTTCTACTCAACTTTTATGTATGTTTTTAATGTGAGCTTTCCGACTTCTGCTTTTAAGATTAAGAATGAACTTAACCCCGCTTGGATAAATGATGAGATTGTTTGCTCTCATGAAGCCCTGTTGGAATTGTATTGGAGAGCGAGATCTGCTGGGGCTACGGATGAAATTAAGGTGGCCTATCAACGTGCAAAAAACTCTCACTCTCGTCTTGTTGTGGAGTCTAAAAGGTCCTTTTTGGAGATAAAATCTTATCTTCAAACAACACTAGCAAGGAATCTTGGGCTGTAGTTCGCACATTGAGTGAGGAGAATTTTAACAATCACACCAATCTGAGTTTGAAAATTGACGATGTTCTAGTGACAAACCCTGTTACTGTGGTTAACTATTTTTGTAATTATTTTGTGGAGGAGGTCTCTAGGCTGGTTAGTGATAACACCGCTCCGGACGTACCCAATGGTTTTGGCGAGGGAAGTTTTATACTGAATCCTACCTCGGCCGCTGAGGTTGAAGAAATAATTTTTTCACTGGGATCAAAAAAAAGCTCTGGTGTGGACCAGGTTCCTTGTAGCCTCTTGAAGACTTGTAATGAAAACATTTTTGATGCCCTTGCTTGCATAATAAACAAATCTTTCGAAACTGGATGTTTTCCTCAAAAGCTGAAGACATCCAGGGTTGTTCCCGTGCTGAAGAAGGCCGATGCTCACTCAGTAAAAAATTACCGTCCGATTTCTGTGCAGTCCTGCTTTGCGAAGATCTTCGAGATTGTTTTTTTTAGGCGTTTTCTGGCCTACATTGAATCTAAAAATATTCTTACCGACAAACAATTTGGTTTTCGGAAGCACAAGTCCACCTGTGACGCAGTATTTGCCCTGCTAATTGATGTCTACAGCCACTTGGATCTGTCCGATGACATCCTATGCCTTTTTTATGATATGACTAAGGCCTTTGATCTTCTTAATCACCGAGTCCTTCTGCAAAAGCTCTTAGCCATGGACGTCGCTGGAAAACCCCTCATGTGGATAGCCTCTTATCTCAAAGATCGCCATATGATTGTCTCTGCGAAACACCTGGGCTGCGACAACAACCTCCGAACTGTCAACTCTGCCTTATCTCCCCCTATTAACGTGGGGGTGCCCCAAGGCTCGAACCTTGGACCGCTGCTTTACCTCCTCAACGTAAACGATCTGCCTAGTTCAATGACAAGTGGGAAAGTCTGGCTTTTTGCTGATGACGTCTGTCACCTCATCTGTGATTCCGACAAAAATGTCTTGATTGATAACACCCAGTCCTGTTCGAATGAAATGACTGATTGGTGCAACACCAACAACTTGATCTTGAATAGTGAAAAAACTAAGCTCTTTGATTTTTACAATAGGAAAATACCTGATCCTTTTCCAAATTTAATTTTGAATGGAACACCTCTCCATACTTGTCCGAATGTGAAGTACCTGGGCATCCACATTAGTGAGAACCTAAAGTGGGATGTGCATGTCACCGCAATATCTTCAAGATTGACATCTGTTATCTATCTAATCTACAGACTCCACAGGCTAGTCCAGTGTGAAGTGCTGTTGAAAGTGTATTACGGCTGTTTTCACAGTCTCATCTCCTATGGAACTGTCTTCTGGGGTGGCAGTACGGTGGCAAAAAAAATATTTTTCCTCTCCAGAAGCGAGTCATGAGAAGGTTATGTGGTGTCCTTCGCCTTGCTCACTGCAGGCCCTTATTCAGGGAACTCAACATTTTAACCCTTCCATCACTCTTCATTATGGATTCAGCTCTAGTAGTGCGGAAACATCCTGAAATTTTCATAACCAATAATCAGGTTCATCAGTATAATACAAGACGTGCCAGGAATGTCCACGTTCCTCAAGTTAACTCAACTCTGGCAAGTAAAAGCCCTTATTTTAGCAGTGTAAAAATTTACAACAAATTACCACTCAATATCATCGGTGAAGAAAACCCGAACAAGTTCAAATCTTTATTGAAGGATCACTTGGCTGATATGGCTTACTACAATGTTGAGGAAATGTTACTCGGAGCCTGATCCAAATGTTAATATGTTATATGTTAATAAGTTATGTTAATATTATGTTAATGTAAGTTATGTTAAAGTTATGTTAATATGTTAATAAGTTATTCTTACCTGACGACCACGTCGCCGAAGCGATTCCAGTGGGACTACTTCAAGTATCAAGTATCAAGATGTACTCACATTAACGAAAAACTCAATTGTAAATGGCGACTGCCGTAAATGTATAAATAAATAAATCCCCTTTGGTATTGAAACATCTAGTATTAAACAAGTAAAATAATTAAAAAAAAAACTGCTATACTGAACATACCGTGCACATGTCAAGGTAGGCAAACAATACATATTTCAATACAATACGACGGTTCAAACGTCGATATTATTATAACGACAAATCATTTTCGTTATAATAATACGAAAATTAGGCCTTTCATGGAATTGTATTCATGTGGATTGGGTTAATAGTGTTGCTATTATAAACTATACGTGTGCCGAAAGTGAAGATTCAGAAACAATAACAAACTACTCATAGCTGACCGTTAAAAATAATACAAATTATTTTAATTGAGTTATAATTTTCTTTAACAACTGCACTGACCTGAACTTTTGAAGGACTTAAGGGCAAAACCGTTAAGAGAAACATGAATTTGAAGAGAGTTCTGAAAACTTGGGCATTATTCTACTTAATTTGAAAAATTAATCATGAAGATTAGTTCTGTAGTTTCTGAGAACTTGTGGCGGGTTTACTCTGTGTCACACAATCTGCTATATGGACAAAATTATTACATAACTTTTGCTAAACATCCAAAACCTATTTTTAGCAGAATATGATAAAGATAACTTTTAACAAGAGTAGGATAATTTAACCTAATATATTACAGTGTTTCAACCTCGAAATAACTTGATACTTATAGACAATAAGGGATGATAATGGTAGTAAATTGGTCATACCATTTTACTTATAACCGGTTTAATAAGGTAAATTCAAAATCATTATGTTCTTGAGCTTCAATTTGTTATTATATTATTTAAATAAATATATAAAACATTAGGAAGTATTGCTATTATGTATAAAAAAGAATATCTCAACCCAAATATTTTTCTACTAAAAATCATTCATTCATTTGATGCGGTAAATAAGTACACTCTGACTATGCCTTGCAAATCCAGTTACAGTTGGAATCAGTTGGTGCGCGTATCAACTTAAAACATCCGTTGAGCGTGAATGGTGTAGTGTGATTTTTGTAACAGTTATGAATCTAGGCCTACGGATACAAATTAAGACTTCAAAACGGTTCGTTGCATTGTTTTATTTTGAGGTTTTCAATGTCACAGTTTGTTTCATAAAATAAATTGAGTTTCTTTTGCTTTATAAAAACCAATCTTATTCTAAAGATATTAACACAAATATAAAGTTTTTGCAAAATGTTTATGATTCCTTTGATCTTATATCTTTGGTCTCAAAAGTTTTATAAATTTTATTTTAACTAATACAGCTTCTTTAGAATCACTTAAATAATTTGAAATTTTAAATTATTTATGGTTATTTATTTTTCGTTGTGGTAAATACTATTTCAACAAAACCCAACTTAAAATTAATAATATGAACTGAGGTTAGCAAAAGAAGTTTACTAAATAATTAGACTCTCACTTGATAGAAATATTTCAGTGTAAAAATAAATGAAATTGTTTTAGAATGCAGGATTAGGTTAGGACAAAAAGGCATTTCAATGAAGTCATAAATTTATCCGATGTTTATGAAAAAGGGCAACATGTTTGTATATACAATTTTATGCTCTCTGTGAAATTTATGCGGTGATCCTCATTTTACAAAGATATTTTATTGAATTATTTAGTTACAATTATAATACGTTTGTACAATTTGTTTTAAATTTTATATTTTTACATATTAACCTCGACAGTATTTTATTTTAGTATCAAGTTAATAAAATCTAGAAATTAATCAATATAATTCAGGAATAAGAACTAAGTTAAAGGACCTAAATTGACAATTTCTCCGATGACATTCGATCTCTAGGATGTTAGATTACGGGAAATAAACCTCAATACGTAGTTCAATTTGTACGAACTATTTTTTAAGGTTAAAAAGTGCAATCTTCTAAATTATATACTCCCGGATGAACAACTGACTCACTCATCGGTGTATCAGAAATTCGTCAAATGTCGGTAAAGTAGATTAAGCGATCTCAATAATACATGTCGGTAAGTTTAGTTCTCGCTTGGGAATTACTGAGTAGTAAGTGATATATCGGAGTTTGCAACAGATGTTAATGATTTTTTAAACCAAACATCCAAAGTTGAAAATGCATCAATTTATCTTTCTTAACAAGGAAATTTAAGCACTAATTGTTACAGATAACGAAGAATGGTACTACAATGGTAACAACCATAATGATAAACTAGAGAAATTGTATAAACTAAAGAAATTATATGGAACAAAACATATCTGTGACTTAAAAAGTGTACACCCATTAAACTTTGAGCACAAATTTTTCATTGAAATAAACCATCATCTACGCTGATGGTAAATAGTCTGCTGAAAATGGAGAGTGATTTCACGTGAGACACAGGAAATAGCAGCCGATTGAGTTTGAGCTCCACCAGTCTCCACGTCTCCTGAATCACTTCTATGAGGACTTTGTCGACTATCTCCTGCGATATCTCCGTCGGCCTCCAGCTGGATATCAGCTCCAGGCAGAGGGAGAGGTTGAGGCAGGCGTTCCGCACTATTACCTCCTGCATCCACGACGGAGCTGAAACATCACATCCTGTTTAGTCAACGTTACATAGTGATGCACGGTTGCGAGATGAACATTTCCAAACATTTCATTGTTCAATCTATCTATTTGTTTAATAATTTAATTTTTAATGCTATCCAATGTTTAGTGTACAATCGACATGGCCGACAACCTTTTTTTGGGCAAATCAAAAAATAAAGCATTTTCCTCCAAAATCCATATATTAATCAATTGATGAATAGGTTAATTTATTTATTCATAAGTATTTCATAAAAATAACTGTAATCATTTTGCCAAAGTCTAAGTTTTCATTACTTTCGGCAGGATAGAGTAGTGCGGAACGCCTGCCGCGTGGCTCGCCTCAACCTCTCCCTCTGCCTGGAGCTGATATCCAGCTGGAGGCCGACGGAGATATCGCAGGAGATAGTAGACCAAGTCCTCATAGAAGTGATTCAGGAGACGTGGAGACTGGTGGAGCTCAAACTCAATCGGCTGCTATTTCCGTGTCTCACGTGAAATCATTCTCCATTTTCGGCAGACTATTTACCATCAGCGTAAATGATGGTTTATTTCAATGAAAACTTTGTGCTCAAAGTTTAATGGGTGTACACTTTTTCACACAGATATGTTATTATATATAATTTCTTTAGTTTATATAATTTCTCTAGTTTATTATTATTGTTGTTACCATTGTAGTACCGTTCTTAATTATCTGTAAAAACTTGTGCTTACATTTCCTTGTTAAGAAAAAAAAAAATAAATTGGTACATTTTTAACCTATAGATTTTTGGTTTCTTTTGTCCTTTAAGTGCACTTGTTCAGATTTTTTACAGTTAATACTTTTTTTTATTTTATGATACCTTTTTTTTTAAAAAAAAACCATAATTTTAATAAAATACTCACTCACAATTAAATCATAATAAATTATACTCGTATAAGCAATGTCTTCATGCTATTTATTATTTACTACATTATTTCAAACATTTTAATCACTGATTAGTAAAACGCAATTCACGGCTTTTCGGAATCTGAGCCTGTCTTCTGGCAAAAGAACATTACAAAATTATAGTAAAGTTCTCAAAAAGGTTCTTTGAAATTTGATGCATTATTGCCAAATCCAACCAGAAACATATTTTTAAACTATATTTTACATGGTAAACATAACCACAAGAAGTTATAAAACGGGATCACAAGCACACTTTGAGCTTCCTTTTTTCAACCCAACTTAATTGTTATTCTGGCAGTTTACGTTCCATTTTGGTCTACTTTCAGACAATGTCACAGAATTTTCAGTGCTGCTGTTTTGGGAATTAATCCAGGAAAGCTCGAGATTCACTCTTAAACTCTATTTTTAAGCTAATATTACATTTTGGCTGGTTTTTATAAAGTTTTGGTCTACTTTCAGGAAATTTTATAGCATTATTGGGATTTTGGATGCTGTTTTTATGGGAATTAATCCAGACGCTCTCTTTACCTCTATTTTTAACCTAACATTTCCGTCATTTTTAAATGGATTTTTGTCTACTGCCGGACATTTTCACGGTAATTTTCATGATTACATAAACACCTACTACCAAAATTTTTTAATACTTATACCTTTTGTGACACATATTTAGCTGTGATGTATCTCCTCTCCATTCCATTATCGAACTATAATTTTCAACTTCAGAAACACTCACCAATAAGTATAGGCATTAGCGCACAACTAAAAAGATAAGAGAGCCCTAAGTTGACCCTAGGATCAGTGACAAAAACTTTAATGAGACTCACTTGACTGAGGCCATTGACTTATCATCCTTGTCTGATTCTTAATGGTTGAAAACATGTAGGCCTAATCTCATAACACTGACGTAAGATGTGTTTCTCACTTGTCTGCATTAACCGAAGGATCCAATACCCTAGACCTAAAGCCTGAGACCTAAGCCCTAAAAACTATAAATATGGCTTTAAACCTAGTCAATAAAGTTAATTAGGATTAGGACCATGTTGATTTGACTCCGAACACCTTACAAATATTCATATTTGTGTGATTTGCTTATATTACATTTCAACAATACTTGATAACAGCCGAAAACGAGACTAAATTTAAACCCTCCGCCATGATACTTCTAAGTCCAAAGTGAGAATCCTAGTTTCTTAATTTCTTATAGCTTTGCCATTACACTAAAGAAAATTAACAGTTTATAATTTTTTTAGGTATTATCTGCTTCTATATACTACAGAACCCGTGCTGCTCCGCAGCTTTTGACATTGGATACAAATAGTGATAATATAATAATACTAATAATGAAATTAATAATTATTCTTAGTGTAAGTACACCTATTTTGATTTGTTTTTAAAACAAATGAGTATTTTGTGGCGCCATTTTCATTCATCTTCCCATTCATACTATAAACATTGCGCGCCTTTGCGTAAAAATTCAACCTCATGGTTTGGCAATGCACCACAGTAGTACACTACTGAAGTACAAGTAAGTGAGTAAGTACACCTCACTATATTATCCCACCTCGGCAATATACCCCAGAAAATCATAGTTAAATAATAAATCTATTAAGCCCCCAATTTCACAGAACCGGTTATTGTGTATTTGTTTGAATTTAAAAATTTAATTTGATTAAAATTACAATCAGCTTTCACACGTTATAAAGTTAGGTCTTAGTGTAATTAAATAAAATTTGGCAATAGCTTAGTAAAATTAAAATCTCTTACTTCGGTAACAGAGTCAAATGTAATTTTGAATTCAACAAATCATAAGTTTTACCTCTTTAATTTCATGGATTGAGGGGGTTCCCTCGGGGACGTTCAGTATCAATACACGCCACTCTGTTGATATATCTATGAACAGTGGTTCCCCGTTTTCTCTAAATTTCTTTCCGTCAAGTTTGCGAGCTGCTTGGATGGCTGACTGCGGTGTAGTAAAGGTGACGTAAGCGAAACCCCTAGTTTCGTTATTGAGTTTATAAAAAAAAAACCGCGATCATAAGTAAGAACATACTGATACGTAATGAAATTTCATTAATGAGCTAAATTCACACGTTCATAGAATCCACCATAGAGATGTGTTTGCAATCTCCCATACATCACTTACTAAACAGTAATTCCCAAAAATTACTCGTCTGAATTTAATAAAATGAATTTTATTAAAATTACATTCAGCTTTCACGAACGTTATACCTAAAGTTAGGTCTTAGTGTATTTTAATAAAATTTGGCAATAACTTAGTAAAATTAAACTGTTACTTTGGTAATAGAGTCAAATGAAATTTTGTGTTTAACAAATCATAAGTTCTACCTCTTCGATTTGATTGATAGAGCCTGTTCCTTCCGGTACCGTCAAGATCAGTACCGGCCACTCGTCCTTGGGTAGGCGCGCCACATACACTTGGCTATATCTCCTTGGCTTCTACGTGCGCATCCTTGGGCAGGCGCGCCACATACACTTGACTATATCTCCTTGGCTTCTACGTGCGCGTCCTTGGGTAGGCGCGCCACATACACTTGGCTATATCTCATATCTCATTGGCTTGAAGTCCATGAATTTGCGGTTGGTAAAAATAAGGACACTGTTGTCCCTTTCAACACAAAAATTATATCGACGCGCGAAACATTCAATGCAGTCCATTGTGGACGAAACAGGGAAAACAAACACGGAGTAAAATATCGTTGAAACACGAGGCACGCCACAACCACAGGTCACTCACGATGTCTGAGGACTGAGTGGCCGAAGCCGCGAAGCCGAAGGGAAGTCTGGGAGCTGGAGCTGGGAGGGGGGACCTTCCCCTCGTACTCGTACTCGTGGCCTTGGAGGAACGTGGTGGAGTTTTGGTGGTGGGAGGGAGGGGTAGGGCGAACACGATATCAAATTATTTATTTCATTTATTGATACAATTTACATAATAACTACAGGATGAGTCATCCCAAAACAGTTATTTTGACAAAACATATACAGAACAAAAAGTAATTATAGATGAGTACAGTACATGAGCAAAATACATTATAACAAAATAAGGGTTTGGCTTAGCATATCATAACTATAAACTAACTTATTTTACGAGCATAACAGAAATTTAACTAATAATAAAATATACAAAATAAATTCTAACTAATATGGCTACCATCTACCATAGGCATAAATTTTTTCCTTATAGATAACGAAACTAAAAAATGCTCTTTAATTGGTTCAGAACTACGGCAATGTTGGAATGAAATATATCTATTTCAGTTACGTGTCTGTTTATTAATCGAAGAGCTTTAAAAATGGGAAAATTGTAAAAATGGACAGTGTTGCAGCTTGGAACTGAGAATACAATTGACGGCCTTAAGTTATTTCTGGGAACGTAAAGATTGATTTTGCTCAACAAAAAAGAACTATCAATTGTGTTGTGCAAGATCTTGTGGATAAACAAAACGATTAAACATTTTCTCCTACTCTCAAGGGCTTCAAAAGACAAAATGTCTCTCAGAATTCTTGTTGAAAAATCTCTGGGGCAGAACACATTGTATTTTTTAAAAAATACAAATACCTCAGGAATCTATTTTGTACCGATTCAAGCAATGAAACATTTTGAAGATAAAAAGGATCCCTGTTTCTCTTATGATCTTTAAATTAAATTATACTTTTACAATCTAACCTCCCAGGCTGATTATTACATATCCGTCTCCAGTACTTTATTGAATGAGAACCAAATGGAAAACATAAAAATTGTTATAACATTTGTTTGTAATGATGCAAATATGAAAATACAGTTTTAAAAGTGTAAGTGAGTTATTCATGAAAAATGCCAGAGCCTTGTGCCAAGTAATTATGTAAAGTAAAAATTAAGAAGAAAAAGAAATATAAACAATGTAATTAAATGAAGAGGGAGGAGAGGTTATACCCGACTCGCCACATACTCTGCCTCGAAGTCTACGTGGTCCAAAGGATATGTATGTATGTGCGGATTTTTTATTTGGCGACCTGCTGCCGACTCGGCCAGTTCGGGTCTGAAATCAGTTGAGAGATTAAGAGTAGGAAAGCAATGAAGCGCATGTTTAAAACATATTGTCACGGGAGTTTGCAGTGACAGAACCAAATTTTCACGAAACTTGATAATATGTACCGGTAACTTTCTAATGAGTTTTGGTGAACAAAATACATTTTAGTAATTAGTAGACTAAACACCTTTCTCAAAATTATGGCAATGGCAAAAAATTGAATGGGAAACGAACCGTACTGACCAACGAGACACATATTTTGTACTGTATTTTTTTTTTTTTTCCAAATGACCCGTTGGATCGGTCTGGTTAGTGGGTTTCCGCACTAAAATGTTGCTTTTATCACATTAACACAACTAGGCGTCCAGGCTGTGATTGTTGAAGCAATTGCGCGCCTAAAACGATCTCCTCCAGTGACACGTCATACCACGTGTTTGTTTTTTTCTAGTTTCCTTCCGGTATCCATGGTGGCGCCCCTCCCCTGTGACTTTCCCGCCAGTGTGAACCCCCTCCAGTGCCACGTCATACCACGTGTTTGGTTTTTTCTAGTTTCCTTCCGGTATCCATGGTGGCGCCCCTCCCCTGTGACTCCCCCGCCAGTGTGAACCCCCTCCAGTGCCACGTCATACCACGTGTTTGGTTTTTTCTAGTTTCCTTCCGGTATCCATGGTGGCGCCCCTCCCCTGTGACTCCCCCGCCAGTGTGAACCCCCTCCAGTGCCACGTCATACCACGTGTTTGGTTTTTTCTAGTTTCCTTCCGGTATCCATGGTGGCGCCCCTCCCCTCCACCTCCGGCTGATCAATGTCAAGTTTTCAATAAGCCAGCTTATAATTTTTCTCATTTAGCTGTAAGTTGAATTAATTGGCTTTGATCCGCCTGTTCTATTACCGTCGACTTTAGTTGCTACGGTACTAATGTTCTGATGGTAAAATAGGCCTAAAGGTTGTTACAGAAGAGATGCATACAATGTTGTATAGTAGGATTTTTTTCAATCCACATAGCTAAAAACATGTAGTGGAAACAAAAACATTAATTTACGGTTTAAGAAAAAAAAATTTCTGAATAGCCTACTATTTCTTTTGTAACATGTTAGCTTGTATTACATTTTTCATTCCACTTTTTACAAGGGTAATTTATCATGAATAAATTTATTTCAAAAGCTACCTATTTGCTTAATTCATCCTACCACATTCACTTTTTAAATGCGTCAAATTGTTAGTGACTATTGAAATAAATACTGTGTACAATGAAAGCTTTAATAAGATATCAAGTTTTAGTTGGAGATTTATATTAATATTATTCCAACAGACAGTTATGTTTTATAGTTAAAAAGTTGAACACAAAATGAAAATGTCTTATAACTTGTTTTCACCGTGTAAAACACCTTGTAGTTGACGCTGAAGAACGATTTTGCAACTCAACGCCTTCGATATCTTGTAAACGCAACACCTGCAACGCTGCCCCTTAACGAGACTACTGCCTAGTTCCGGCATCCACGTATTGAAGGCCTAGTATTGGGAACGGTTGGAGGGAGAAGATGAAACCATACACCAGACACCTGCGAGTCTCAAGGTCAAATTTACATTGAATTGAAACCTTGTAAATTTGTGTTACTTGTTGACAAATTAGTTGTTTAATTTGTTTTGTTAGTTACGTTGTTAATTTTTTATGTAATTAAAATATAATGTTTACATATTTACTTAAAATGTATTTCTTTCTCTACAAGACTAGACACCTCTTTAATTGTTAATGTTTAATAAAATAGTATTCACGGTTAAATGAAAATGTTAAGTTTCCTGAAAAACCTATCAATTTTAAATACAATTTTTATTTTGTATGCAATATATTTTTCCACTTAACAAAATGGATAAAAAATGTATTTTAGTTGGCTACCTTTAACAATTTAAGACATAATCAATTGAATCGACAACTCGAGTGTCGTTTTTTTATTTGAACAATTCTTTACAAATGTTCGTCCAATCAGTCGAATGTATATTGGTGACAATTTATTATTTTTCGCAAACAGCAAAATGGTTTAATGTGGTCAATGTCAGGTGGTTCACAGACCACTTCGAAGCGTGGTTTTGAGTGGTTTTACTTTCAATTATGAATTAGTTATTTGTTAGGGACATAAATGTGAGTGATTAGGTAAACAATATCCATTGCTCATGTTTTGATTGAAAAAAAAAACACCGAGCTGTTGTAAAACGTACACGAGCCTGGTTGCAAATTGATTATAAATAAAACTCTATTTTAAAAAGGTTGTTATAATTGTATTTTAATATGTTGCTTCAATTATCTCGTTTAAATTTTGATTGGAAACTATAATAACCGACCCAGAGTTTTGCATAAAAATGTCCTTGGGTACAATTGTTGGCGGTGAATTAACTTTTTTAAATTGCCTTCTCAATTGAATTTTGAAAATTGCCGTTCCGTCCGCTCGCCCGTCACGCTAAGTTTAGATTATGTAGGTAAAATAATCTGCTAAGTTTAGGTTTAGGTTTAATCATGTACAACGATAAGAACTTAGCTAATTGTCACATGTTATCCAGTTCAAGGTCACCACACTTGCACTCTGGCAAAAAACATCAAACTGTTGTACCATTGACTATTAATACTACGTAGACCTCTCAAGCTTCGTTAAAAATTGAAGTCGGTGATTTCAAAGCGATCTATAAGCTGAAACGATGTTAAACTTCGTTCCCGAAACGGCAAAATCACCCAATCGCGCCAGCGCTCTAGTGGATCTTACTGGAACTATCAAGTGCATAAATTCCCTCAGTCTTCGGAAAATCCTACATGTCGCACGAGCGTCTAGTGACAGCACGGGCTCACTTTTTTCGGCCGAATAGTTCCGATGATATCCGGAAACCCCCTAGAGATTGGCATTCTATGTTATGTTGTTATTTTATCCCATCCCACTCATATGTCCAGGGCCACCCCGAGGGCGCCGCGGCCGAGGCGAAATCCCCGTTTTTTAAAGGCCCAAAGACTTGACAAAAATTGTAAAAACTTCATCAATCAATATTTTTGTTACAATTAGTTTAATAATAATTTTGTTGATTAGTTCAAATAAACATTTAAAACAATTTATTATAGTCGGGGAATGAGTAGTCACTAATTATTCGTTGTAACTTTAAACCTTTTTTTACAAAGCAAGTGGAAGTGAATCATGATAGCATCGATTTTGGCTGCATGTAAGCCTACTACTGGCAAGCTGATCTGGAGCCCGCTACAGACGATCAGTTTTAACTGCCAGTTCTAACTGACAGTGAGCCGTGACGTTTTGCCCACCATGTGTGATGTCACGTCTCATTTGTTATAGTGTTGTTTTTTTTTCTGGCCCGTGTTTTCTGTATGCTGTCATTCTGGAATATTCTTTGTTTTTTTTCTTCTTCTTTTCGCCAGCTGTGACGCAACGTCCTGAAAAGACATAGGCGCAGTGGCGAAAGATGCTACCGGTTGAGAATTAATTCACGGTGCGTTTTCAAAAGTATTTTCAATATCAAATTTTTCTGCCAGTGATTTACTTCCCAATCATGGAATAAATAAACTGTCCTGCGCATCATTTTGGGGTCCTGCTGGGGACTTGGTCCCACGCCAATCGATGCAGCATGGTGCCTGTCTGGTCCGCCCGCCTGCACATTTAAGGACACCCATGGCTTCGGTCAACACCTTGCCTGGAGCTGCGGGCTGATGCTTCCCAGCGCCATGACGCCATAAACGCTCTACTGTGATATGCCACTCCACCAATGAACTGTGATATTTTGTTATTTATGTGTGACAGTATTTATTTATTTGTAGTCTCTATGTTAGGTTAATATCCCATTAGGAGCCCGCCCTGCGCCACAGGTCTCCGGGTGGAATTATTTTTTGTCAACCTCAAAATTCGGCACGCCAATTCTTTTGTGTATTTTGTGTTTGTAATTTGTTACGTTTATTTATTGAAATTTATTTGTTGTTATTTATTTATTTAATTTATCAATGCCAATTTTAAAGTTAAAGTTTCAGAAAGGGGGAATTTTTTAAATACTGTTGTTCTTGAATTTTGAATATCGATATTCTGGTTGGCCAACCTTGGTGACATTGACTTCTGGTAAAAATCTTTTGTTATCAAATTTATCACTGTGGACCTTGGATGTTCCCGATTTTCCACTGTTTTTGCTGTTGTTAATTTTGCTTTTAATTTTGGGTTACATTAAATTTCTGGTTACACAAGTTTGTTTTTTTTTGTTCTGAACTCCTGAGAGCGTTGGTGAGCCCCTCCCGTGGAGCGCCTTGGGCAAGCACGTTTCCAAAGGTCGGGTGCGCTTCCGTGGGGGTGCGGTTCAGATGGTAGCAGAGCGTGGTTGGTTCTGAAGTGTAGTCTCGGAGGAGTTGTGTTAGTTTTGTGTATGTATGTGTGTGTGCGTGGTTCTTCAATTTGGTGGAGTGTGTGTGTGGCGAGTGGGATAGCGTCTTCTGTTGGACCCCAGAATGGTTGCGTAGGAATTTTCGCCCAGAAACCTTAGGAGGTTAAGGATTTTGTGCAATTGTGTTGTGTTGCTGTGTTCTTTTTGTGTGGCAGCTGGCTGAGGACACGATGTCGGGAATTGTCCCTGAACACCTGCGGAAGGGTGAGCTGATTTTTGAGGTTCTGTCACGTGGGGAGGCCCCTGCTCCAGATGTGAGAAG
The DNA here is from genome assembly GCA_030545055.2 of Neoaliturus tenellus. NCBI lineage: Eukaryota > Metazoa > Arthropoda > Insecta > Hemiptera > Cicadellidae > Neoaliturus > Neoaliturus tenellus. Next base: position 7,645,906 of record CM061531.1, read on the forward strand.
TCTGCGAAGCCAGGTCCGAGGCATTCTTGGAGAGGCTCAAAGTTGGCCTGTTGGCCTCAAGTCGGAGGATGAGTTGGAAGTGTGTAGGGAGCGGGTGGAGGAGTTGAGTGGTGAGCTTGAGGGCTGGAGTGAGTTGCCCTCGGGCAGGTCAAAAGTCTCGCTCCTCACTCAGCTGCTCCACTGGCAAACCAGGTTGAGTCTGTTGGCCGGGGTCCCGGATCTTGAGCCGACGGATAAGACCTGGGTGGAGGGTAGGTGTGCTGAATTTGTACAAGTCATTGACCGCCTGCGGTCTGCTGGTGTTGTGAAGAGTGCCGTGGAAGCTCTCGAGCGCGCTGCGGCGGGGTCTGCTGGGGGGGGGGGGGAGACTGGTGTTGTGGGGGCTGGACCGGTCGGGGGATCCGTGGCCTCCGTTCCTCCTGCGGCTGCCCAGGAGGTGGTCCACGGGATGGATGGGGTGTTGCGGGTGCCTGCCCTGTTCCTCGCTCCCGCGGCGTCTGTCGCCACCCCGGTGGCTTCCGTTGCGGATGCGTTGCAAAAGGGTTTTTGCGGTGCCTTTGCGAAATTGCCTCATCCTCTCTCCTCCGCCTTGCAGGACCTCCGACCAGTTGACGGACTGGATGTTGAGGCACTGATCAAGTTCCTGGAAAAGGTTTTGAGAATTAAGGAACATCCAGGCATCTCCGATATCATGCTGTTGGAGCTCCTTGCTCCGCTTTGCAGGAAACCGTTGAGTGACAGATTGGTAGACTGCCTCAAGCGCCAAACGAGCTTTGATTTCTTTCATGCTGATGTGTTGAATTTCTTCGTCCCTTTTCAAGTCATGGAAAGACTGACGGTTGAGAGAGTTTTCCGCCCGCAGGCACCCAACGAGTCCCTCAGCCAGATTGCCAATGACATCCGCATGGTGGGGCGAGTGTTGCGGTTGGACCTTACCGAGACTCAGCTGGTGGACATCATTCTCGTGGGTCTCAATGCTGGGGAGAGATCCCGGCTGGTTTTCGCTCCAAGACCATCTTCCTTCGCGGACCTGGATAGGTTGTCCATCCTGTCACGCACTGTCCAGGCCGCTGATTCTCAAAGGGCCCAGTCCCTGGGGCATCTTCCCCGGAGCGGACCCGGTGTCGCGGCGGCTTCTGTCGGGGTCTCCCACGTGTCTCCCACCAATGAGCAGCAGAGGCGTGTTCCTACCTGTTGGGGATGCGGTGGTATTGGTCACGTCAGACGTGACTGTCAACAAGGAAAAAGGAATGCTAACCTTCCAAAAAACTTGTGAGGACCCAGGGGTTCTTGTCACGGGAGTCCTCGGGGAATAAAGTAAAAGATGATGTTAAGATTTTTTCCAAGACTTCTAGTGGAATGCTGCAAAAGGGGTTCAAAGAGGTAGTTAGATCAGATTTTGCTGAGAAGGAGCCTCTGTTGCGGGGTATGCGTGGGGTTGCCTCGATGGGGGTCAAAGCGGCACGCTCAGTCTGCCCTCGCCTGAACATCTTAGCTGGAGACACGGTGCAGAAGGCCCTTGTGGATTCTGGAGCCGCCCGTTGTCTAATCTCCCTTGCGTTTTATGAAGAATTATTTTCTGGAGGTTTCATCAGGCAGACTGAGCCAAACTCTTCTATATGCTGGACTGCTTCTAAATCACCTCTTGTCATCAATTGCGAAGCTCAAATCAAAATAAAGATTGAGCATTTTTCCTGGGTGTGGAGCTTTCTTGTGGCTAAGGACCTTTGCTTTCCAATCATCCTGGGAGCGGATTTCATCAAACACACTGGCCTAATTTTGGATTTAGGTCGAGGTCAGTGTTACTTTCGGTTTTCCAGACGAGTGTCCATTCCTTTTGCTGATGAGGTCTTGAGCGCTGCTGCTGCTGTTGAGCCTGAGACAGAGAATGGTACCAAGACCGATCCTTTAGGGCATCTAGCTCCGACGGAGGCTGAGGCTATCAGGGATCTTTGCAAGCTTTTCCCTGAGGTGCTTACGCCATGGTTGGGGGCTACCAATCTGCTGGAATATGAAATTCGTCTCACGGACACTCGTCCTGTACGTTCTCATCCGTACAAGTTAGCTCCACCCAAAATGGAATCTCTCAGAGGCATCATTGATGAACTGCTCAAAAATGGGGTCATCGAACCTTCCAATTCCAGCTATGCCAGTCCAGCATTTCTTGTCCCGAAACCAAATGGAAAGTCTCGTATGGTTATCGATTATCGCAAGCTCAACGCCAAGATTGAAATCGACTCCGTCCCTCTTCCCGACCTGCATTCTGCTTTCGACTGGTTCGGTAAGGCCAAGTATTTCTCTGTTTTTGATCTCAATCAGGCTTATCACCAAATTCCATTGAAGGTGGAGTCCCGCCCTCTCACTGCCTTCTGTGTTCCGTGGAACTTGTATCAGTTCACACGAGTCCCCATGGGCTTAGCTGTGGGAGCTCAAAACCTCACCCGACTTCTTGATTCCATTTTTCACGATGTGAAGTTCAAGTTTGTGTTCAATTACTTGGACGACCTTCTTGTTTACAGTGAGAGTTTTGAGGACCACCTTGTTCATCTGGAGGAAGTTAAGACTCGTTTGCGTAGGGCTGGCCTTACCGTGAATCCGGACAAAGTTAGTTTCGCTCAAGCCGAAATTTCTTTCTTGGGCCATCTGGTCTCCTCCAAGGGCGTCCGCATAGATCCCGCTAGGACTCAAGCCATCCGGGAGTTTCCTCCGCCCAAGGACGCCAAAGGCATTGCTAGGTTTGTTGGCATGGTGAATTTCTATCGACGCTTCATCCCCAATGTTGCGGAGTTGGCCGCACCTTTGAATGCGCTCAGGAAGAAAGGCGCCAAGTTTGAGTGGGGTGAAGCGCAGCGGACGTCCTTTGAGCTCTTGAAGGAGGCTGTGATGCAACCTCCTGTGTTGGCGATGCCGGATTTCAGTCGTAGGTTCATTTTGCAGACGGATGCCTCCTCACAAGCCATTGCGGCCGTGTTGTCCCAAGAAGTAGATGGTGTTAGGCAGCCAATCGCTTTCGCCTCTCGAACTTTGACATCTTGCGAGAAGAAAAGTTCTTCTGTATACGAGCTGGAGTGTCTGGCTGTTGTCTTTGGTGTAAACAAGTTCCGAAGGTTCCTTGAACATAAGGAATTTTTGCTGGAGACCGACAACCAGGCACTCTCATGGCTTCTCGCGCACCCTCGCCAGCTCGGGAAAATTGGTCGTTGGGTGGTGCAAATTTCGTCCCTTAAGTTTACCGTCCAACACGTACGAGGCACTCAGAATGTCATTGCAGACACACTTTCTAGGATGTATCATTCCCCCGACGACCATCTTTCTGATCCGGAGCAGACGGAATGTGCCGTGCTTCTGGAATTTCCTCTGGCCTTTTCGGATATCATTCCCCACCAGTTAAACGATCCTGATCTGGCTAAAATCATTGGTGAGCTCCAGAATGGGGGAGCCCACCCCCCTTATTTTCTGTCCCAGGGTGCCCTCTGCTGTCGAGCTCGGCAACAGGGTAAACCTAAAATTGTGCTGCCAAGTCTTCTTGTTCCGATGGTCTTTGAGTATTTTCATTCTTCCCCTGTGGGTGGGCATTTAGGGATCCACAAGACCATTTCCAAGATTAGGGAACTGTTCATCTGGAAGGGTATGGACCGGGACATTGCGGGGCGGGTGCGTTCTTGCCAAACGTGCTCGCTCAGTAAGCCCGCTCAGAATACCAAGTTAGGGTTGTTGTCATCTCAGGTGGCGGAGAGACCTCTAGAGAAGGTTTTCATCGACTATGTTGGGCCTCTCCCACGTAGCAAGTCGGGAAACAATTTCCTGCTTGTTTGTGTGGATGCCTTCTCCAAGTTCTGCTGGCTTTTTCCCTTAAGGAATGCCACTGCACAGCTCAACGTTCAGGTACTTCGAACCCAACTGTTCCAACACTTTGGGATTCCCGCCACCATAGTTTCTGATAACGGAACCCAATTTGTTTCGCATCTTTTCAAAAGAATGTGCTTTGGGCACGGCATCCGCCATGTGACCACGTCCCCTTACTACCCACAGCCTTCACATGCTTAGAGGTTCAACCGAAATCTTCGTTCCGCTCTCATCGCTTTCCATGCTGAAAGACAGACAACCTGGGATCAAGAGCTCCCTTGGATCCAATTCGCTTTCAACACTGCTACCCATGAGAGTCACAAGGCGGTTCCTTTCGAGTTGATGTTTGGCTTCAAACCAAACAACCCCTTGGCAAATGTTTGGAGGATTGGCGACCTTCTGCCACCGCCTGGTACGCCCGATGTCAAGGAAACTTGGCAAGCGGCCAGGCGTAATCTCATTAGGGCTAGAGAACTTGTGAGGAGGAAATACAACCGAGGTAGAGTTGACAACCCCTTCCAGGTGGGGGATCTGGTTTTCTGCAAGGCTCATCCGGCCAGTTCAGCTGTTGACAAGAGAGCCGCCAAGCTGTGTTACAGGTGGACAGGTCCCCACCGCATCTTGGAGTTCCTCACGCCTGTGACGGCCCGGCTGGGAGATCCCCAGACCGGAAAGGTTTTGCGGAAGGTGCTCATTAGTCATCTTAAGCCTTACCGCGGAAATCCTTAAGTTGCTCGGAAGTCTGTGCGGGAAGTGTGCAGGGCCAGGAAGCCTGATCACCTTTCTGTCCCCTTCACTCTGTTCTGGTTTTTCCCTGTTTCTCTTTTGCAGGCCTGCACAAAAACTTTGGGTGAGTAGTCCCCTGGTTTTGGGAAAGCTTGACGCCCCCGCTTTCAGACAGTCCTGAGCGTTCCTGGTGTGAGTGTTCTTCTAGCTTTGGGGAGAGGTTGTTTGCCTTGTTTTGCCGGGAGGTTCCCTTTTTGGAGGGGGAGGTTGAGCCGTGACGTTTTGCCCACCATGTGTGATGTCACGTCTCATTTGTTATAGTGTTGTTTTTTTTTTTTCTGGCCCGTGTTTTCTGTATGCTGTCATTCTGGAATATTCTTTGTTTTTTTTCTTCTTTTCGCCAGCTGTGACGCAACGTCCTGAAAAGACATAGGCGCAGTGGCGAAAGATGCTACCGGTTGAGAATTAATTCACGGTGCGTTTTCAAAAGTATTTTCAATATCAAATTTTTCTGCCTGTGATTTATTTCCCAATCATGGAGTAAATAAACTGTCCTGCGCATCATTTTGGGGTCCAGCTGGGGACTTGGTCCCACGCCAATCGATGCAGCATGGTGCCTGTCTGGTCCGCCCGCCTGCACATTTAAGGACACCCATGGCTTCGGTCAACACCTTGCCTGGAGCTGCGGGCTGATGCTTCCCAGCGCCATGACGCCATAAACGCTCTACTGTGATATGCCACTCCACCAATGAACTGTGATATTTTGTTATTTATGTGTGACAGTATTTATTTATTTATTTGTAGTCTCTATGTTAGGTTAATATCCCATTAGGAGCCCGCCCTGCGCCACAGGTCTCCGGGTGGAATTATTTTTTGTCAACCTCAAAATTCGGCACGCCAATCCTTTTGTGTATTTTGTGATTGTAATTTGTTACGTTTATTTATTGAAATTTATTTGTTGTTATTTATTTATTTATTTAATTTATCAATGCCAATTTTAAAGTTAAAGTTTCAGAAAGGGGGAACTTTTTAAATACTGTTGTTCTTGAATTTTGAATATCGATATTCTGGTTGGCCAACCTTGGTGACATTGACTTCTGGTAAAAATCTTTTGTTATCAAATTTATCACTGTGGACCTTGGATGTTCCCGATTTTCCACTGTTTTTGCTGTTGTAAATTTTGCTGTTAATTTTGGGTTAAATTAAATTTCTGGTTCCACAAGTTTGTTTTTTTTTTTGTTATGAACTCCTGAGAGCGTTGGTGAGCCCCTCCCGTGGAGCGCCTTGGGCAAGCACGTTTCCAAAGGTCGGGTGCGCTTCCGTGGGGGTGCGGTTCAACAGTTAAGACTTTACGCACTGCAAAAATGGATTGAGCGCTCACTTGAGCCCGGCGGTCGCGCAGTTGCGAACTGCGCATACGCCCACCCCGTCACTCATTCATAACCTCAAACCCTCATGTAATTTGATGTGGTGTTGGTGTGTACATTCTCTCTTATTATTTTTTTTCTGTGTCTTACATTAACTATTAGCATTACATTACAAAACTATAGTAAGATGTACAAAAGTAGTCCGATGGAAATTTAACAGCTGGCTGTGTCCCCACTCACCCACTCTCGCCCTGCAATGTTATCATTTGTGGTTATGTTTATCATGTGTAATACCAGTATAAAATGTGTTTAACAAAAAAATGGTAACAATGTGTCGTCTCTCATCGGACTATTTTCGTGAATCTATCTTCTTATTTCTATAAGGGTTTCGTCTGTTACGTCTCTTTTTCTCTCGAATTACTGAACCGATTTTTAAGATTAAGGTGTCATTTTAAAGCTTAGGATATAGCGCAGTGACGAATCGTAATTAAAAGGTCATATCATTTCGGGCTTCGCCCCCCTTGCCTTTGATTTATTTCTAGAGGGCGCTTTAAAATGTTGACCAACTTTTATTGCAAGTTCTTTAATGTGAATTATTATTTAACAGCTGATTACCTTCAGATGAATTTCAAAAGATAGATAGTAAACAAAAATAGATCATGTCACTTCATAATCAACATTCACGTACTGTAGATAAGTTTCACTCATACAGAATCATAAAATGTGCAATTTGCGCACGGGCCACCTCGTCCTACTAAAACAGCTTTGAAAAGTTAGCCATGCACCTAATTTAGTGCTTAGAATTGTAATTTAACATTACAGTTTACAAGATATGCCAATTATTTAATTTAGGGGGCGCTGGTCAAAACCTCGCCCCGTGCGCCTATTTCCCTCGGGGCGGCCGTGCATATGTCACATCACTAACAGTTCACCGACTTGACTCTACACCTGTGTAGTTCGTAATTTTCATATCATTTTTTGCTGACTTACTGACCCATTCGTATAAAATCTAGAATTTTACAATATATACCTCTATAACTACATACAACGCCAATCGTGTTAATTGGCAGCTAGGCCTATCAGAATACATTTCTAAAGTGAAAAAAAAAAAAAAAACAGAAGGATGTAAAACTTATAAATATGTTCCAGAATACTAAACCATTCATTTAAATACGGCCCGGGCTGTATGTATTTAATTTTAGCGAATTTACAATAGGGAATAACTTATTCCCTTATAATAGGTTATAATAGGTAACTTAATAGCTTATTCTGAATAAGCTATTACCGCAGGTCTTATGGTAAGACCTAATGTCGGGACCATGTCACTTTTTAGTTTTGAGGTGCCCAGAGACCAAAAATAATAGTCATTAAAAATGTATATATATGTGTGTGTCCCTAGACACGTTAGAGAAGTATGGCCTAGAGGGCAGTGCTCTAAGATTGGTCAGGTCTTACTTAAGTAACCGTCAACAAGTTGTAAGCTGAAATGGCGGCACGTCAAATCCACTACCAGTAAATAATGGGGTCCCCCAGGGCTCTATTTTAGGACCCTTATTGTTTCTAGTGAGTATTAATGACTTGTATTTTCGATTGGAAGGTAACTGCCTTTTATATGCTGACGACACATCCCTTAAGGCATGTGAGACCACTCGTGAACTGGCAGAGTTTTCAGTAAGGCAACTGTACAACTCAGCCTCTGGTTGGTTCATTGAAAATAGGTTAGCGCTCAATAACGATAAAACTCAGTATATAACCTTTAGCCTATGTGAATCCCAGCCAATCCAGCTTCCCAACCTTGAACCAATTAAACTCCTTGGTATTACTCTTGACCCTTGCCTAAACTGGCTTGATCATATTAACCAACTGTGTACTAAGTTAAGTAGAGTACTGTACCTTCTTAGGCGATTAAGGGACCAACTGCCCCCAAATACTCTGAAATTGGCCTTCTTTGCTTTCTTCCAGTCTCATGTGTCCTATGGCCTAATTCTGTGGGGACACTCACCCAATGTTCACAAAGTCCTGCTACTTCAGAAGAAAGCAATGAGAATATTATGCCATGCCAAATATAGAGACCATTGTAAGCCACTGTTTAAGGAGCAAAAGATTCTGACTGTAGTCAACTTGTATATACTTCAATGTCTTGTAGTATTAAGAATAATCTTGATGATTTCACTGTAACTAGTACTGTACATGACCATGACACAAGGTTTAGTGCAAAGCTGGTGATACCTAGGTCAAGAACTGATAAAAGAGCTAGGTCTTTTCCTGTTTCAGGGATAAAATTTTATAATCACCTACCTAGTCGCATAAGGAACATGAATGGCCTAGGGTTCAAAAATGCAATCCTTAACTGGCTTGTGCAAAATCCTATGTACAGAAGTGAAGAATTTTTTAATGGAGTAGTTAGTTAAGTAAGTGATGCACCTGTTTAGTTTTGCACGAGATTGATTATTATTTTTGACTGCATGGGTTTTTTTTCTGCATGGTTTGCTGCATGTCGATGCGTGCATTGTTTTAAAGTGTGATTTGACTCTATGCACTGCATGGAATTGTACTTAGCCTTTCTTATGTTAAGACATTGATTGCTTGGTTTTTCCTGTATTTGTTAAACTATGCTGACCTAGCCTGTAACAATTTGTATTGTTGATTGGCCCAATAAAATCATTGTATCATTGTTAACTATCGTAAAAACGGTCCGATCAACACTAAATTTGGTAGAGATGTCTAATCCTACATTTATTCAGATGAGTTCGTAAACCAGACATATCGACCTACTGGAAGGGGTAGTTTTGTACCCCCAAAATGGGGTTTTTGCATTTTTCATATGTCATTTTTAAAGTTTTTATTTTGACCATTGGATTTAGCTAAAAAACACACAATTTAGTATTTTAAAGCTTTGCTCTATCTCCATTGGTTACCGATATAGAGCAAAGCTTTATCGTTGACTTCCTCTAGATTTTGGGTGTCATCCTGAACAACCCAATGAGGATTACTGTCCGACCAGTATCGGCAGTTGTGGCGGTTTAAAACTCCATCAAGTTTAAATGTGGCTTCGTCAATAAAACAAATTTTAAAAGTAAAATCGGATTCATTCTCAATTTAGGCGAGCATTGCTTGGCAAAACTCCAATCGTCTATCTGGGTCATCTTTATTTAACTTTTTATGAAGTTCAGCGTTATATGGTGGAATTTATTTTTTTCAACACCCTTTGAACAGTACTCTTTGAAAATCCCGTCTCTAAAGCTGATATACGGATTTCTTTTAAAGTTCTTTAAAGTGATGTGCTACTTTATAGGGGTTGTCATTTTAAAATTTTAAGTTACCCCAAGGAAACGACTATTTGGAGTGGGGGGTGAATTTAAATATACCACAAAAAACTACTTTACATTACCCTAATAATGTGTATTAAAGTTCGTTTTAACTTGCCTAAACTAGCACATAAGTCAATCTATCTTACCTATAAAGGATTATGTTTTTGTTCTTCCAAAAAAGACAAAATTTTAAATTCATTAGTGTAAATGTAAGGGTCTTTGGTAAGTTTACTGTGCATTTATGATAAAAGGTATTTTATATGACTTTGGGTCAAATGGAATACTTGTGTTAGTCGCTAACTTATGATATATACATTCAGTAGCGACAGTTCAGTGTGTGAGCCCCAGCACCATATATCAAGAGAGGCCCCGCAGTTCCAGCATCCACACGTCGGGGCTGGCCTCTGTCACATTTCGGCTATAAATTACTGGCGGCCCGATTGCGACGCCAATGTAAAAGATCAATGCATTCATCGGATATCGACCAAATTTTCATTCAAACAAATTTGTTATTTTAATTATTATTCACAGAATTTAAAACCAATATTAGTCTATCAACTTATGTCTAATAATTAAAATTAAAAAGGTCATCGTTAGCTCGCATATAAAAATAATGAAATTTATTGACTTTTGTAGATTAAAACCTTGATTTCAAGAATGCTCATTTATCACTTTTATTTATTCAACAAATGCAACTGGAATATTTTGGCATTTACAGAATTTTATGACCAGATTATTATTATAAATTACTTTGCCAATAATTAGATCTCATACAATTCTTCATTCATAGGTTCGTTGGAAATGTTGGTTGACTTATTTTGTTTGACATCAATGTTTGGCCACTTTGGACGCGGCTTTACATTAACATAGGAAATAATATCCACTAAATAGCTGTTGATAGTATAACATCCATCACAGTGAAACAATGTTAAAATCAGAATCCAAGCAATCAAATTACATATACTGAAATAGTAACCCAATATGACTAATGCGGTGTATTGCGCTACTCAAATGAAACTATTAATTGTTTAATGAATGTTAAATTTTCACTTTTGGTGTATACTCTGTAAATATTTTAGTTGAAGCACCGATGTTTTCCGTGTAAGCCCCGCCCAATACACCAGTAGCTGCCCCGCGGCCTCCCTACCCCGGCCTACAGCGCTGGGTCTGTGTCACACCCCGGCTATAAATTACTGGCTACCTGCCGCGCCGCAGGTGCCCGATATCTACTTGTACATTAATTCCATGTTTGTTTTTTTTGGTGGTCCCCCTGCCATCACGGGCACATGTACCTATCTTTCAACATACCAGGTCTGTCTTGCGACAGAAGGATTATGGAACAAGTGCCCCAAATCACATTAAGGCGGACTAGACAACCACAAAACCCGGAATCCACCAGGCCTGTGGTACTCAACCGCCAGTGAAGCCAAAATCGACAAACCACTGTGAGTGTCAGTTGCAGCACTATCCAACTACTTCTCAACTTTCGTTTGTGAGCAACGCCCCCAGATGAGGCTGGAGGGCCCCCCACAGTCGAAGCTATGTGCCGAGCGTGCTGACAACCACTTACCTCCTCGAGTCCAACCCAATATCGGGACAGGCTGAAGCCAGGGGCTTGAACCGGATCCCGAGGTTCACATTTTAGGTTTTACTTGGGCCATGGGTATTTCCCAAGCGAGATAACTAGGTCTCTGGGTTCCTGCACGCCCAAATCGGTCACCGGTGCGCTTCATCCACGACAGAAGTCGACGGAAGCCCCAGATCCCCGACACCCTGACTCATTTCCTTCTAATGCGGAAGCTGGAGTGAGTCACCGAAGTCGTGCCGAAGTCCCTAAAGAGAACAGCAAAACTTATCATCCACGAGAAACACCCTGGCATCGTTAGAATGCATTCATTTGCTAAGTTTCATGTTTAGTAGCCAGGAATGAACAGTCAGATTGAAAAATAGGTCAAAACGTGCATAAAATGTCAACAAAACGGAAGTAAAGATCCGGATTTACCTCTTTTCACGTGGATCATACCTCAAGAACCATGGAAAAGTGTTCATATTGATTCTAGTGGACCACACCACAGATGTTATTGGCTAGTAATTGTTGACTCAACTAAAAACGAGCTAGAAGTTTTGCCAATCAAGAAAACTTCCACCGAAAAAACCATTCCAATGCTATGAGAAGTTTTCACCACTATTTCAGATTTTAAAATGAGCATAATCAGATCCTATTTTAATACTTTTGTTTTAAAAATTTACTCGGAATAAAGTTTTTTTTATTGTTATTGAACTTATCGTTTACCTCAAGTGTTGCAATGTTGTTGTACATTCTTGGTACAGGGCCAATTAGTCAGACAGAATGCAATGTCATTTCGAAGTGCTTGTTCAGGGAAGTGCCTATGAATGTTTGAGGCTGCAGGGACATTCCAGCCACGGCTCTAGCATTAAAGCGGGGACCCCCAGATGTACTGCCTGCGCGTGTCTCAAATGTACGACAAACACTCGCCTTGAAAACTGCGACTATTGCAAATTATATCCTCGCCATGCAGAAATATACTCGAATATATCTCAACAGCGATATATAGGAATAACTTTAACCATAAGTCTTATTTGCTTTTACTTAATCTTCTTAAAGTTAGTATTTTTAATTTTATCAATTATCTACTACTTAAAAGGCATTGATTTATTACATAACACGCACGAGGTAAGTTTTGAAAGCGCCACCAACTTACAATTCCACACTGTTGGAAAACACTTAATTTTCCTTTTATTAAGATATGACTTTTAGGCCCACCATGCAGAACTTTCCCCTTATCTTTGCTTATACAGAGTGTTCGAAAACTCTCATTCGAAACTTCATGTGGTGATTCCTTGGATCGAAATTTACATAAGATATCATAGTCATATGTCCTAAAATGCTTCTTTAAGCCGCTAGCCACCATTTAGTTTCTTACACTTAATAATTTTTATTTCCGTAACCAATGGGTGTATTAAGTTTAAATTTGGCATGGACCTTTATCACGAAGATGTTTATTTTGAGAAAAAAATATTTTTGCCTAGTATATTTTAAAATGGCGGTCATTTTAAGTATTTAAACTAAAAAAATATTAAGTATAAAAAACAAAATGACGGCTAGCGGCTTAGCGATGTATTTTAGGGCCCATGTTTGCCATGAACATGTTTTTAAATTTTTTATCCTAGGAATCAACATACGTATTTTTGGAAGAAAGTTTCCGATCAACCTGTATTATATCACCACCTAACTTAAAAGCTTTAATAGACTAATACATAAGGTACTGCATTAATAAATTAAACTGTTCTATCAAGAAAAACAAACTAAAAAAACACGTCTCCAGCATTATCTACTAAACTATGACATGAGAAAGGAAGGCAAGTAATACATTAATCGTATTGAAAAAAAGGAATTTGTATTTTTTCTTATAAGATAGAGAAAATAATTTACATTCTATGTAGAGGTAATAAATAACTAACTAGAGGTGAATGATTTATGTTAGTTTATTTCATTCTTAACTTCTTGATTTATATGTCGACAAGATAATAACCCCATACTTTACCTCACGGAACAATTACTCTACCTCTAATGTTCAGTTAGTTCAGAAGGTTTTTTCTTAAGTTCAAACATTATCATACGTTTCACTTAATATATATTGACAGGATTAGATGTAAAACACCTTTAGTTGCAAAAATAGAATTACACTACCCGCTTTGTATGAGTGTACTATTACAATAAGTTTAAGTGCCAAAATTACTTTGGTTAAATAATTTTGTCTACAAAAGTATACGTGGAAAGTTTAATTATATCAATTTTCGAATTGTATTTATGTATTTAAAAAACCTTTTTAATTTGCTAGATGTAACATGAGTGAAAATAACATTTGTACAGTTAATGATGGTAAATGTACAGTAAATGTGATCCTTTTAAATATTATAAACGACGTTCTTATTTTGGAATAATAAAAAATCTCAAGTAAATGAGGTGGATGAATAAATTCCAACACAAAAGGAGCCTTTCATTCATTACAGCTAAGCTGCTTGTCCCAAAAATAGGAGAGATGCTTTTGAGTATTTAATTTCCAAGGTTTATAAAAGTACTTCTTTCCCTGTCTCCAGTTTAAGAAATAATTTATTTAAAAGAATAATTTGTAAAAGTAATAATAATATTTCTTGAATTAAAAATAAAGAAAATGTTTGCTGTAACTGTTGAAACTAGTCTCTTTTGAAAACCTTTAATAACGCTTGATAAGTGTCTAAAGTCTAAGCTTGTCTAAGTTGTCTAAGTGTCATAATTATCAGATTGTTCGCAAAATAATGTGAAACTAAAAATTAAATAAACAGATTAAAGTGACACGAGTGGCTGAAATCTAAGCTAAGCTTAATCAATTTTACACTTATAAAAACATATTTTTGTTTTAGATTCACAAGAGAACGTTTTATTTTTATTCTTTATCGCAATTTAAACATGGCTTATGTTTGGAATTAGAATTTTATATTTCTTTATTTACCTGATATGTACGATATTTATTTTCGAGTCTTAAGTACAAGGTAATCAGAGATAAAAGAAGTTCGATCAATAAAGTTTATTTCTCCTCTAAAAAGTATAAATGGTGAATGATTAATTAAGTAAATGTTTGTCACGTGTGTTGCCTAACGTAGCCCATTTAATCAAGGCTGCAGGCCCGGACGAACACACGACGTTAATGGAAGCCAAACACCAGGTCGCACCTGCCTCGCGGATTATGTATGGGACAAACATCACCCCCACCCACCCCTCCAGGACAGAATGTACTTTTTATTTTAAAACTTTGTTATTTCAACGTACGAGGATTCTTAACAACCGCTGTGATTATCCTACACACTTAATCTGGTTTTACTTGGTAGCAATTTTTTCATAAAACTACTAAAAATCCTGTTTTTATAGCATTTGTATAATATATCAAAATCCACGTACGTAGGTGCCTGTATAAGTCAAAATCTGTTTGTTTCATGCCGAGCATGTTTCGGGTACTTTACCACCCATCTTCAGAAGCAAAACTTCCAATAAAAAGAATAAAATCAAACCCATACCATATGTAATTGTCAAAATCTACAAAAAATATTTAAAAAAATAACACAAATTCACACAGAGTGGGTACAAAAAACTTTGTGCGTCTTTTCATTTTGTCATTTATTTTATTACTTTTTTAAGATTTTGACAACCATCAATTGTATGGGCTTGATTTTGAATTTGAAATTCTGCTGATGAATAGGGTTGGTAATGCAACAGAAATTTTTTTGGCATGAAACAAAGTGATTTTGATACTTTCAGGCAACCGTAAGTAGATTTTTATAAACTTAAAATAACTGAGAGTGAAGTGAAAGCTAAAAGAGCTGTATTAAACTACCTTAGATTAAGTAAGGATCAAGAGAACCAGCCGCAGAGATTGTAAGCACCATTATTTACCAAGCCAGTCACACATGAAGTACAGCCTTAAAGTGACAGCTGGCAAACTCAAATCTTCCATCGGCCCTGGTCATGGAAAAAATAACAAGTGGTTGATTATTTCCATTTAAATTATTTTCCTAAGACGAATATGAACAGTTTCAAACAATGTGGAAAGAAAGATTGCAATATAAATAGAGCAAACAAGTTTTTAACTTTGGAAATTTCAAAGGATAATAACCTAGATACCCCACTCGTTACTACAATGGTTAGAGGGAAAATAAGTAAGTCACCACAGAAGAAGATTGATAAAAATTGCGATAAGTAGTAAAAGCACATTACGTAAAAAAATTAATATAATTCCAGATCTCAATGTGGTTTTCTGCTCGGACAGCCTAGGCAGTTTGGCTTCAGCTAAAGTGGAAACATTCAGCATGAATAAAGTCTTTGATTATGTGAGGGCTAACACGACCCTAACACAGGTAATTTACTCAACTTCAATTGCCAATGGTACTAGCCCAGCAATAACATTAGGAGGGAGTAATGACAACCTTCAAAGACATTTAGGCTACTATAAAAAAAATCTGTCACTTAACATTGCCCAACTTTTGTTTGTATTGTTCCTCAGAGGTTTGATAAACCCTTTAGTCATCCAGTAAACAAAGAATTAAACATTGTGAATAACTACATCATTGAACTAACACATAGGCTAGACAATGAGTTTTAATTAATTGGAACTGTATAAGGAGATGTCATTTTACAAAACAAGGCCTCCACTTAAATTATCATGGTAAAACCAAACTAGCTCATTTAATAATAAATGCTTTATCCCGTTGGTTAAAATGTCTGATGAAAATCACCGGTATTTTAAGAAGTAATAATCAAATTGAAGGAGTCCTCTAACAATTTTAAACCGATTTTCAAGTTTTTAGTGTCGTTGGATAGGATTTTGTCTGCAGTTGTTCCAGCCAAAAATTAGTAAAAGTAGACTTAAAATAAAAATACTATTAAAAATTTAAATTTCAAACTCTTTTATTAGAATAACATTGAGATTGAGTTGAGCATTAAAAAAAAAATACAGTTAATGTACAGCTGTAAATAATTGTAGTTTTGTGTACTGATAATCACAATATTAGGTTGGACGGGAATAATTCAATTAAGACTAAGTGTAACATTTTTAGCAATGACATGTGATAGTGTAAATTAACCTGCTCGATTTCGAGCAACAAGTATACTAGTTATTTTAAATAGTCTTGCCGTTATTTTTTAATAAATATATCTGTGTGCATTTTAAAGCGTTGTTAATTTACAATATTTTGGATTGCAATGTTACATTCAATGTTAAAAATATTTTGTACATCGTACAACGAAATGTTCTTTATGTAATCATTTAATATCAAAGAGTAAAGAAATAAAAGTTGGCTAAAAAAATAGATTTCTATTTTTAGTTGCATTAAAACGCATTCTATTTTAGTTGGCATTAAAATAGAATGCGTAATGGCACCAGAAAAGAACGTCACGTTTAGGAACGTGACGAAATTACTCTTTCATTGCGAAACGAACAGATCAATCTCCGTAACGAACAGACTTTTTTTACTGTAACTGAAAATACAATAACATGAAATAGCTTTGTTCGATGTATTATCAAATTAAGTAGTTAATTAACCATGATCCATTCAAATGATAATTCAAGTACTAAAACATTCCTCGATATATTCTAGTAGCCTTGATGTGTCATTAATTTCATTCTCTTACTATTATTATTTTTCGTAGAATTTTCGTCCTTTCTTTTTGTTCATTTAAGGTAACATATTAATTTGGAAGAATCATAATGCCAATATAGCAAACAGGCAAAGCATTTGTAACAGTTTATTCAAAATAATTCACGATTCAACAGTGAATAAATTCAACAAGCAAGAACAGGCAACTAACAGGAATTTCAAGCATTAAGGTGACTAACATTAGAGTGAATTGCTAATAAAATAATAATAAATAATAAAACAGACTCAACAACAAATTATTTACAAGCATCAAATAAACTCATAATCTCAAGCTTAGACCAGTTGTCAATAAAATTTACAGCTTTTTGGTATAACAAATATTTAATGTTAGTACAGAAATTAAAAAGGCTCTATTTTAAAATTTGTATGTTGGTTTGTTGGCTACTTTAAAAGGCTCAATGGGTAAATTTCGTGGCCCAACAACTTGATGAAACTGACAAAGTAGTGCTTGAGGCAAATTGGTTTAGCAAAGTTTTGAGTCGTTTCAACACCAAAACTATCGATACCAAAGCCTCCAAGTAAATCAATTAACTTTGTTTTTATGAGTACAACAATTTTCTTCTGTATTTTTCTGTAATCCTTAATCATCTTTGCTTACATCTAAGATGACTAGATCTATTATATTAAGAGTTTAGTTTTTATTGTATGAATTAAAAATTACCATTTTGGCCATTTTATGCGTGTTTAATCGTAAGACGTTTTATCAAATGTATTGCATATAAATTTAAATTGGTATATCGCAGTTTAGCTGAGCCTCTATAATTTTAGTCTCAATAACTAATAAAACCTTTAATTAGAGGATTAAGTGCGTAGGAGTGAAATTTTACTAATAAATAAATTGTATATCTCAGGTAATATTGTTATTTAAGAGGCAGAAAACTGTTGTACGGATTATTATTATTTGAAGAAACAACTATGAATGCATCGTGTCTATTCCTGGCCATTTATTTTATTTATTTTATTTTATTTTTATTTATTTTATTTTTATTTCATGGTTCATTCAATGTAATGCCTTGTTTCATGAATGAAGCGTGGATTGGTAGTAATTGATACACATTTAGCCTCGAGAAAGTTGTCTTTAATTTATGACACTAGAAAATTTGAAATAATAAAAAATTAAACATATAGAATTACAAGGGGTGTGAAGAAAGAGGATACTGTGTTTGCTGTTATAATAATCATTTAGAGGTTTACGTAACATATGGGAGACGAACTACCCCGTAAAAGGTATTTCCTAGCGAACCTATAAAGTATTGTCCTCACTGAAAATATAAATTCTAATAGAACATGAACATAAACACACCAAATTGTTTTCTTGCGTTTGGTAATAAGCTTAAGCTATATTAATAATAGAGTATTTTAGAAAGAACAAGATTTAAATAAGTAGTGGAAAAGTAAGGCTTTTGGGCCAGTTCAAGGTCACCCGAGCGATGACGTCATCGATGACGTCATCGAGGTCAATGACCTCATCGATGACGTCATCGATTGCATCATCGATGACGTCATCACCAATGACGTCACTTTCATGACGTCACAGAAATGACGTGCTGATGATGTCATCACCCCTTACGTCACCAAGATGACGTCATCGATGTCACAAAGGTCAAGGTCACGCTGAAACCTAAAATTTTTTGGCACTTTTGCTGTTTCTCGCACTACGCTCCGAGTTTTAGTCAGGTTACCGTGACCTTGACGACTTGGAGCGAAATTAGACGAGAAACAGCAAAAGTGCTGAGGAAACTTGAAGCTTGCAACGTGACTCTGCCTAAACCGTCATGTGACACCGCTCGGGTGACCTTGAACTAGCCCAGCTGCCTTACTTTAACCATTACTGCAACCGCGATGCGCACCCTACGACAGACACCGAGCGACTGACTGTCAGGCTCTGTGTACTCTAGGTATATCGGCTTGAGAGACTAAGACTCTAAACAGTCAGGAATGGGAGTAACTAACTGAACTTTGCAAGGAAAAGTCATTTCATCCAATATTCTAAACAAATCTTCATCAGTAAAACTCACATTAGTCTGTTTGGTATAAAACTTAGGGTGTCCGCGCAACAGTCTGCGCCACTTAGCTAAAGGCGAAACCCTTTTGACTTTGAGTGGTGGACAGTGTGCAACTAATAAAGTCTTAACACGGCTAAGTTTCTTACCCAAAGTATCCTGCGACATGGCTTCCCCTCACAAAAGTCTGCACAATACTGAGAGACTGTTGGTAGCGCATGAGTGAAGGGAAAAGCGGTGGGGGAAACAGCAGGAGTGGGGGAAGGTCACAGTGGTGGGGGAAGGTGAGGTTGAACGCTGGAGTATCGCATCACTTCACCATGAGCTGTCCTACAGTCAACACACTGTTCTCTTGGCCCGAGTTGGCACTAGAAGAAACCCTACTGTACAGCTTAGGCTGTGAGGGGCAAGGAAGAAAAGTTAAAGTGGAAATTATGGTAGACTCTAAGGTGAAGAGTCGTCTAAATAAAGTGATTGTAATCTTTCAATCCCCAATAACCTTAGAGAAATACAAATTCATAAAGCGACATCTTACTCTTAGGCAAAACGAATTGGAAATAGAAAAGATGACAGTAAAATTAATCTAACCTAAAATTCGGACTGGACACTCATGGCGATACCACGTGGCGTGCAAACGCCACCCTAAACATTACAAGTTAGGTTATTGAGAACCTCTGGTACGATAACCGACGTGCTAGAGTTAAAGTGTGATGACCTTGAGCCAAAACACTGAAATACTACAAGTCGATATCGTCCCAGAGGTAAAGTGTAGTGACCTTGAGTAAAATCAGAGAAAATCCAAGCCATGTTTGTCCAGAGTTAAAGTGTAATGACCTTGAGGCAAAAATTTGTAAAACACTTACATGAACAGAGTCGAAGAGCAGCGATGCTTACCGCATGCAAGCCTGAGACATACTGGCTGAGCACCATCGCGTAGCTTAGGGACTCGATTAAGGTGGGGGTATTGCCAACACTTAGAGTAGAAGTGTAGTGGGTGACCTTGAACCAGACTTAGAGTAGAAGTGTAGTTGGTGACCTTGAACCACCCCTGAGGGCCCCCCCCCACCTCCACCTCCACCCCCCCCCCCCACCTCCACCTCCACCCCCCCCCCCACCTCCACCTCCACCCCCCCCCCACCTCCACCTCCCCCCCCCATGGGGTGGACCTCCACCCCTGGGGTGGACCTCCGCCCCATGCCGCCCCTTCGGGGGAGACCGGTGGGGATATAAGGCGGCCCGGCCACAGCCGGCTCGCAGTCCGCTCCCGAGCGTTGAACGTGAACGATCGGGACGGACCGCCATAGGCCTCACTAAACATTGAAAGGCGCCTTCACTGTTTAGCGAAGTCTACTCTAACTTTAAGACTTGTATTATTTTTAAGATATTGCGCTTGCGTTTGGGTATTAGGAATTGTTTTATATGTGAGTGTTTTACTTGTACCCTATGTCTCCTATGTGTCTTGTTCGTGTTTTGTCTTGTTGTCTTGTTTGTCTTTTATGTCATATGTGTTTAATGTGTATATGCTTGTTCCAGCGCGTACCATGTTGAGCTCAACCTATTTTGTAAGTGTGTGTTATATCTATCTAAAGTGTAAACGCTTGTTTTAGCACTCCCCCTTGAGCATTTTTCACAGCTCAAAGTAAATTGTAAAGATAGGGACGGGAGTAGGCCCCCGTGTAAAAGTATTTTATACCAACGTTAGCATGGGTCCTCTCAGGCATGCAATATTGCGGCTGGGTTGGGACTCGGTCCGTTTGTACGCTGGCATGCAGACCACAGCTGTGGCCAAATTGCGGCGGCCTCTGCACTCGGACCGAGGACGTGTAAGCCACTAGGGCTGTCCTCAACCTCTGTTTCCCTTATGGAAACCAAAATTATGTAAATGAATTTTGATAGCTATTTGTGTTTTTGCCCCCAAGGCCCCCGAACATTCGTGGTTCGCCATGGATGTACGGGGGCCGAAATTTTTTAATGTTCGTGTGGCCTTGACCCACAAAGATTTATAAAAATTTACTGCATTGCTAAAGTTAAATATTAAAGATATGGTACGGGAGTAGACCCCCGTGTAAAGCTATTTTAAACCAATGTTAGCATGGGTCCTCTCAGGCATGCAATATTGCGGCTGGGTTGGGACTCGGTCCGTTTGTACGCTGGCATGCAGACCACAGCTGTGGCCAATTTGCGGCGGCCTCTGCACTCGGACCGAGGACGTAAGCCACTAGGGCTGTCCTCAACCTCTCTCAAAATTATGTAAATGACTCTTGTTAGCTTTTTGAAAAAGTTATTTGTTAGCAATGCAGTAAATGTGTAAAAGTCTTGCGTGGTGAAGGTCAGACAACATTGGAATGTTTGCTGTTGTCCATAGTTGGGTCTCTTCGGAGGCTACAGCGATGGCAACCTAAATGCCCCAGGTGGGGCTTTATTTTTTTAAAGTTTTTCCATGACCTTGACCTAAATACAGTAGTGTTCTAAAATCTTAATGGTTAGGTATTACTAACATACAAGTCTGCTGTTGTCCATAGTTGGGTCTCTTTGGAGGCTACAGCGATGGCAACCTAAATGCCCCAGGTGGGGCTTTATTTTTTTAAAGTTTTTCCATGACCTTGACCTAAATACAGTAGTGTTCTAAAATCTTAATGGTTAGGTATTACTAACATACAAGTCTGCTGTTGTCCATAGTTGGGTCTCTTTGGAGGCTACAGCGATGGCAACCTAAATGCCCCAATTGGGGCTTTATTTTTAAAAGTTATTTTGTGACCTTGACCTAATTATAGGAAAGACTGCTCCAGCATCCCCCCCCTACACCTCCACCCCACACCTCCACCCCACACCTCCACCCCACACCTCCACCCCACACCTCCACCCCACACCTCCACCCCACACCTCCACCTCCCCCCCCAGGGTGGGGTTGCCCTTGGCTGGTGGGGATATAAGGCGGCCAGGTTGCACGCACTTCTCATTCACGCTCCAGCTTTCGTTGGAAGTGGCTGTCCAGGAGCTCATTCTTAAGAAGACCGGTGATCAAAAATGTCTCGTCGTATACCTTACAAACCTTCGTACTATAATCTGATTGGTATTAATAGTATTACAGACAATGAGAAGAAATTGTATACAAGATTTTGTTGTTTACTTGACAGAACGCTAAAACTACCGCCAAATACTTTCACCTACAAGCTACCCCTGATAGACAAGGATGATGTAAGCAAACTATCATCAATTCAACTGAAATTGGTGCAAGAAAAAATTCTTGTTTGTGTGAGAGAAGTGTTTCACAATGAATATTCAAAAAGATTGGCCTTTGACTTTATTAAGGAACATGCAGGACGTGAAACAAAACAGTATCCAGGATTATATTATTTATATCTTTTTGAGAATGGAGCAAGTGTAACGGTAGAAATAAGTATCAAACTAATGTAATTCACCCAACCAAGTGTTAAACTAGGACTTGAACTTGGACTTGATTGAGGTTTTGTAGAACAGAGCGGGGGATAGATCACTTTGCGGCAATGGACTAGCATGCTGCTTAGTGGTTTATCCCCCGCTCAAAGGGTATCTTTACGCGACCTTGACCCACATAAATGCATAGTTCGTGGGGGTATAAAAATGGTAAACCAATTGGATTGGATACACCACTTCCATCGCTCCATCGCAACAGAATTCTTCCTATTCTGGAGGTAATACCGGTGATATTTCACCTTTGTAAGAAATTAAAACAAAAATGTGATCGGGGGATAGAGCACTTTGTAGTAATTGATGCTGCTTAGTGCTCTATCCCCGCTGAAAATAATAATTCCAAATGACCTTGACCCATATAAACTTGCTCAAACAGACATCTTTGAAAAAACTTGTAAAAAGTAGTGGATTTAGACCAAACATCATTGCTTTATCAAGCCCGTTGAAGAATATATTGAAAATGGGTGTTTAAAAGCCAAATCTATTACATGATTGATAAACCGGATGTATATGACGTCACCTTCCCTCACCCTTCAACCTCGGGTATAAAGGGACCCGGTTGAGCGCGCTGCTCATTATTGCGTGGACATTCACCGAGTGCACACTCAAAGCCAAACTGTAAAAATGGCTCTTTGCGATATTTGTGGTGAGTTTTTCCAAGACGAAGATATCTTTGTTTTACACCGAGAATTGCATCATGAAGAGGATAGAAAAGAAGAGATTGTAGTAAGTGAAGAAGACTTGGATGCGATTGATCGGTTTTTGGAAAACCATCAGAAGCAGATGGACGACTGTGATAGCTATCTACAGTTACACCGAGAATTGCATCATGAAGAGGACAGAAAAGAAGAGATTGTAGTAAGTGAAGAAGACTTGGATGCGATTGATCGGTTTTTGGAAAAACCTCAGAAGCAGGAGGACTGGGCTAGCTATTTACAGTTAATGCAAAGAAGAAGACCAAGTGTTATTCAATTTGCCGGAGCTGGACCATCTACAGCTGGAGGATTTATTCAAGAAGAGAAAATGGAAGAAGAAGATACGGAAGAAGTGGAAGATGTAAGACAACTGCGTACCCAAGAAGAGGATATGGAAGATATAAGACAACTGCGCACTACAGCCTTGCCAGGACCAGTTGTAATTCATTTCAAAATTAATAACGTGCAATTAGATTTGGAAAATTTTATAACTCAAGCTAAAAAACTAGTTGTAAAAACATTGACGGAAGAATTGGCAAGATTGAACTTTATTAAATTTGGATTGGTGTTGGAGGCTATGTTTACTAATACCGATGGTGAAAATTCACCGAGAGCATTCATTGCTAAAAACCGAGCCCTTACAACCACATCTGATATCAACGAAATTTTAGAAGAATGTTTGGTTGAACTGCTAGTGAAACTTCAAGAACATGAAGGAAGAGGATCCGGCTGGACGCTATCATCAATTGAAGGTATGGATGTGAGGGTTCACAAGCATGGATATGGTATGAGAGGAAGCAGCTTTATCCCTCTACCAAAGGTGATCCGAGATACAAGATCATGTATCAATGTGAAAAATGAGGATAATGAATGTTTCCGGTATGCAATGTTAGCAAAATATGTGGAAGACCATTCCTGTAGACCTAGCATAGCATACGAAGCTGTTCAACACCGCTATAACTTCCAAGGTATGTCGTATCCTGTTAGTCTTAATGATGTTGCTAAATTTGAAAGAAAAAACCCAGGAGTTTCAGTTAATGTGTTTGGTTTAGACGAATCAAATAACGTATACCCGTTACGAGTTACAAAGACTGAACGTCAAAATCATACAGATTTGCTGCTATTGACCAAAGGTGAAATATCACATTATGTTTACATCAAGAACTTTGAAACTTTGGTTGGACGACAAGTGACTAAAAATAAAATTAGAGTAACAGTGTGTAAGAGATGCTTTTGTTTCACAAATAAAGACTTGAGACGTGGAGGATCAGAGTGGTTGTCAGAACACCAACGTCTTTGTAATGACAACTATGAAGTGAAGATTAGTCTGCCACCACCATCTAGAGCATTTGTCCAGTTCAATAAAACAGTTCACCAATACCGGATTCCACTAGTTATCTACGCTGACTTTGAATCCACGTTAGTGCCACAGGAACTTCCAGATGGTGAAGTAACAAGAAGAACCAAATATCAATTGCATCAACCTAACAGTTTTTGCTTATTGGTGAAATCTACTTTACCTGAAGAACAATTGCAAGACTATCCACTCCAATACATGGCTTAACATCCACTCCAATACTCTACCGTGGTGAAGAAGCCGCTAAGTATTTTGTAGACCAGTTGTACGACATTGCTGAAAAGGCGCAACGCTTATACGGTAATGTTGTACCTATGGAAC
>CM061531.1:7670296-7708934 GCA_030545055.2 Neoaliturus tenellus
ATGAAAACACTTTGCTCTTATAATAAAACAACAAAATTAACTAATGTGGCTTTTGATACTGATGAAAATTTAAAAAAGTTTCACAGTAATGGAAAATTTAGTACATGCATACCCCTGGAATTATTAATGGGAGTATTTGAGGATTTTAATAAAGTTTTAGTGAATGTTAAGCAGGAACTAATATTAAAAAGATCCAAAAATGATTTAAACTGCTTTTTAACAACTGCAACTGTACCAACTGCAGGTGATGATATTCTTCCTAAAATTACACTTAAATCAATTAAGTGGGTTATGCCTCATGTAGTTCCATCAGACACTGAAAAATTACAGTTGCAAAAGCTTCTGTTGCAGAATAAAAGCTTACAAATTGCATTCAGAAGCTTAGAATTACATGAGTTACCCTCATTTCCCAACACTAAAAAGCATACATTCCAATTAAAGACATCTTCTTCATTAGAAGCTCCCAGGTATATAATATTTGGGTTTCAAACTGACAGGGACAATAAAGCACGTAAAAGAATGGATCAATTTGATCATTGTAAACTGAAAAATTTAAAAGTATTCTTAAACTCAGAGTATTATCCTTATAGTGACTTGAATTTGGACTTTGAGAATGGAGATGTTTCCAAAGCTTATGAGATGTTTATAAGGTTTAGAGAAAGTTACTATAACACAAGTCCTGATCCTGTAATTAGTAGACTAGATTTTATTGATAAATATCCTTTAATTGTAGTAGACTGCTCTAGACAAAATGAGTCAATTAAGGAGGGGGTTGTAGATATTAAGCTTGAAATTGAAACCAATGAAAATGTACCTGCAAATACATCTGCATATTGTTTAATTATTCACGATAAAGTATTTGAATACAACCCACTAACTAATGAAGTTAATAAAATGTAAGAAATATTTTTAATAAAAAATGAATGTACAAAAAGAATTAATTGAGTCAGCTAAACAAATTAGAGAAAAATATAGAGCCTTAAAGAGGGGTAAATTTATAGAGGCTGAAGAAAGATTACAAGCATTTCAACCATTAATAGAGCCTTTACAAGAGTTAAAAAATATAGCATCTGAAAAACAAGTAGAAATAGTTCCTTATAAACAACCATTACCTAAGACTCCATCAAGGATTCCAATTTTAAATGTTACTCCTCCAACCCCACCCAGATTAGATTTTGGACTCTTGGCTTCAAAATATTTAGGTAATTATTTAAATAAAATAATATTACAGATTCCACTTATGGTATAAGGAGAGAAGGAAATAAATTCTTTATTGGAAATAAGGAAGTGGAAATAGCCAACGATGACATTTCAATCGATGACAAAATTTATAAAGGCACCAAAGGGCTTTGGGAATTATTAACTTTAAAAACTCCCTCACAATATGAAGATTCAGACTTGCAAACATATAAAGAAATATTAGAAGTTACCAGTGGACATTTTCGGGGTTATGACCCTGAGAAGGGTATATCAGCTAATAGACATAGAAAATATACAAATATAATTAAACCACTATTTGGTTCAGGGTTAAGAGAAGTAACAGGTAATAAAATAGATTATATTTATTGGAACTGTCCCAATGAGCTAGTCGACCGATTAAGATTATTATATTTATCCAAACAAGCTGGAAACACTGGTGTAGATAATGAAATCGATTCGATATTAGAGGAATTGAGGGAGTGCGGAATTATTTATTAATTAAAAAGATGTTTATAGATAAGTTTTATAGAGTTTATAACCCTTATTCTAAAGCTGAAGGTAGAAGCTCTCAACTATGGGATGCTAAAGGTCAAAAAATTATAAATGTCAGGGATGGAGAAGATAAAAATGATGTTTCAACAATTAATCAAACATTAACAAGAAAAAATGATATTTTTATGCAAGGTAATGCTGAATTTGAGTTTTTAGAATTAAAAGATAATAATTGGAATGCTAAAAAACGCAAAATTACCAATGTAAAAAAGGCTGATGAATTTGATGAGGTGCCAATACTGGGACAAGTCTTAACAAGAGAAGGTGAAAAGTTTACTCAGGGTAATGATAAATTCGAAGTTTTAGAGTTAAAAGATGAAAGCTGGGATGCCAAGAAACATAAAATTACTAATGTTAAAAATGCTGAAACATTAAATGATGTTCCCACATTGGAGCAAGTATTAATTAAAAAAGGTGATAATTTAATTCAAGGAAATAACAAATATGAATTTTTAGAGTTAAAAAATAGTAAATGGGACGCTAGAAAACATCCTATTCATAATGTTGAGAAAGCTAAAGAGCTTGATGAGATTCCTATTTTAGGTCAAGTACTAACCAAACAAGGTGATGAGTTTATACAAGGTAATGAAAAGTTTAATTTACTAGAACTAAAAAATGATAGTTGGGATGGGAAAACAAAGAGAATATCAAATTTACAGCCAGCTAAAGAGGATCATGATGCAGTTATTTTAAATCAATCAATATATGCTGATAATACACATAATAAACGTGAATTTTGGAATTGTCGAGGTAAAAAGCTATCAGTTGTTTTTCCAGGTAAAGATAAACATGATTGTGTTACAGTGGATCAAACTTTAATAATAGATTACAAAACTCATAATTTTGATGCAAAAAATATAAAAATAAATAACTTAGCACAAGGAACAGAGCCAAATGATGCTGCAACAGTAGGACAAACATTACAATATGACAGTAAAAATAAAGAGTTTATTTATAATACCAAAAGATTTAAATTAATGGATGTAAATGATTATCAAAATATAATAATTGCAGATCCAAATTCATTTAGCGGATTTAGAAAATTGTCTGGTGAAGAATTCATTCATAAAAATCATGTATTTAGAAATGAATCAGATGGGGCATTAATTAGTGCAAATTTAACCTATTTTAAATGTGCTGGAAATGATGAAAATGTATCTGATAAAAAATGAAAGAAAAAATCGCATATGAACTACACAAAAATGTAAGAAAAAACTTTATTAGAAGAGCATTTAAAGTAATAGGTATCAATGAAACAATGCAGGTTGATTTAATAGACATGCAGTCATATGCCAAGGAAAATTCTGGGTATAATTATATTTTAACTTTAATAGATACATTTTCAAAGAAAGCTTATGCTGCTCCTTTAAAAAATAAAACAGGTCTAATTGTAACTGAGGCGATGAAAGCAATTTTGCCAGATGGAGTAAAAAATATTCAATCAGATAATGGGAAGGAATTTTTTAATAAACATTTTAAAGCTCTAATGAACAAACTAAATATTAATCACTACCACACATTTTCTCCTACTAAGGCTGCTATTGTTGAAAGGTTTCAAAGAACACTTAAAAATTGGCTTTTCAGGGAATTTAGTGCACAGGGCAGTTATAAATGGTTAGATTTACTACCCAAATTAATAAATAAATAACAATAAAGTTCACAGGTCTATTGGCATGAAACCAAATCAAGTAAATATTAAAAATTCCAAAATTGTACATAAGAACTTAATATTATCATCTCAAGCAAATAAATTAAAAAATAATAAACCAAAATTTAAATTGGGAGATACTGTTAGAATTTCCAAATATAAGCATATATTTAGTAAAGGATATACTCCAAATTGGACTGCTGAATTGTTTACAATAGTTGAAATTAAGAACACAAAACCAATAACTTATATTTTACAAGATGAGAATGGAAACATTATCAAGGGGGGATTTTACAGCTATGAATTGTTAAAGACAAATTATAAAGGCATGTATTTAATAGAAAAAGTATTAAGACGCAAAGGAAACCAACTATATGTTAAATGGTTAGGATTCCCAAATAGTCATAATTCTTATATCAATGAATCAGATATTTTAAAGTAAGCTCATAGGCATGTGTCCAAGAAAATTCCTAAAAAGTAACCCCATGTTAAATGTCGAAAACCTATACAAAAATGTATAAATATATAATATAACTATACATAAACATTAGCACATATCAAATCTCGGAATCAAAATTTTAAATCTGTGTCCAAAAAAATTCCCTATAGGAAATCCCCCTATAAAATCATGCCAAAACTGAGGTAAAGTTGTGCTTTCTTCACTACTCATTTAACTCATCTAGGCTAATATAAATTCACACAAGATGAAGTAGGCTACTGATTAAACTCAAACAGGAAATTTCAAATACTAAAGTTTACTTTTTAGTAACTTTTTATACATTAACAAATTTAATATTCAAGAATTGTTACCACAATTAATTGGGGACTTTCATTAGGTTTGAAGAATAAATTTATCTTTGGAGTGTAATTTTAACTAAATAGAATTGAATTCTCAGATACAACAAAGAAACTCATGCTCGTTCTCTTCGACGTCTGGCTTTACATTCTGTTTCTGATTAATGGAAGAGAGGTACAAAGAAGGAAGCTTTAAACACAAAACACTTGCTTGATGACATTCGCAGAACATTGTAAGGCCGAAAATGATGAACTAGGGAAATATCGAGCTTTAGAATTTTTACAATACAAAGTTAAAGTGAAGGTGAGCGAGAAATGAAAAATACTAATATAATTTTTGGCCTAAGAATATTAAAACAACAGATGCTTGATTATATGAATTTTAATATAATTATAAATTTTAATGATTTGCAAAAAAGAAATGATTAAAAATTTATTTTTATTCTGTTATATTTATTAAACTCCCTAATTATTAACCCTCTTTTCGATGTGAGAGGGGGGTTGATAATTAGAGTTGGATTATGGCTCTTATAAATATTATGCAACTTGTACCTTTAAATTTTCTCTATGAAAATTTTATTTGCTTATTTTGTTCATCGCGACATTTAAAATAAAATAATGAAGCTACATAAATCGGGTTACACGTTATTGCAACATTGAAAAATGTAACATATTATTAATGAAACTAAATGGTTGAATATAGGGTACTTGGAATTACTTTAAGTAAATCTATGTAGTACTTTATAATTAAATAAATCATCGAAAAGCAATGATGAAAACATTTCCGAGAACTATTATTGTATTAATACAGCCAATCAGTAAAGTGGATTTACCGTTAAGAGGGAGGATGTCTTATTGAACCTTATCTCAATATTTTCCAACAGTCTGATATTTCTCAATGCTTTAGACTAATGTTAAGATTTTCATTTTAATAATTGAAAAATCATATGTCTTATGTGAATTGTGTTTTATTTATGTGTTTTATTTACGATGCGTGTGCAATGATTATTAGGAAAGAGAGCCTCATGCACTCTTAACATTTTTCCGGCTATTCTTAAAAAAAACTGGCTGCATGTTGTTTAAAGAATAATATACAGAAAAAATTGTTAATAATGATTAATAATATTATGAATTTATAATAGACTCTATTAAGGCAAGTCTTCCCGGTCTAGCTTGTGAGGTTCACCCACTCACCTCTCAGAAAAGTACAGTTTCTGTAACCGAGTGCTTTTATTTTGTTATACAATTGTTGAAGCACCTCGATTTATGAAACAAGAACAGAAAGTTTTCTACCGACAACATAAGCGAGTTTGTTATTGTGTTTTGTAAATGTGTGAAGTTTTGACATAGGAAAAGCCATTTCTCGAGGCGCTGTAGCCATCGAGTTATATTTTCTCAGAAGTATTTTCCACACTCTTGTATTTCATGCCCATGATTAATAATCTTGTTTGTAATTGGGTAACCCAAAAAAGCGCAACAATTTATGCAAAAAAAATTTTATTTTTATAATACTATATATGCATTCTTAAAATTAAGCGCTCTGTAAATAAAAAAACTCAAACCTAAAATTACTAAGAAAGCAGGATTACCGATTATAAATTTTACTATAACACAAATATGGAAAGTAGTTTAAATGTCGCTAACCATCGGAGGGTTGAAAAAATACTGTAAACTACATCTTGATTTTAGTCGTGAGGCTTAACAATATTAGATCTTCACAAACTCACATCTCTTTGGTGCCAGAAGAACGGCTACAAAAGATATTACATTCTGTCTCTGGTCTTGTGTTCTCTTATCTTTCAAGACCCTTTTTTGCCAGAAGTTATATTTTATATTTAAGTTTGACTAAAAAACAAGATTAGCCCAAAAATAAACAATATTGAAAAGAGTTTGTCTCCTAATTGTTTACAGAGTGAACCAACAAACAAAAATTGATCCGTTTATATGCTGATCGAAAGATAGATGTTTAACAATATATTAGAATAATGTATCTCCTAATTACTTACACAGTGAAATAAAAACACAAATTAATCTGTTTCCATGTTGTATTGTATGAGAAAGATGAGCCCTCCGGAACACATTTCCAGTCCGCGGGTCTCCCAACTGCACAGTCACAGGAGAGAACCTTGAGGAAACTTGAGGATACGGTGGGGACCTGTCCACCGATGGCACAACTTGGCAGCTCTTTGTCGGCAGCCGAACTGACGGGATGAGCCTTGCAAAACACAAGATCCCCCACCTGGAAGGGTTTCTATACTCTACCACGATTGTGCTTCCTCCAGACCAACTCCCTAGCTCGAAGTAAATTCCACCTGGCTGCTCGCCACGTTTTCTTGACGTTAGCATTACCAGGGGATGGCAGAAGGTAGCCAATTTTCTACACATTTACTAAAGGGTTGTTGGGCGGAAAGCCCATCAGCAGCTCGAAAGAGACCGCCTTGTGACTTTCATGCTTGGCGGTATTGAAAGTGAATTAAATCCAAGGGAGTTCCTGATCCCAGGTGGTCTGTTTGTCGGCATGAAAGGCGATGAGAGCGGAACGAAGGTTTCTATTTAATCTCTCAGCATGAGAAGGCTGCGGGTAGTACAGAGGAATAGTCACATGGCGGATAACGTGCCCAAAACACCTTCTCGTGGTGGCGGGTGTACCAAAATGTTGGAAAAGATGGGTTCGAAGGATTTGAACTGAGAGCTGAGCAGTGGAATCGGTTGTTCAGCACAGCTTCGGTGCTCTTGTGGGCTGCTCTGGCCTCGGCGTTGCTCGTAAACGTAATGAGGGCCGCTTCTGGGTTACCCTCAAACCACACCGGAATGTTCACAATTTTTCCAAGTTTAAAAAAGTGGTTTTGGAGATGAGTGATATTATTTAACCATGGTAGGATTTTCCTCAGCTGGAGGGACCAGTTGCCGGCATAGCCGCAAAGAGAACCCAGTCTAATGTAGTCAAATCTCTGCTTTGTCGAGGGCATTAAGTCCTGAATGTTCACAACTTCCAACTTTCAAAAATGGGTCGTGCGGATGAGTGATGTTGTTCAACCCCGGGGGGATTTTCCTCAGCTGGAGGGAGCAGTTGCCCTGTCTGAAATAGTCAAAACTCTGCTTTGTCGGGGGCATTGAGCCCATGTCGATGGAAAATTCGGGCTGATACTGGCGCTTCATTGGGTTACCGAGCGTCTTGTAGGAGCGGGGGCGCTCCACCACGGGGACGCTGATGAGCTTCCTCTGGTGGTGGGGAGCAAACATTGGCGCTTCATTGGGTTACCGAGCGTCTTGTAGTAGCGGGGGCGCTCCACCACGGGGACGCTGATGAGCTTCCTCTGGTGGTGGGGAGCAAATATTGGCGCTTCATTGGGTTACCGAGCGTCTTGTAGTAGCGGGGGCGCTCCACCACGGGGACGCTGATGAGCTTCCTCTGGTGGTGGGGAGCAAACATTGGCGCTTCATTGGCTTACCAAGCGTCTTGTAGTAGCGGGGGCGCTCCTCCATGGAGACGCTGATGAGCTTCC
Organism: Neoaliturus tenellus; assembly: GCA_030545055.2. Lineage (NCBI taxonomy): Eukaryota > Metazoa > Arthropoda > Insecta > Hemiptera > Cicadellidae > Neoaliturus > Neoaliturus tenellus. Next base: position 7,677,998 of record CM061531.1, read on the forward strand.
TCTGGTGGTGGGGAGCAAACATTGGCGCTTCATTGGGTTACCGAGCGTCTTGTAGTAGCGGGGGCGCTCCACCATGGGGACGCTGATGAGCTTCCTCTGGTGGTGGGGAGCAAACATTGCCGCTTCATTGGGTTACCGAGCGTCTTGTAGTAGCGGGGGCGCTCCACCATGGGGACGCTGATGAGGTTCCTCTGGTGGTGGGGAGCAAACATTGGCGCTTCATTGGGTTACCGAGCGTCTTGTAGTAGCGGGGGCGCTCCACCATGGGGACACTGATGAGCTTCCTCTGGTAATGGGGAGAAAACATTGGCGCTTCATTGGGTTGCCGAGCGTCTTGTAGTAGCGGGGGCCGTCCACCATGGGGACGCTGATGATCTTCCTCTGGTGGTGGGGAGCAAACATTGGCGCTTCATTGGGTTACTGAGCGTCTTGTAGTAGCGGGGGCGCTCCACCACGGAGACGCTGCTGAGCTTCCTCTGGTGGTGGGGAGCAAACATTGGCGCTTCATTGGGTTACCGAGCGTCTTGTAGTAGCGGGGGCGCTCCACCCTGGGGACGCTGATGAGCTTCCTCTGGTGGTGGGGAGCAAACATTGGCGCTTCATTGGGTTACCGAGCGTCTTGTAGTAGCGGGGGCGCTCCACCATGGGGACGCTGATGAGCTTCCTCTGGTGGTGGGGAGCAAACATTGGCGCTTCATTGGGTTACCGAGCGTCTTTTAGTAGCGGGGGCGCTCCACCATGGGAACGCTGATGAGCTTACTCTGGTGGTGAGGAGAAAACATTGGCGCTTCATTGGGTTACCGAGCGTCTTGTAGTAGCGGGGGCGCTCCACCATGGGGACGCTGATGAGCTTCCTCTGGTGGTGGGGAGCAAACTTTGTTGCTTCATTGGGGTTACCGAGCGTCTTGTAGTAGCGGGGGCCGTCCACCATGGGGACGCTGATGAGCTTCCTCTGGTGGTGGGGAGCAAACATTGGTGCTTCATTGGGTTACCGAGCGTCTTGTAGTAGCGGGGGCGCTCCACCATGGGGACGCTGATGAGCTTCCTCTAATGGTGGGGAGCAAACATTGGCGCTTCATTGGGTTACCGAGCGTCTTGTAGTAGCGGGGGCGCTCCACCACGGAGACGCTGATGAGCTTCCTCTGGTGGTGGGGAGCAAACATTGGCGCTTCATTGGGTTACCGAGCGTCTTGTAGTAGCGGGGGCGCTCCACCATGGGGACGCTGATGAGGTTCCTCTGGTGGTGGGGAGCAAACATTGGCGCTTCATTGGGTTACCGAGCGTCTTGTAGTAGCGGGGGCGCTCCACCATGGGGACGCTGATGAGCTTCCTCTGGTAATGGGGAGAAAACATTGGAGCTTCATTGGGTTGCCGAGCGTCTTGTAGTAGCGGGGGCCGTCCACCATGGGGACGCTGATGAGCTTCCTCTGGTGGTGGGGAGCAAACATTGGCGATTCATCGGGTTAGCGAGCGTCTTGTAGTAGCGGGGGCGCTCCATCATGGGGACGCTGATGAGCTTCCTCTGGTGGTGGGGAGCAAACATTGGCGCTTCATTGGGTTACCGAGCGTCTTGTGGGAGCGGGGGCGCTCCACCATGGGGACGCTGATGAGCTTACTCTGGTGGTGGGGAGCAAACATTGGCGCTTCATTGGGTTACCGAGCGTCTTGTAGTAGCGGGGGCGCTCCACCATGGGGACGCTGATGAGCTTCCTCTGGTGGTGGGGACAAACATTGGCGCTTCATTGGGTTACCGAGCGTCTTGTAGTAGCGGGGGCGCTCCACCATGGGGACGCTGATGAGCTTCCTCTAATGGTGGGGAGCAAACATTGGCGCTTCATTGGGTTACCGAGCGTCTTGTAGTAGCGGGGGCCGTCCACCATGGGGACGCTGATGAGCTTCCTCTGGTGGTGGGGAGCAAACATTGGCGCTTCATTGGGTTACCGAGCGTCTTGTAGTAGCGGGGGCGCTCCACCATGGGGACGCTGATGAGCTTCCTCTAATGGTGGGGAGCTAACATTGGCGCTTCATTGGGTTACCGAGCGTCTTGTAGTAGCGGGGGCGCTCCACCACGGAGACGCTAATGAGCTTCCTCTGGTGGTGGGGAGCAAACATTGGCGCTTCATTGGGTTACCGAGCGTCTTGTAGTAGCGGGGGCGCTCCACCATGGGGACGCTGATGAGGTTCCTCTGGTGGTGGGGAGCAAACATTGGCGCTTCATTGGGTTACCGAGCGTCTTGTAGTAGCGGGGGCGCTCCACCATGGGGACGCTGATGAGCTTCCTCTGGTAATGGGGAGAAAACATTGGCGCTTCATTGGGTTGCCGAGCGTCTTGTAGTAGCGGGGGCGCTCCACCATGGGGACGCTGATGAGCTTCCTCTGGTGGTGGGGAGCAAACATTGGCGCTTCATTGGGTTACCGAGCGTCTTGTAGTAGCGGGGGCGCTCCACCATGGGGACGCTGATGAGCTTACTCTGGTGGTGGGGAGCAAACATTGGCGCTTCATTGGGTTACCGAGCGTCTTGTAGTAGCGGGGGCGCTCCACCATGGGGACGCTGATGAGCTTACTCTGGTGGTGGGGAGCAAACATTGGCGCTTCATTGGGTTACCGAGCGTCTTGTAGTAGCGGGGGCGCTCCACCATGGGGACGCTGATGAGCTTCCTCTGGTGGTGGGGACAAACATTGGCGCTTCATTGGGTTACCGAGCGTCTTGCAGTAGCGGGGGCGCTCCACCGTGGGGACGCTGATGAGCTTCCTCTGGTGGTGGGGAGCAAACATTGGCGCTTCATTGGGTTACCGAGCGTCTTGTAGTATCGGGGGCGCTCCACCACGGAGACGCTGATGAGCTTCCTCTGGTGGTGGGGAGCAAACCTCCGCTGGGCCCGCCCTCGGCCTGCTGCTGTTCTAAAGTGTGGCTACGTCCACATTCTGGCATCCATTCTAGGAGCATCCGGGTTGAATTCAGCCAGGTTGGGCGGGGGTCAGTTGATTAACTGGAGTCGGTGGTGCATTGCCATGCCTGGTTAATTTAGAACAGAAGCAGGCCGGGGGCTGGCCCAGCGGGGGTTTGCTCATAGCCGTCTTTAGAGAAGGGCGCGGCGAGTGAAATGTGGCAACGCCGCTACAGGGGCGGTGGCGGGGCGGCAGTGCCTGTATACTACTTCGTGAGTCTCTCGTCGCTCACTCCTTTGAACATTATTTAATTCTGTTTATTGGTGTAAAGGGTCGTGTAGTGATGTACATATGCCTCAGTCATGTGTAGAGTCTGGTTGTAAGGCAAATTATAAATCCATAATCAAACACGAGGTTCGTATTACTGTTTTTCCTTCCCAAAGGATCCGGACTTGAGAAGAGCGTGGATTCGCGCCATACCTCGAGCTCAGTGGGAACCTTCCGTCAACTCAGTTGTGTGTATTAAACATTTTCATCCTGATGATGTAAGTGTGGTAGAAAAATACCGGGACAGAAATGGAGAGTGGCAGGAAAGGCGTAGGGACAGGCCAATTCTTAATCGATCGGAAGTCCCAAAAGTTTTCCCAAATTTACCGAATTATTTGAGTGAAAAACCGACTAAGAAAAGGAAATATCCTGATGAGCGGAAGAGTAAAAATGAAAAGAAGAAGAAAGAAACAGAAAATGAAGAAAAAAGGAAATGTGAAGAGGAAGACAAGGTAGCTTCGTTTGAACATTTTACATCAAATGTGGTAAACAAGCTTAAAAGTTTTGGAATTGAAGACTGACCTATATTTAAAAAATGATAATACTTGTTTAGTTTATAAGTTAGACTTAAGTAACATACCTAAAGTTACGAAACGCATAAGGATTAACAATGATCTCTCTGTTGAGATTAATGTAAATGGTAGCATAACTCAAAATAACTCAATTTGTGAAGCCGGCCTACCGGTTTTTCAGATTTTTTTTTATTAAATGCAGTCAGTTTGTAAAGGGTATCCATTTTTGTTCAGATTATAGCCAAGGCCTTAAGAACAATGATAAAAGTATTCTCATCGGGCAAATGAATAATCTTTTAACACGGCTGAAAGCGGAAATTGAAAATTGTAACAATGATAATTCAGACTACATCCTTAAAAGGTTTTTTCAAGATCAATTTTCGTTAATCTTTCTCAACAAACCACGGTACACTATAAACACAATATTAAATGCTTTTCTTATCTATATGCAATCGGTAAAATGTTACAACGCTATAAGACTGAATAACATTTTGACCCTACCACACCCAAGGGTAACATGCAAAAACTTTCTGCTTCTTTTTCGGTGTCACCGAAAACTAACAAAGAGAACATTAAGTTTTTAAACGAAGTCACGAAGGAATTTTCAGACCAAGAAAAAATCGTTAACTTACAGATTGATGAAATTCACGTCAAACAGAGTTTAGATTTTAAAAACAGAAATTTATTGGGAGCAGCAAGTAACAATAATGACGAATAAGCTAAGTCGGTAGTTGCATTTCTCGTAAGTTCACCATTTGGAAATTTCAAAGAGGTTGTTAAGTTATTGCCAGTAAAGCAACTTACTGGTCTCCAACTAACATAATCAACCAAACGTGCAATAAAAATAATTACAGACTGTGGCCTTACAATTTTAAGTATAATAAGTGATAACAACAGCATAAATCGAGTTGTTTTCAATGAGCTTACCAAAACCTCAGATAGCAAATACTACTTTTATGCTAACGGAAGTAAAAGAAAACCTTCTTAATGTATGATGCTGTTCATATTTTTTAAATTAGAAATAATTGGCGAAACTTGACAAATTGTTCTAAATTATTTTTCATACCTTGTCTGGGAAAATTTAGATTCATTATTAAGGGGAAATCTAAACTTTACCCAAGATAATGTGCTAAATATGGGATTTAAAGAAGTAACCGAAACTTCATTTAGTAACATTAGGGAACTTTACAAAAAAGAAACCAATGTCTTATACTCTAAAACAAGCTCCGTTTGTACGGGCAATGTTTTTTTCCTGTCCAAGGATTTTTGATTTTTTGGTTGGAAATGGGGGTTTTGGCCATCAGCAATCGATTGGAACTGGTCCCATGTCTGGGAAAATTCCGGTTTTCGCGCTAGAGCACTTCAAAGATCCCATGTTATCCTTATGGAGATTTTATTAATTGAACAAAAATTAGCTGATAACTGTAGATATAAACCAATGTGTTACATCTTTAACCTGTAGTTTAAGAAAATTATACCAAAGTGCATAACAAAGTGCATACCAATTATATCAAAGTGTGCGAGTGAGCGAAGCGAACGAGCTCGTCTTTAAAATGGAAGAGGACGAGCGAGCGGAGCGAACGAGCTTTGTGTGAGAACGAAAGTAATAATTTTACCGAGCCTAAGCTCGGTTCCCCTGGTACTGTTGATAAATTCAGCTAATAAGTTAACCATTAAAGACTGTGTATCCAAACTCGTTTGAAAGGCAGAATGTCCCTATAGTTATTAATGTATTTTTTGAGATGACACTTGCAGGCTTGAGCAAACATGGCTATGAAGGTACGGCTTTGTTTGTAAAAGTTATTTTGATTTGGTGGACCACAGTGAATATTAAACGAACACGTACTCAAAGCCTAAAGCGAAGCCCATTATAACAGCCATTTAAAAATACCGAGGACATACGTTTAGCTTTTTTGAGTACTTTTCTTATGGTTATTAAGGTGGAAACAACACAACAATGATTGTAATTTGAACGGATGCTTAACTGCTGAGACTTTTGGCGCTATTTATCATACGACACATGTTTTAAGAGAAGTTATTCTGTATTCTCTTGAAATTTTGAAAGTGGATTTTGTTCTACCGGGTAAATTTCAAACTGATAATTTAGAGTCTCGATTTGGACAATACCGGCAACTGGCGGGTGGGAATTATTATATTTCAGTTGTTCAAGTTTTAGAGGCTGATAGAATTAGAATAAAAAGTGTTATAGGAATTCATTCAGCCCGATATGGAATGGTCAACTTTTCTACTAATATTATAGATAGTATTAATAATGAAAATAAAGTGAGAATGAATTGTCATGTAAGACTGTTGATGCAAGGCTTTAAGATGTGCTACAGGACGATTACTTAAAATGTAATAAAATGTAAAAATTGATGAGTCAAGGCTTATTTATATATCTATATCTATAAAAGAGGAAATATGCATATATATTTGTATATATATAAATATATATGTATGTTGCCAATAGACTCCGAAACCGCTCAACAGATTGCAACAAAACTTTCAGGCATTATTAAGCATTATTCAAGGATGGTTTGTGTGAGGTTTAGTGCAATCTGTCCAAAGGGCTCTGACCCAGAGGGCATACAATGGTGCAGTGTCAGGTTTTAGAAATTTAGTGTTTACAAAATGAACTGCTGTAATTAAAAAATTTGAAAGTTTCATTCAAGCAGATGCTTATAAAATAATCATAGAAGTAAACAGGTGAGGTATAATGTTGATGTTTGTGTTGTCTTTATGGCTCCGCCCTACGGAAGCTCACAATTACACTAAAAGCCTACACGTGGTGAAATTTGACATGTACGATTCTCTTTGTCCATTGGTGCACCATAGGTCCATAGGTTTTGCAAATATAGTTTTTTAAGCTCTTTAGGGCTCCACCCCACTGGACTTCAAAATTAATTACTTTAGGGCCACCGGGGTTGAAATTTGATGGACGATTCTCTTTACCCATAGGTACACACTAAGAAACGATTTTGCAAATATAGTTTTTTAAGCACTTTAGGGCTCCGCCTCACTGGACATTGAAATTACTTTAGGACCTCCGGAGCTGAAATTTGACATGGACGATTCTCTTTGCTCATAGGTACTCACTAGGAAATGGTTTTGCAAATATAGTTTTTTAAGCTCTTTAGGGCTCCACCTCTCTGAACTTCAAAATTACTTCAGGGCCACCGGGGTTGAAATTCGATGGACGATGCTCTTTACCCATCGTTACTCACTAAGAAACGATTTTGCAAATATAGTTTTTTTAAGAACTTTAGGGCTCCGCCTCACTGGACATTGAAATTACTTTAGGACCTGCGGAGCTGAAATTTGACATGGGCGATTCTCTTTGCTCATAAGTACTCACTAGGAAACGGTTTTGCAAATACTGTATAGTTTTTTAAGCTATTTAGGGGTCCACCCCACTGGACTTCAAAATTACTTTAGGGCCCCCGATGTTGAAATTCGATGTTGATTCTTTTTACTCTTAGGTGCTTACTAAGAAACAGTTTTGCAAAATTAGTTATTTAAGATCTTTAGAGCTCCGCCCCACTGGACTTTGAAATCACTTTAGGGCTCTGGGGTTGAAATTATATGGATGATTCTTTTTGTTCATAGGTGCTGACTAAGAAACGGTTTTGCACATATCGTTTTTAAGCACTTTAGGGCTCCACCCCACTGTACTTTAAAATTACTTTAGGGCCACCGGGGTTGAAATTTGATGTAAGATTCTTTTTGTTCATAGCTACTCACTAGGAAACGGTTTTGCAAATATAATTTTTAAGCTCTTTAGGGCTCCGCCCCACTGGACTTTAAATTACTTTAGGGCCACCATGGTTGAAATTTTACTTGGACATGCCTCTTTGCTCATATGTACTCACCAAGAATGGTTTTGCAAATATATATTTTTAGTAGGGCTGTGCTCCACTGGACTTTAAAATTAATTTAGGGCCTCCGGGGTTGAAATTTGACATGGACGTGCCTCTTTGCTCATAGGTGCTCTTGCATTTGCAATTACGATCAATAAGATACAAGGCAAACTTTGACTATTCTGGGTTTAAATTTGCAAAATGCCTGTTTATCCTTTGTCCTTACAGTAATATTAATATACTTACTTTCTATGCCATTGACTTTTTTGTTACATTAAAAAACTTAAAACTTAACTTGTCTTTTTTTTGTTATATTAAAATAGCTTTATTTATGTAAAAAACTTAATTTGAGCGCAGCAACGCGCGCCGGGTAACTGCTAGTCTGTCTATTTTTCCTTTAAACTAAGCGCCCAGCTAGACTGTGGAAGAATGTCACATGTTGATTCGAAGTAAAGATGAATTTAATGACGTAGAATTGAACAAACTTAATTGAGGTGGATTATCAGTACCTACAAACTTTGTGCTAACGATTTGCAAACATGTTAGACTATAGGAATATGTCAATCAAACATTAGTCTCAAAGGAGTTTGAACATGTATTTTAAAACTGTGCTAACCAGGAATATGTTTTAATGAAATTATCATTGTTAGGAATAGAAGTAGTTTCTTCTATTGCATGTAATAAAACGTGTATTTGTGGACAAAACATTTCTTCACTCGATAAAAAAAATGGTATCAACTATTTCAAACATTGCTCTGAACAATTATTTTAAGATAAAATCAGACAGTGCAGTTATTCACAAGAATGCTAGAAAAATTAAAATACTGTCATAGGCTTACGGTTTTACTTTGTCAAATAAAAATAACTAATGTGAAGTTTGATTTAATAACTAACCTTTTAAGTGTACTGATTTATATATTACTCATTGATTTAATAAATGTGAGTTATTTCTCAATATAGGCTTAAGCCTTTTATTATTTTCCGCAGTTACCATGACTCCTTCTGCAGATAATAATATTTTCATGAAATAATAAAAAGTTTTGTTTTTCACAAGTGTGCACTATTTTACACAATTTAACAAATATTAAATTATATACAACTTGTATTCATAGGCTATATTAACCACAGTGTCGGATTTTATAGGATTAGCTAACGCCGCTTTGAATTAATGTTACTAGCCTTACTTAATCCCAAATATTATACTTACATATATGAATATATTTGTAAAGACTTGCTCTACGACTTTTATATTTGACGTTTTCCATTAATTTGGCGCAGAAAAAACTGCGGTGGTAAAAGTAAAATGATTTATATTACAAGCGAAACATATTGTGAGATTTTCTTTAAATTTTAAAATAAGTATTTAATTCTGAATGTTACGATATATCATTTGTGGAAATATAGCAAACGATGACTGATTAGTAAGCATTTTATCATAACTTTGCAATTAAGATCCGCGGCAATATAACCCCTCTGACTTGGAGAATTACAGCGTTGCCAGATGGACCGCCATGGTATAGCTTTCAAGCTATCAGATGGATAGCTTTCAAGGCGGCTGTGGTTTGCTCCCCACCACCAGAGGAAACTCATCAGCGTCCCCATGGTAGAGGGCGCCAAGATCGGCTACTATAAGACGCTCGGTAACCCAATGAAGCGCCAATGTCAGCCCGAATCATCCAACTACATGGACTCAATGCCCCCGAAACAGGAGAGATTTGACTACTTCAGACAGGGACCCCGTGACTGAACCGGCAACTGCCGGTTCAGCAACTGCTTCCTCCAGGGCAGATGAATATCCCCCCCGAAGTTTAACAATACTTGTTAAACGCTCAACCCCTCCAGGACTAGGAGGGATGGAATAATTGTTGGCTACCAGAATAAAATTCAATTAAGCTCATAGCTATGTAAAGATTAGATATGATTTGATTTGATTTTTCAATTCAGAAGACACTGTTCTAACACGGGTGTAGTTGAAAGAGATCATTTAAACAAGGGCGAGAACTAAACCTGGTAAGTGATCTACGTTGCCGACACGTTGATTTACACTAACACGGCTGTAATACATTACTGGCAAATAAAAATTTTTACCTTTTTTATAGATTAAAAGTGAAAAAAATTCGAGTTTTTATGAATATAAATCATGTAAGCTAAGATAATGTCAAATTTCAAGTCTCTAGCTTGAACGGTTGCGTCCGAACTTTTCCTTTGATCGATGTTTGATATTCTGTATGTGTATTTTTTGCGTCGTGATGAAAAGTATCGTTCATAACTTGTACCAAAAGTGATTTTCCAGCACTTACTCAAGCGCGTACCTGAAAATGCCAGTTTTGCTAATAGTAATAAAATATACTATTCCATTATTGTTTGGTGAAATTTTGAAATAATAACATTTAATTTGATCTAATATAAATGCAGGACTAGTATAAATGCTTTGTGCCGACGCACACAACAGCCAGGCGTAATATAATCTATATATATAATTCCGTAAGCGAATCGGTCCCCACGAAATATCTCGAGTTAGAAGAAAGATAGGGTAATGTTTGATGGCTCATTTTAAAGCTTGAGGGCCAAGGACGCCAGGAAAAATACCAGAATTATCATAAGTTACCTGGGCTTCGCCCCATTGGACCTTGAAGTTCTAATGTTAATCTAATGGGAGGAAGATTTTTAGATCTACACATGTGATTAAGCAGATGATCCAGTGAATAATTTTTATAATAAACTCAGCTGGTTATTGAACAGATATTTTGAGTTAAAATAACTATATTTAATTATAGCTTTCTAAAATTTGCAATGCACTATAAAAAAAAGGAAAACACCAATAGTGGTGGAAAAATTACAGATCCATGGTAGATTTATCTCTTCAAAATCTAAGTCATTATGATTTTGTGTGCTGAATATACCGCTGTAAAAAGTGACTTAGCCGTGGGATGGTTGATATAATAGTTAATAAAATGGCTTCACTCAGTGCCTGTCGTTAAGATATTACGTTAATGCTTTATATATTAGCTATTTCGTCGTTAGAGTTGAATCGGTTTTTTAGTAATTGTTTATTTTTGACTAAAAATATTATGTAAACTACTAACATTGGATAACCTCCGTATGAGAAATATTTTATTTTATACTTCTATTTCTATTAAATATTTTCTTTGCTTCTTTCCTTACATAGATCGTACATGGGGGAATGGGGGCCACGGGGGGCATGGGGCCACAAGGGGCACTAGAGACGTCGGTGGCATAGGGGGTAGTTGGGCAGGGGGTTACAGGGGAGGAATGTGACATTGAGAGCACGGGGAATCGAGGAAGAACGGCGGACATGTGAGCTTGGGAGAATGGGGGGCACAGAATCATGGAGGCACGGGGGTGCGGGGCATGGGGGTACTCGGGCCATGGGGGCATAGGGGTACAAATAGCACGGGTTATGAGCTGAGGGCATGGGGGAGATTTGGGGGGACTTGAGGGGACATAGAGAGCACGGGGGCATCAAGGAAGAACGGCGGACATGTGAGCAAAGGAGAATGGGCTTCACAGAGGTATAATGGTTATGGGGGCATGGGGGTACTCGGGCCGCGAGGCACAGGAGGTACAGGAAGCAAGGGTCACGAGAGGGGGGCAAGGGAGGCTTGGGTGACATAAGGGAACGGCACGGGGAGGAACGGCAGGCACCGGTGAATGGGGATATGAAAGGCACGGAGAGGAATGACGGGCATCATAGGAGGTACAGGAAGCATGGGTCAGGAGAGGGGGCATGGGGGAGACTTGGGGGGACAAAGGGGGCACGGGGAGGAATGGGGGACATAGAGAGCACGGGGGCATCGAGAAATAACGGGGGACATGTGAGCACAGGAGAATGGGGGCACAGAGGCATAGGGGGTAGAGGAAGTACGGGACACAAAAGGGGGTTACTGGGGAGGCTTGCGACGACATAGGGGGCACGGGGAGGAAAGGCAGGAGTCGGGGAACGGGGATATGGGAGGCACGGGGAGGATTGGCGGGCTTCATAGGAGGTACAGGAAGCATGGGTCATGAGATGAGGGCATGGGAGAGACTCGGGGGCCATAGGGGGCATCAAGGTAGAACGGTGGACATGTGAGCAAAGGTGAATGGGGGGTCACACTGACAGGGGGTGCACATGGGTTCGGGGGCATGGGGGGTACTCGGGCCAGGGGGGCATATGGGGTACAGGAAGCACGGATCACGCAATGGGACGAGGGACATGGCAAGTGTGGGGGGGCACAGGGGTCGTAGATGCAGTAGTGTACAGTATTAATGGGATAATAACCATTTTGCCATGTTGCATTAAACTACTGTATTCACTTGAGTTACGTACTCATTATGTGTACGTTTTTTAAGGTCGAAACTAATTGTATTGCGTCCGTCAGTCTAACAGTGCAAAAAAATATTTTTCCACAAAATAGACAACATACTGTATTTTGGGACAACAAGGGAGAATATTGGCAAATTACTGATTTGTTACCACCGAAAAATATTCGTCAAGGTTAAGTAATATTAAGAAAATCCAACCGTGTAATTCACAGTACAGCTTGAGAAGAAATATAATAATTGTGCAACTAGGTGATGAATTGAAACTTAATTTTTGAGGTAACATCATTATTTGGATTTTTAGGAACCTTTGTCCCTACAAGCCCCTAGTATAATATAATATATTTTGTTGGGCTCAAAACAATATATAATATAATATATAACTTGGGCTCAACTTATAAAGCAGTCCTTTTGTATTGTGTCCCTGCAATTTCCTTATTACTTTAGAATTGGCAGAAAAACATTAATTCCCTAAAATAGCCTATATATTTTAAGCATTCATTTTATTTTTAATTTATGTAACGAAAAATTGAGTCTTTATTTTATTTCCTCGCAATTTCTCTGTTTTCACATTGGAAGACTACCACTACGGATAGCTATACCACTTTTGAGGACCCCTTATAGTCAAACCTTACGTATACATTAATTTTAGATTGAATAAATTAATTTAACCTGCCTGCACGAAGCTCTTTCTTGTTTATGGTGGTCTTAAACAATATCAGGTTGTTAATTTTCATTATTTATTTCTAAATCTGAAACTGTTTGCGATTTCTTCTGCGATTTTCTTGTTTGGAATTTTAACGCATCTTCTGCTTTCAGAGTCTCTCATTCCCTGCTTCATCGTTCTATATGTCAGCAGCCCTTTATGAAGGAGGTAAGATAAAGTTAGATCATGTATCTTTGGAGAGGTTTCTAAATCTCGTTTCAACAATATTGATCGAAGAGATAAAACACTTTCTTCAGTAAACTCTTCGATAATCTGAAATGAAACACATTCTCCTCTGAGGAGTTTGCCTATTGTCTCTCTAATTGATTGAATTTGTAAAATATTACCTAGGTTCATATTACTGCCTACATTGAATTTACCAGTTTTCAGGTAACCAGCGATTTCCCTAGAGTTGAAAAGTTTCCTTCCCGTTTTCGTTTCAAACCCTCCACAAGTATCTCCAGCCTCTTTAAATAAAGTGTCACTTCCGTTCCATCCAGTTCTCTTTAGTATGCTCTCCACCTCTTCAACGCCAAACCCCCAACAATCCCCAAACTGGTGATCCCCGAGGAAGGTGTGCCTCTGACACTGCCCGTCACTACAATTCACCACTATTGGCACCTCACCCGTCACCACTACGGTAGCTACACTGTCACTGTTGTTTCTGAACACTCCCGCCACGAGCCTGTTGGTGAGCCTGATGATGCGTCCCATGTGACGGTCGTCGTCCGCCTCCTCCACCGCTGCCTGGACCACGGCGTCGTAGTCGTCCAGTAGCACCCACACGCGGGTGTCTAGATGTCTAGACACCAGCTGACACAGCTGCCTCACCCCGGTCACCACTTGGTGTCTACTCATCCAGTGGTAGTTGTGGTCGTCGCTCCAGAACCTCACCAACTTCCTATCGTTCACCGACAGCCGCTCACTGCTCGTCAGATACTCATGTTCCTTGTACGCCCTGTGGACCGCTCCCTTGTAGAACTGACGGCGTCCGCTTGTGTTCTGATGACAGTGAAACATTCGAAACTAACGCTGACCACTGGGTGCTTGCCGAAATGTTCATCCATGATTGTACTCTTGGTTATATTGCAACCATTTTTAACAAACTTTTCATAATTTATTGTATCTCTCACAGGTTGATCAGGTTTTGCTTTTGTTTTTCGATTACCTTTATCGTCGACTTCCACATTCAAGAAATCTGTTAAAAATTTTAAATTTGTTGTTTTACCGAATCCGCTTGGTGCTGTAATAAATAATGTTTTGTTTTCTTCTCTAATTACGTCTTTATAAAAGCTGTTTTGTCAATTATAAAAGTTTTCCGATCCGAGTTCTCCAATGTCTTAGAATTAATTTGAACTTGAGATTCTCCCTAAAAATTCAAAGCAATGGCCTTAGTTGCTCGGTAGTTTCTTACAGTTATTTTCTATAGTTATTTATTTTAGTTTCTTACAGTTATTATTGATTAAGTTTGTAATGTTACAGACTTAACAGGATTGAATGTGTATGGTCGTAACATAAGATAACAATACATTTTTATGAGCCACATAGCTATTGTGACAGGTTCCATTCAAATTTATAAGACTCAAAAACTGTATTTTTAAGTATAATTAAAGTGAGGTCAAAGTGGCTACAGCCTGTACTTTGTATTAAATTATTCAGGGTGCCACCAATGAATTAGACTTTTTCATTTTATCTAATTGTCTAGTTAACGAGCGTTTGACTGTTCTTACGTAGGCTGACTTTGTAATAAAATGATTTAACTAACACAAGTTTTCGCTAAGATGTGCAAAAAATACTAATATTTTATCCAACCAGCCTGTTATATTATTGTATACCTTTGAGTAATAAACATAGTATCAGGGTTGGAAATGAATTGAAACAAAAATAAAATTCACAATGTACAATATTTTATTGTTTACTTACAATGGTAAACGCATCAAATAGATAACATCCACTATAGATATAAAAAAAATATACTAAGAGTCTTCTTCACAACATGAAACCGAACTGTAACTATCCACAGCCGCATATCTAGTATTGTAAGAAATAGTGATGTGATAAGACTGCATCACAGACTGGGCCGCACTGATAAGACAGAGATTAAATTGGCAATTAAATCACATTGTTGAACAATCTGATAAAAAATGAGACAAGTTTTGTGAACAAGTTTTTTTTACTGACTGATTAAAATATATGTTTATCAGGAAATAATTGTATAAGATGTTTTTAAGAAATGCTAAACTTACTAGACATCACACTGATCTAAGATTTGAACAATTCTCTAAGTAGCTTTGAAATAATTTAAATGCCCTTATCAAAGATTAATGTGGCATATATCGTAGTCTATTTATACGACAAACTTAACTGAATTTTATTGCAAATGGGGGAATTAAAATCAGCTATTACGTATGTATAACCAGATGGCAATATAATATCAAAATATTAAATTAGATATTTACTAAAGCTTAGTTTAGCCGTTACCAAAGCGCACTTTTGCATCCTAGTTATCGAAAACTCACTAGCTTTGGCGTAAAAATTCATAATTACATTTATATGTTATGCGATTTTCACGGGGTTTTCTTTCATTGGTTTAAAAATATATCCAGCAATAACATTTTTAAAAATCACCAGAAAAATATTTTAATTTTCCAATATTAGATTAGTAGTCCATGTGTAAGGCACAATAGAGATTAGCAGCTTTACTTGACAATCAGTTAGAGAAAAACATTTGGTAAAAGGAAAAGAGCTGATAGGTGTTTAATGTAGCAAAGAAAACAAACTGATCTTTTAATATTTAAAATCTTAGATATGGTCATCTGCGCACATTCATAGTTTTTAAATCAACTATTTGTAAAAAGCGTTAGTACTGTAAATTGGATTTAATGTAGAAAAACTTAAAATCAGCAACCGGTTTAGTTTGATTCGATCCAATGTTAAATTAGCAATTCATAGTTAAACTTATGAAACCAATTAGAGCAAAGCCAAATTTCACAATATTGCTTTATTTGTGTAATTTACCAACATTGACTGAGCATTCTAAATGGGTTTTTGTAAAATACTCATATCATTTATTTGATAAACACTACTCTATAACCGGACAGTGTAAAAAAAATCCATTTACATTTTTGATTATCATAAAAAAACTTTTCGTTCATTAAACTCAAATCCATGTTAAATTTATAATTGGAACTACAATATCTTATACTCTAAAACAAGCTCCGTTTGTCCGGGCAAAGTTTTTTTTCGCTCTAAGGATTTTTGATTTTTTTATTGAATATGGGGGTTTTGGCCACCAGAAATCGATTGGAGCTGGTCCCATAGCTGGCAAAAATCCGGTTTTCGCCCTAGAGCCCATCAAAGATCCCATGTTATCCTTATGGAGATTTTTAAATTAACAAAAATCAGCTGATAACTGTAGATAAAATAAACCAATGTGTTACATCTTTAACCTGTGGTTTTAGGAAAATCATACCAATGTGCAGCAAACCCTCCGCCTGGCCAGTGAGCGGAGCGAACAAGCTTTGTGTGAGAAACGAAAGTAATAATTTTACCGAGCTTAAGCTCGGTCCCCCTGGTACTGTATTTTTAATTTAATAACAACTTCCTGTTTACTTAATTTTGGCCGAATTAAAATAAATACTGGTATGGAATTGTGAATTTCCGATTTGTAAGATGAAACTCATACGTTCACGTTACATGGTTTAATTTTTTTTCAAATGTTAGTTATGGTCTTACATTAGTATTAAAACCACACATCTCCAGCAAAATGGAAATATACCTCACAGAGTAAACAATTCTATACCATACGAAATAATGAAAATATAAAATAACGAAACTGCGAAACCATAAAATTGTTTTTATGTACGAACCATCAAGCTTTTTATACTCCTTGAACATGACCATGCTATAAATGGAGAAAGCTCGAATTTTCACTAGTCTATGATTTTACACCCCATAATGTCTATGTTTTATCATTCACAGATTGTGAAAATGTTGAGCTTGGAAACATGTTAGTTAAATGTGGGTAATGACGTTGTTATTTATTTATAAACACCACAAAATGGATAGCAAAATTTTAATTTAATTTGTTTTCTGTTATTAGACTTTTTTTATAGAATATAGGAAGTGTTTCATAGTGGTAATTAAACGTAAGTTTACTGTCCTACTATAAAATATTAAAACTAAAGAAATATCAGCTTATTTATTTTTAAAACATTTAATTTAGAAGAATTTTAAACTGCCACAATAATTTACAGACACGTTTCCGTAGTTACCATATTGAAATTGATTATTTCCTAAATTAAACATATTGTTTCAGTTACTTAACAAAGGAGGGTAGTGAGGATGTGGTAAGTGTTTTTCATTATGTTTTATTCTTATTTATTATAATCTGGAAACAAGCACTTAAAGAGTGGGAGTTTGTCCGAATCCTTTTTAAATATTTTTTATACCGGGTGTCCAACATAGTAGTGTGGTGTTTTCAAGCAACATTTTGTATAGTTAGATGAATTTACATTGATGATATTATGAAATGCTATAAACAATGAGAATTTCTACAAGTTTATGTACACCTTATAACATTTAGATGCGGGTCCCGTGCTTTTGGCATTCTTAAATAATAAAATAAATATCTTCGCAGTCCTATTGTGGAGAATAAACTCGGCAAACTGTCCTCTTGGCTGAAAGTAGAGAACGTTCATCGTCTTGGAGTACAACAAATTTTCACATAGTCAAAGAGAAAAAAATATTAACTTCAATTCCGGGGCCAAGATACCAGCAGAACCCTAACAATCCATCTGTTTGAGATTTTGTTATTTAGAACTGGGCTCACTTCTACTTACCAAAGAGGAGCTTCTTTTTGCTAAAAGGATAAAAAGCCTTCAATCTGCTTCAATTTTAGCTATTTTTGGAACTCTGCGCTTCAAGAAAGGGATATTATGCAATTTCGGCAGAGAGTATAGTTTTTTAGTACGTTCTCCAGCAAAGTCATCAAGATATTGGATTCTTTGGATATTGGATTGGATTGGAGCGAAGTGGGATTCTTTTATTTTTGAATATCGAGCCAAGCATGTGTCCACTTTAAACTGCTATAAGGAGTAAAATAAATGTGATCTAACTTATAATTGTTTCCAAATTTTTCACCACTAATGCATATTTTCTTCAAAACCAGTACGTCAGTTTGTTGGGATGCGGTATTTCAGTGATATTTCTTAGCTGCAATACGTTGTTTATTAGTACAGTCGGATGATTCGCAAAACCATTGGTTATTCACCGTTCCTTTATGTGGTTATATCGCATTTTAGGCTTACATCAGGTTTTGTCGAGGTCTTGATAATTTACTTTGAAATCTGAGTACTGAATTTTATTTCTGTAATATGATGATTTTGAGTGTAATTTACAAAATATATAAATAAATACGATCGAAATTGTGGATTCCAGATTTAGGAAACTAAAAACATAGACAACTGAATCTTATTATTTATTGTTCATGTCGGGTTGATATCTTATCCCGAAATCAATCAAGATAAAAATATGTTATTCTATAAGAAGAACATGCGTCAAGATTCCAAATAAGGAAATTAACAAATCATGTTTCAACTAGCTATATTTACTTTATAAATAATAATACATTTGCAATAATTTTAGACCACATTGGCTGGATAGCTGAGTGGTTATAGGAATCCAAAGGTTGCCGGTTCGATCCTGAGGTAAGTTTGTAGCCTTTTCAATGATCGATTCTGGACCCAGTTGCCATTTTTTGTCATTGGGCTATTAATTAATGATGCTTTCTATCGAATGGTCGATGTTAGATAGTAACAAAACTGGGGTTTTTACCGTTCCCCGTCAAAAAGTTAAGAAATGCCAATGGCAAAGATAGGCACAAAAAAACCACTTATGAAATAATTATTCACATGAAACCTTGATAGTTTTGACAAGGAAATTTCAATAAATATTTGACTTTTTAAAATAATTACTATACATATTACAACTACTAGCAATTAAAATACTGTAGGCAATAAAAAAGTTACTATTACTTAAAAAATAATTTTTTCCACCAATTTTAACGTAATAAGGAGAATGCAGGGGCACAATAAAAGGACTACCTTATAAGCTGAGCCCAAGTTAACAAAAGATATTACATTCTATTGTGTCAGGCTGTTGTGTAAGTCTACACAAAGCATTAATGTTAGTCCTCATCAAATTAAATGCTATTGTATCGAATTTAAAAACGAAATTTAAATATATCTTTGCCTTACTGTTAAAGATCAATAAGTAAGAATCACAATTCTTGATTTGCAAAATACATTTTTTTCTGAGTAAAATTTCACATTACTTGAATTTAATTAAAATTGGTATATTTATTAGAACTAATTTTATCGTGTTTTTGTTTCTATTGAAATAAGTTTACCTATATTTAAAAGTGTTATCTATCTAGATGTCATGGAAGTTAAACTAATTAGTAGAATTATTGCGAATTGTGTTCACTGGTTTACCTATTTGACTACGACCACAAACTACGTGAGTGTAGAAAATATACCATTAGTAAATACACTTAAACATTGGCTCCAGAAAAATAAGTTTTTTAAACCCCAAACTTCGAATATTTACAATTCTCGATTGAAAACTTGCTGTTCTTGTTTCTTGTAAAGAACTGTCAAACTATATTTTATATTTTTAGTTCTATTTTTCTCTATTTTGCGAAAAACGAATATTTTTTTTGCAAAATGTCACAGAAAACAACTTAAACTAAACCGATTAGTAAACTATCAGTATTTTAGGCCTTACAGTATCTTAAAATTCTTTTAGTTAGGTTGTTTTGAAATAACAACACCGAAAGATTTGGCAACCGTTCATTGACGACTAATTCATTTTGTAGGCCCTAAATAAACTCTATGTCATAGGGAATGTATCAATAATATATACAGCCCCATGTGTAACTGACTCACTGACTGACTCATCCATACAAATTCTAGACAACTTCCGGGTGAGCTGGAAACGTGGATTTTGGCACGCGGGTGGCTTAATATCTGATACCCCAGGGAAAAGTCTGAAATCCGACAATTTTTCATTTCAACCCCCCCAAATAAAATAACGAAGGGTGAAACATGTAACCCGAAAATGTAAGGTTTTACTATTTTCGCTGTAACTTTTGAACGAGAGGTCCTATCTCGAATCTGAGGAAAAATCGTTAGTTGGGAATTAAACGCTCTACAAGTTAGGTCCTATGACATTTTACCGTATCTCATCCCCTTCACACTTAAAAAGGGGCGTACTTCCAAAATTTCAAAATTCGTCAACAAAAATTGGACTATTTTAATATTTTTCGTTTACTATTATGGCACATCGATGAGTGAAATTTTGTACATCTTATGCACTAATATAGGTCTAACTATAGTAGCATTCATTGGTCAATTTCAACCTAAGTTTAGTCCAAAAAAATCGTAAACAAACGAAATCCTTAACATTTTTTCATGTAAAGTGTTTGTAATTTACCTTTACCTGGTAAATATACTGCTATATCGATACATGTTTTAGCAATATTGTATTCTATTTTAGATGCTCTACAAGATTGGTCCTATGACATTTTACCGTATTTCATCCCCTTCACCCTTAAAAAGCGGCGTATTTCTAAAATTTCAAAACTCGTCAAAATATTGCACTATTTTAATATTTTTAATTTACTATTATATGGCACATCGATGCGTGAAATTTTGTACATATTATGCCCTAATATAGGTCTAACTATAGTAGCATTCATTAGCCAATTTCAACCTAAGTTTAGTCCAAAAATCGTAAAACACGAAATCCTTAACATTATTTCATGTATACAGTTTGTAATTAATTTACTTTTACCTGTTAAATATACTCCTATATCGATTTATGTTTTTCCAGTATTGTATTCTATTTTAGATGCTCTACAAGTTTGGTCCTGTGACATTTTACCGTATCTCATCCCCTTCACCTTTAAAAAGCGGCGTATTTCCAAAATTTCAAAACTCGCAAACAAATTTGCACTATTTTAATAATTTTCATTTACTATTATGGCACATTGAAAAGTGAAATTTTGCACATGTTATGCCCTATTATAGGTCTAACTATAGTAGTATTCATTGGCCGATTTCAATTTAAGTTTAGTCTTAAATGGTCGTAAAACACAAAATTATTAAAAAAAATGTCAAGTATACTGTTTGTAAATTGATATAATCTGGCAAATGTACTGCAAAATTGATATTTTTTGCCAGTATTATATTTTATTTTAGACGCTCTACAAGTTCGATAGTATGCTATTTTGCCGTATCTCACCCCCTTCACCCTTAAAAAGGAGTGTACTTTCAGAATTTTTTAATTTTATCTAAAAAATTGTGCTATTTTGATATTTTTATTTACTATTATGTAATATGTATGCATGTATTTCTATTTATATTATTACCTCAACAGGTTCTATCTGTAGAAAAAGCTGTTTGCCAATTTCAATCGAATTTTAGCCCAAAAATTGTAAATCACAAAATTCTCAACATTTTTTCATGTAAAGTGTTCGTAATTCACATAAACTTGGTAAATATACTGCTATATTGATATATGTTTTTCCATTACTATATTCTATTATAGACGCTCTACAAGTTTGGTACTATGACATTTTGGAGTATCTCGCCCCCTTCACCCAATAAAAAGGGCGTAATTTCAAACTTTATACATTCTTCCACAAATAATTCGCTATTTAAATGTTTTTCATTTACTATTATGGCGCACAGATGCCTTAAACTTAGTAAATATTATTGACCCAACTAGTTCTTACTATTTTAGCAGCCATTGATCGATTTCAATCAAATTTAAGACCAAAACAATTGAAAAAACACGAAATTATTGACATTTTTTCATGTAAAGTGTTTGTAAATTACTTTATACTGAAAATTTTACTGCCATATTGATTTATATTTCGCCGATAATTTGTTCTATTTTAGACGCTCTACAAGTTCGGTGCTTTGCAATTTAGCAGTATCTCACCCCCTTCACCCTTGAAAAGGAGCGTACTTTCACGATATTGAAATTCTTTCACAACAATTGGTCTATTTCAACATTTGTTACTTGACTATTCGTTGTTTCCACGTATTATTTTGACTTCCTCTAAATTACTAACGGCAATTTCCTTTCGGCATCGATTCGTTTTATCGACTACTAACACTTCGGGGGAACCATTACAGGGGGCATGGGGGCGGAGCCCCCATCGAGCCGTAGGCGAGTCTATAATATATACAGCCCCATGTGTAACTGACTGACTCACTGATGATCTTAAATTCCTGAAGCGACCGTTTAAGATAGAGACTTGAAATTTGGCATGGACATTCTTTGAGATGTTTCAATTTAGGGAAAATCATAAAACTACAACTTTATTTAATTTTAAACTATAAAAAAGGTAAAAAATATAGATTTGTCGGTAACGTAGTTCAGCCGTATCAGCCTATATCACCGCGTGGTATCGTAGATCACTCTTCGGGTTTAGTTCTCGCTCGTGTTTAAATGATATTTTTCAACTACACCCGTGTTCGATGGATACACTCTAATTTGTGCTGCATTGAAAGCTCGTTTCTTTTATATTTTTACACACATCATAAATATGTCTTAGGGAATTTTTAAATAACTGTTAAGCAGAATTAACAGATTTAAATGTTAGGTTCTCGTTTTGTTTCAATTTATTTTAGATTACTTATTCAAATTCACACGGAATTATTCTTCCGGCCGAATTTCGCATCGAATGGATTTTCTGTGAAGCTTGAGCCGTGATCTTAACGCAACATACTTCGATTACTTTGTAAAATACTTAATAGTTAATTATTATCTTTCTGTTTGATTTATATTCAGTGTCTTATATTAGATTTTTTCACACTTAAATTTTTTTTTTAGAATGTTTAAATAAGTGGTGAACAAAAAGAACAGATTTAAATGCTAGTTTCTCGTTTCATTTCAATTTATTTTAGATTACTTATTCAAATTCACCCCATGTGAACCTCTCAGCCGAATTTCGCATTCAATGAATTTTCTGTGTAGCTCGTGCCGTGATCTTAACGTTATATACTTCTATTACTTAGTATGATACTTAATAGACAGTTAATTATTATCTTTCTGCATTATTTATATTCAGTGCTTTATATTTTATTTTAATACCCACTTAAAATATGTTTTAAGAATTTTTAAACGGCTATTGAACAAAACTAACAGGTTTTTATGAATAAATTATTATTTCACAGGTCTAGATTTTATATTCTTATAATTAGTAGTTTGTAATAGTAGGGGTTTTTTGCGGATCTACTCCGTTTTTATTATTTCCTATGATTTTGTTTTCATGTTATTTAATTCTTGTTTTCGCTTATTGATTTGAATGTTATTTGCTATTTCAGTAATTTAAACGTTTTTCTTCTATATCCTGAAATTTACAAGTTTTTATTTTTAATTAGTTTGTATCAGCCGATTCTTTTAATATCGTGGTTGGCGATACTATATTTAGTTCAAATTGTATTTTTAATTTCTTAAGTTTATTAACTAGCATAGCTTGATTTTTTATTATTTTAATAGCAATTTTCACACTTATTATTGGTTATTTTCTATTTTTTAGCATTATTCTTTTACTCTAATGGGCATATTACATTTTTTTTAATGTACGAAAATCTCATTTAAAAATACTTAATTTGGAATAATTTTGACCCATTGCAATTTTAATGTGACGCATGTTAACTCGTTGACGTTTCAGACTAAGTAGTTGGTGACGTGGAATAGTTAGCATCACACATTTTAGTAGAGTTACAAGTAAATTAATAACTTAGCTTTTCAATACTTCGATTTTTATTAGTTTTTATTTTCCGATTCTTTTAATATCGTGGTTGGCGATGCTAGATTTGGTTTAAGTGTTACTTTAAATTTCTTTAGTTTATGCATTATTATAGCTTGATTATTTGATTATTTTAATAGTTATTTTCACATAGTCAATTATTTCTATTTGTTAGCATTATTGTTTTGCTATAGTGGGCACATTACATTTTTTTATCTATGAAAATTTAATTTAAAGATACTTAATTTGGATTAATTTTGCCCCATTGCAATTTTTCTGTGCCGCATCTAAAATCGTTGACGTTCCAGACCAAGTGGTTGGTAACGTGGAGGAGTTAGTATCACACATTTTTGTAGTAGAGCTACACGTAATTTAAAACTTAACTTTTCAAAAACAAACAGTAAAATGTTTTCTAATAGTAGGGGTCTTTTGCGGATCCACCCCGTTTTTATTATTTTCCTTTAATTTTGTTTTCATGTTATTTAATTATTGTTTTGACTCATTGATTTAAATTTTATTCGTTGTTTCTTTGATTTAAACCTTTGTAATCTATTTCCTGAAGTTTTTAATTTCTCATTTGAGTTGGGTGATTCAGGGGATTATGTCACTTCTTCCACGATTGCAACTCCAAGAGCTGGCTAAATAACAGAGAAACATTTATTACTGTAACTACCACTACTAATTATATTTATAGCAAGAACCACAACTACATTCAAACTCTTTGTTTTTAAACTTCTTTTCATTAAACACAGCTACAATAATCTTGACTTAAATTATATTTTTGTACTTACAAATATGCTTCTTTTGCCTTTTTTAGTACAACCTACTTAAATTGAAGCTGAAATATTTATTTCACTTCTTTTTTTCATAATACGCCAATTAATTCAGTCATATGCGTATCAAAAATTTTCTACAGTACCGATATTGAGCATAATACCTAAATTATTTACATGGTTATTTATTATTTCACAACTATCAATTATATTTTTTTAACGAATTAAGATGAATTAGGAAGGGGGTTTAAAAACCCGTAGACGATTTTCAAAGCGTTTTATTATTATTGATTGTTAGTAGTGTATATAAGACACTTTTGTTACTGCCTTGGCTGACCCGTTCTTCGGTTGGAACTAACCTGTTTAACAAGTAGACTTCTTATTAATTTACGAATTTAGGGCAACCCCTAAGGGGGCATGGGGCGGAGCCCCATCGAGCCGTAGGCGAGTCTATAATATATACAGCCCCATGTGTAACTGACTGACTGACTGACTCACTCACTGATGATCTTAAATTCCTGAAGCGACCGTTTAAGATAGAGACTTGAAATTTGGCATGGACATTCTTTGAGATGTTTCAATTTAGGAAAAATCATAAAACTACCATTTTTTTTACTTTAAAACTATAAAAAAGGTAAAAAATATAGATTTGTCGGTAACGTAGTTCAGCCGTACCAGCGTATATCACCGCGTGGTATCGTAGATCGCTTTGCAGGTTTAGTTCTCGCTCGTGTTTAAATCATCTCTTTCAACTACACCCATGTTTGTACTAGCATATTACAGATCAGATGTGAAAGTCTTTCCAAGAACGATCTGGTTTCAGAGAACTAATGAACAAAACAAACATGTATTTATGTTAGGTTCTCGTTTTGTTTTCAAAGTAGTTTAGATTATTTATTCAAATTCACACTAGATTACCCTTTTGGCCGAATTTCGCACTACATTAATTTTGCTGTGAAGCTTGAGCTGTGATCTTAAAGTAACATATTGTACAATACTTAGAGACAATTAACTATTATCTTTCTGTTTTATTTATATTCAGTAGTTTACATTATATTTTAATACACACTTAAAATATGTTTTTGAGAATTTTTAAATGAGTATTGAACAAAAAGAACAGATTTAAATGTTAGGTTCTCGTTTCATTTTCACTTTATTTGATATTACTAATTCAAATTCGCTCCAGGTTACCCTCTCGGCCGAATTTCGCATTCAATTAATTGACTGTGTAGCTCGTGCCGTGATCTTAACGTAATATACTTTTATTACTGTGTACATTATTTAATAGACAGTTAATCTTTCTGTTTTATTTATATTCAGTGTTTTACATTATATTTTAATACACACTTAAAATATGTTTTTGAGAATTTTTAAATGAGTATTAAACAAAAAGAACGGATTCGCGGATCCACCCCGTTGTTCATTATTTTCCTTTAATTTTGTTTTCATGTTATTTAATTATTGTTTTCGCTCATTGATTAAATTTTATTCGTTGTTTCTTTGATTTAAACCTTTGTAATCTATTTCCTGAAGTTTTTAATTTCTCATTTGAGTTGGGTGAGGCAGGGGATTATGTCACTTCTTCCACGATTGCAACTCCAAGAGCTGGCCAAGTAACAGAGAAACATTTATTATTGTAATTACCACTACTAATTATATTTATAGCAACAACCACAACTACATTTAAACTCTTTGTTTTAAACTTCTTTTCATTAAACACAGCAACAATCATCTAGACTTAAATTATATTTTTGTACTTACAAATATGTTTCTTTTGCCTTTTTTAGTACAACCTACTTAAATTGAAGTTGAAATATTTATTTCACTTCTTTTTTTTCATGATACGCCAATTAATTCAGTCATATTCGTATAAAAAAATTTTCTACAGTACCGATATTGAGCATAATACCTAGATTATTTACATAGTTAATTTATTATTTCACAATTATATTTTTAACGAATTAAGATGAATTAGGAAGGGGGTTTAAAACCGTGGACGATTTTTAAAGCGTTTTATTATTATTGATTGTGAGTAGTGTGTATAAGACACTTTTGTTACTGTCTTGGCTTACCCGTTCTTCGGTTGGAACTAACCTGTTTAACGACTTGACTTCTTAGTAATTTACGAATTTAGGGCAACCCCTAAGGGGCATGGGGCGAAGCCCCATCGAGCCGTAGGCGAGTCTATAATATATACAGCCGCATGTGTAACTGACTGACTCACTCACTCACTGATGATATTAAATTCCTGAAGCGACCGTTTAAGATAGAGACTTGAAATTTGGCGTGGGCATTCTTTGAGATGTTTCAGTTTAGGGAAAATCATAAAACTACAACTTTTTTACTCTTAAACTATGAAAAAAGGTAAAAAATATAGATTTGTCGGTAACGTAGTTCAGCCGTATCAGCGTAAATCACCACGTGGTCGTGGTATCGTAGATCATATTGCAGGTTTAGTTCTCGCTCGTGTTTAAATGATCTCTTTCAACTACACCCGTGTTTGATACAAATTTGTACTGAATATAAACATGAACGTCTTGTTTATACGACGGTATTTCGATGTATTGAGAGCGGGTTATCTCACTAGGTTTAAACCTCGCTTTGATTTATACAGTATCCATGCCCAATAACTACAAAATTTCAACTTTCAATTATAAAAAAAATTCTAAAAAGACGAGGTGTCAGTAAGGAAGTACGTTGGTTTTTAAAATGTCGCTTGGAGCGCTATTGTACTCGCTTGGTTCTCGCTTGTATTTAAATAATGTCTTTTAACTACACCTCTTCCCGATTAATATTCTCAATTGGGCTGCGTATGGTGTTCCTTCTGATTGCTTTGTTATTATCGAAAATGAAGTTTACTGAAGCGTATCTTTACATTCGGGTGATGTCCGCTTTGATTTCTATAGTAACTTAAAGTTAATGTCGCTTAGTTCTCGGTTGTATTTTAAATTATGTCATTTAACCACACCTGTTCCTGATGATGTTTTCGCGACAGTTCGCAGAGCAGTGATCTTAAACGTTGTATATAAACCACGTTAGTGCAAATTTCAGTTTACAGTATATTGTAATATAGCTGTAACTGTAATATTACATTTAACAGATGGTGGATTTTGTTTTAAGGATGGTGAAATAAATTTAATGCACGTACAATTAAGTAATACGAAAATGTTGATTGAAATGTGAGGTTCTCGTTTCGTTTTATTTAAATTCATTTGTTCATATTGGATATTGCTATTACACTAGTCTCTCGAGAGACGATTGAGCGTAGTGCTGGAATACTTTGTTATAATTTTATATTATTAATTTTATCATTACTATGGTGAGCTCTACGAAGCTTGTGCGAATACTTTAAACATTATTTTAGTACTGCATATTTTTTGCTGCAGTAACGCCCGTAAAGTAAATGATTAATTGCTAAAAATATTTTAGGTCTTATTACATTTATAGACTTTAGTTTACTCATGCTGGAAAATTTCTTGTAGGTTTTCGCACAAAAAATTACCTAATACAGTAATTATAACTTAATTTTCTACTATTTGTATGCTGTCTCTCTATATGAATCTCCTGATTGATTGATTGATTGATTGATTATAGCGCTTCAGTTGATAGTTCTGGTGCAGTTTTACTTTGAAGAGTTGAACGTGTCCCAACACGTTTGACATCCAGTCTTTGACCTATTTGCTGCTGTCCAATCAGGCTTAGATTTTAGTTTAGGAAACGATTGAACATATTAAGTTTTAGAACGATTGAACTTTCCATTCTTACCTTCGCTAACGGTTACCTACTTCCGACGTTTTTTAAGACCATCTACATATCAGATGACCCATCAGGCTGAGAAATATTATAATAACCAATTGAATTAAACTCAATAGTAATTTTCTCGCTGCCACTTTGTCCGTCAAACTTCCTCAATGCAGTGCTCTCACCTTAAGTCTAGATTAACCCTCTTATTGTTGTAATTGAAAACTATTCTATGCTTATCAATTATTGTAACTTTTTCAGTATATTTTAATTTAACCAATAATCCTTTTTTGGCTATTATTTCACAATTTGTTTTTTTTACTACCATTGGTTGAAAATGCATAATGTACCCCGATTTTATGGTTCTTAAGTTGCAACTTTCTTCATTTTAAGTGATTATAGTACCTAATACCCTGCGATCTATTACATACTACTAGGGCTCTATTTTTATTAATTTTCTGAACTAATATATATAACATTTAAAATTAATTGTTAAAGTAATAATTGCTGATTTTTTAATGATAAAATTGTTATCGTTTCTCTATATGGTACATATATGATTCCTGCGTTTCTTGGCCACCCCGTGGCGGAACTGAAGAATCTTAGCCTATACCATATATTTTTTTTATTCCAAATATCTTGATTTTGTCCCTTTTTTCTTCTATTACATGCAACGATCCTCAATATAAATTTATAATTTTATTCCACTTTTATCTTTTCAGAATACAGCTATTATCTCAATCATGTGCAATCATAATCGCACTCCAAATTTTTACACAACAACTTTTGAGCATGACTATGCCATGCATGACATAGTTCATTAATATTTCACAACTCCATTATATTTTTTAACGAATTAAGGGGAACTAGGGAGTGGGATTAAACCATGAGCCGTGGGCAAATTTCAAAGCTTATTATTATTTATTGTGAGTAGTGTGTATTGGCGGCTTCTGTTACTGTAGTTGGAGTTGAGCCCTCAACTAGCCTGTTCAGTGTATGAGGTTTTGACAGTAATTTACGGAATACGGAATTGGGGCAACCAATTATTGGGTTGGACCCTCCATCAAGCTTAACACCTAGAATATTTACATAAATAATATTTATTTCACAGCTAGTAAATAAATTTTTAATAGTTTTAAAATTTTTAAAACTATTTACTAAGGAGGGTTATTAAAACCTACTAATAGGAGATTATTAAAGCTTTTTTTTACTATTGATTGTGAATTTAGAGTATTAGATGGTTTTGTTACTGTCTTGGCTGTTCAGATCTTGTGTGGAACTAAACTATTTCAAACTTGACTTTTTATCAATTCAAACTAGGGGGCAACTCCTAAGGGGGCATGGGGGCGGAGCCCCCATCGAGCCGTAGGCGAGTCTATAATATATACAGCCCCATGTGTAACTGACTGACTCACTGATGATAGTAAAGTCCTGAAGCGACCGTTTAAGATAGAGACTTGAAATTTGGCATGGACATTCTTTGAGATGTTTCAATTTAGGGAAAATCATAAAACTACAACTTTTTTATTTTTAATTTATAAAAAGGTAAAAAATATAGATTTGTCGGTAACGTAGTTCAGCCGTATCAGCGTAAATCACCATGTGGTCGTGGTATCGTAGATCATAATGCAGGTTTAGTTCTCGCTCGTTTTTAAATGATCTCTTTCAATTACACCCGTGTTTGATACAAATTTGTTTTGAATATAAACATGAACGTATTGTTTAGGCGACGGTATTTTGATGTATTGAGAGCGGGTTATCTCACTAGGATTAAACCTCGCTTTGATTTATACAGTATCAATGCCCAATAACTTCAAATTTTCAACTTTCAATTATAAAAAAAATCTAAAAAGACGAGGTGTCAGAAAGGAAGTACGTTGGTTTTTAAGATGTCGCTTGGAGCGCTATTACAGTCGCTTAGTTCTCGCTTGTATTTAAATGATGTCTTTTTAACTACACCTCTTCCCGATTAATATCCTCAATTGGGCGCAAAGTTGTTTGCGTATGGTATTCCTTCTGATTGCTGCAGTGCTGCCAGATTGAGGGTAATTACCCGAAAAGAGGGTATTTTTATGGTCTGGGGGTATTTTTGAGGGTATTTCGTTATAGGGGGGTATTTTGAGGGTAACAATTCACAGCATAATTATTAAAAAATTTGTAGTATGATGAACAAGAATAATTTGTTATAATGGTAGTTTTTTTACAATAAATAATTGATTTTTTTACACTTCTGGTAAAACTACTAATTACGTCTTAAATTCTACAACAGTGCTAACAACATAGCATTTATCTTTGTTTGGTTGTCCATGGTTAATCATGGTTAATTTTGGTTTAATAATGGTTTATTAAACTAACCATATTATTCACTTTGACATTTTGAGGAAAATTTTTGATTATATAAGTTATTTTGTCACTAACGATTTAATTTAAGTTTTTAAAGAATCTTTTTGGTGAGCTGGTTTAGTGAATATTTACATATTTTTGCATAAAATTTGTCATACTTATTTGGCCTTCTTTGATTCTTCGATTAAATCTTTTTTCAGAAGATACCGGTATCTATTTGCATTATGCATTATGATGAAAATGAATACAGAGGGCAAAGGTAAAATATTAAATTGATCCCAAGAAGAGATATTAGTTTAATAATAATATTACAGTCTTCATGCCTCTAATCACAGATTAAAGTATTATAAATAATATAATATTGTGCTCGGCGACCATTATGTAGTCCAAGTGTTTTCGCTCAGGGATTATAGGTCCACAACCTATTCCCCTGCCTGAGGGTATTTGAGGGTATTTTTCACATCGACGGAGGGTAATTTTACCGAAGGCGTCTGGCAGCACTGGATTGCTGTGTTATTATTGAAAATGAAGTTTACTGAAGCGTATCTATACATTCGGGTGATGTCCGCTTTGATTTCCATAGTAACTTAAAGTTAATGTCGCTTAGTTCTCGGTTGTATTTAAATTATGTCATTTAACC
>CM061531.1:7709034-7731184 GCA_030545055.2 Neoaliturus tenellus
TATAAATGTGTTCATATTCTTAAGTAATGTTGTTTTGTACCCGGAGGTCACGAATTGTGGATAGTTATAACCGATGGCTTGTGGATGCGAAATTCCATGTTGGGGATTAACGTCCGCACTAAGTATATATATAGATAATTATTAAATTAATTAACACATTTTTCCTCCATTGAGGAAGTTGCACAAATACAAAGGATAATATACAAAACAAACGATTACATTATTGATGATATGGAATTTTGAAGATAAAGAAATAACTTATATTAAATAACTTAAGTAAACAAATACTAGTTCACCCATCCTTCCTTCCAACGTCTATAAACTTATATATATTATTACAACAAAAATTAGCGTCTGGGTTTGACTTATAAATAAACCAACAAACTTCTTTTCTCGAATTTACAGCAGAGGTAGAGGAAGGAACCCCAAATTGATAGAAAAACACCCTATACTAAGCAGCTGCATGGATAACCCGTAGTCTTGGCAAAAAGGGGAAAAATAAAGGAAACGTCAAGTTTTGTTTTGCGTCTGCGTGTTCATATTGTTAATGTTTTTGTATGATCCCTAGTTTGATACAGTGTGAAATCAGAGTTCATTTTCATTTTACTCCTTGAATATCCTTAGTAAAATTCACATCCAACGTTTTTTAAACTAAAAGCCTTCATAAACCATCCAAGCACTAACCCCAAGGGGTTTTTGTCATTTGATTACTTTTAGTTACTACTGTAGGCCTAGTTGATAGCTCTTATGCAAGAGGTAAATAATTGCATTATACTTTATAGACAATTAAGGAGTAGGCACATTAACTTAGCGATACTCAGAAATATTTTTTCCTTTTTGTGTTTGCCTACTCTAACAACACTTAGGCATTTTCAACATTTTAATGGGGATCGGTCCAAACCCCAGTTAGGTAGCATCAATAATAGTGTTTGCATACTCTTTTGTCTTACAGATACTGTACCGCTAATTTAAGATAGGTTCACTGTGCAGTTAGGTTAGGTGTTTTATTGTTCGATTTGCCTAAAGTAATTTTTCTAATTTAAGAAAAAGTCACCTTGAAGCGATGAAAGGCCTTGCATTTCTTTACAAATCATTTGAATGAAATAATTAAGAATAACATACTTGACCTAACTGCTGCGGAGCTTTATATAAACTTTCCTGAGTCCGTGTAGCAAGCGGGTGTTAAATCAACTTGTTACTAAATAGTTATCTTTTTACATGGTAGGTACAGGAAAATCCCTCAAAGATGCATTGTTGAGTTGGTGAAAGTCGAGTATTCTGGGAAAATATTACACTTTTTATGGCAAAACTTTGTAATCCTTCTCCTCCGTGATTGATGTTAAAATTTATATGTTTGCGATTAAAATTTTGAAATTTAGAGTTAAGAAATTTATTATAGGCTAACTAGTCTACATGTTGCTCGAAATAGAGCAATTTATTTTGATATAGTACAAAAGTTGCATGTAAGTTTAGTTCTAAATCATAACGACATGCGACCAATCCAATATTGTGAATATCAGGTAATCACCAAAAACTACACGTAGGCTATTAACAGAGGTTTTAAATGCTCAACAAAATCCAAATGTTATTCTAATGGGAAAATTTCAAATTTAATTTGTGTATATAGCACCCTCAATTGATGTCCGATTTTCATCATTTTTTGGTGGAAACAACGAAACTTACAGACCAAGCCTTATCCAACGACACCAACACCTTGAAAATCGGACAAAAATGTAGGAGGAGTTCTTTACACAAAAAAACCCCTTAGCCTAATAAATAAGAATAGATAATCTAGCCTAACAATCTAACTGTAAGTTAATCCTCTATCACTTTTATGGGCAGCGATATCAACAAAATCAATCGTTTTTGGCCACATTAAAACACATATTCCCTCGATACAATATAACGGAAAATACCTCTCTGGTTTGTATTTGGCAGCATTTGTGTGATGCCATTTAAGGTCAAATGAAGTCTGCACTTCTCACAATAAAAATACACCCACAAAGTAAACTTAGGTAGTTTATTTTGTGTTGTTCTTTGATAATGTTATAGGCTACATTAGTTAAAATTTGTACTTGTTTTTGTTATTTTCAGTTACTTTTTGCAATATATTTATTTTATTGTCAAAAGCTATTTTTAATATCTTAGAACAAATCTAAATCAGATGTAATTAACTTAAAACCATAATTGTATCGTGTAATTGTATTATCGATAAAAAAGCAATATTAATGCGAAATGTAAAATTTAACATTGATAATAACAGTAGAGTAGGATAACTAAGTTTCACCCTCGATTTTTTGCCAACCTACTTGAACAGCTGAGAAGCTTCTTTGGCTCTCAACAACGATCTGATCAAGGAAAAGTTATCTCTCTAGTGATCACTTTTCCGTGATCAGATCGTTATTGCTTGAAACAGCTGAATATGCAAAATTGAAGAATGTAATGGGCTAACCTGTTGTCTGTTAATGACAGTCACATCACAGAAAAGTGGCAGCAGTATGACAAAATTGCGTCATCTGGGCAATTGACGATAGAGGTGTCGAATTATCCTGGGTATCGAAGTATTGAGAGTCAAGTTTGTGGAATTTCATTGTAATATTTTTATTTTATTTTTTAACATTATTATAAAATATTGATTAAGATTTTTTTACTTGACTACTTTTAAATCTACAGTACCTCCTGTACATGTTTTAATTTCTTATTTTTTTATTTTTTATAACCACAGAAAAAGTAACTTCTTCTTTTATAAAAGAAGAAATGTTATTGCAAATAAGTGTATTCATACAGAATCACATAATAAGTTTTTTCTTTAACTTTTTAGTCTATTAACATCTGTTCTTCCTGATTTGTTGCAATGTATACAGAACCAAATATGTAGGGACATCCCATGTTAAAAAATTTTAGTTTTGCCCTCGAAAAGCAGAGAAAAATAAAGCGCTGTTGCTAGGATTACTTCTCCTTACTTTCACGTGAAGCGCTCTTTCTAGCTCTGAAATGTCAAAATGAGATTTACAGAAAATTAAATAAATAAAAAAATTTCTATAAAATTATTTTATGTTTCCATTCAACCAATCAGCATAATCCTTACCATCTTGCTGGGTGCTATCTGTGTTTCGGGGGCGGCGTTCTCACATCCCCATAAGGTTCGGGTTCTAATCATTCGGTTCTGTATACATTGTTTGATGCTAGGATTCGTTAAATTAGCTGTCTAATGATTTAATCAATTATCCATCTCCCATAACATTAACATAGAAACTTTGAAATACTTTAGGGACCTGAGTGCTGATCTGAATAAAAATGAGATTCTGCTCATCTACAAGACAATACCTTTCTAACGGTATGTGCGGATTTTTCCTATGCTGCGCAGAAGCTTAGAAAAAAGGAGGAAAAGAAAGATGCTTGTCTATTAATCTTTGGATTTATTTTTTAGGTCTGAATTTTATCCATTCACAGCTAGAAATGGCTCAGTTATCAGTAGCACCACAGTTTGTGGGCTCAACATTTTTTGCAATGCGGCATTCAGGAGAGCTTTGTGGCAGTAATGGTCTACCCTTGACTCCTAACTCGATTACAATTCTGGGCCGGTCTCAATACCTGAAAACTCTTTCCCATCCAAATCTCTGCTCATATTTGGATGTCATTAGAGGAAAACATGGTAAGTTGACATCCTTTTATTGAAAACTGAATTAGAGAATAATCTTTTAAACTATTTATTGTATTTAACTTATTGCTTTCAGTGTTCAAAATCAAAATTATACCAATTACATTACAATAGGTAGATAAATTAATCCACAGCCATCATGAATTTCAATATGCAGGTGATAATAAAATTTAAATTTTGTCTCATTGGTTTCTAGAAAATTGGCCTTAAACACTGAGTATAGCTTACACATATTAATTGATTTTTTAAAGATGGATTACAATAAATTAGGTTGGTCATAAGTCAATACTAGGCCTTTCTGGCTGTGGCGATAGATGTGTTTTAAGGTCGAAACAAAGTTACACATGGCCTGATCTTCAAGACGTTACCGTACATGTGAAGCTTGGAAATGAAGCCTAAATATAAAAGGTGTGTGCGGTATTCAACAAACAAGTTACTTTTCATCAAAGACTATTAAATTTTTACTTTCCTTTTATTTTCTTAAAAATTTCTTTGATAAAAACTAGTTATATTGAACATCTCTAAAAGATTCAAGAAATGATAATTGTGTGGTTTTAATGATAGTAATAAATTGGAAATTTTAATGAATTTTAACAAATAATTGCTATCCTGAAACCTACTATTAGATAAACTAATTAAGAAATATATGTGTGATTAAATTTTTTTACAGAAAGATCTATTGTAGTTTGTGAGTACCACGGGAAGCCAATACATGAAGCTTCTCCTCCAGTGAAATCTCTGTCTCAGATTGTGAAGCTTGCAAAAGAGGTTTGCTTTTTTATATGTATATTTTAATCTATAAGTTATTCAAATTATCTTTCCTCGACTTAGAAAGCTTTACATAGAGTTTTTTTTTAGTTTGAGTGTCACCGAACACATTTAAATACTTTAGAGAATACATAAATACTTGACATTGTAAATATGTTTGATTGTTGTGGCTAGTTTTTGTCTTTTAGCTACAGATCTGGTAAAAGTAATTTTCCCCTCACAGTGTAATTACAGTAAAATCCTACAAACTCAACACATTGGGAACTGAGTGACTGTCAAGTTTGGTGAATGTCGTGTTTCCTCGTAAATTTTACTCCCCCTATTTACTCGCTCAGACCATTTAATATCAGCTCTCAATAATTATCAGACCTAGAGAAACAATCTTTAAAAATCATGAAGCCCAACAATTGCTGACAAGTGGTCAGAACAGCGCAATTAAACACCTGAATTAAATCTAATTTCAGTGGTTAGGACAAAAAAAAGCTTTGAATGTGCAATGATTAGCTTACCACTAGACGCATAGTCTAAGATTGTGGGCACTTCCGGAGTTGTTGAGTTATCGGAGTTTAAGTTATCAGGATTTGAGTATAGAGGTTTTGTACTGTAATTGAATACTTTAGGGGAAATTCTCTAAAAATTGAAATTTTCAATTGTTTTCTAAAAAACATTACCAGCCATGTAATAATTTGTGCTTTTTAGTGCATTGCTTAAATGTAGCAAAAATAACATTTAAGTTAGCCCAGTATGAATGAACAAACGTAAATATGTTGAAAGTAAATTTAATGCTTACTTTAAGGGCTGTTTCTCATCCCTTTGAAAGTAAACCAATGCCAAGTAAATAATGATAATATACCCGTTGCAGCCAACCTGCGTGCTCAGCGAATTTCCATTTCTCAGCAGAATTTTGGTATTTTATTATTTCCCCATAAATACTATAGTGTTGAGTATGTAGGTTTGCCACCATAGACGCAATAAGACTCGCGAGACTCTTACATCTTCATACATAATATTCTTGCTTGTACACAAATTGTATCACGTTCTTGTATTTTTTAATTTTTCCCATAAATACCATGGGGGCGACTACTTAAGCATGCCTCCATACCGGCTTTGTAAGCAAATAAAAGTTAAACTCTTCACAGTGAATTTTCATACCATATTTGATCAATCTATGTCAACAAATAAGCAAGATGGAGGGCTTTGTTGATTCCCCATAAAAATAACATGGGAAGCATATTTTTATTTTTTTCCATAACAATTTAAGCTAAGTAAAAAATTCAAAATACCAAATTGTTTGTTTGTTAAGCAATTTTAAATGCTCTAACTTAGTATTGTAAAATTTTAAAAACTGAAGTCAAAAAAAGCAAAAAACCCATTTTTGACCATTTTGAAACACCATAGAACCTTGTTCCCATAATCCGATTATCACAATCTCATGAAAATAGACCTGGTCCTACACTTTCATACCAAATTTCATTAAAATCGGAGGCCCCTATCAAAAGTTGTCAGTACCATGCACACACACATATATATGATTGTGTGGTGTGTGTACCTGCATCTGTTGGAAACGCACAAACGCCATTATGGCATTTTTCGCCGCTGTGTTCGGACTTTTTCAAATGTTTAAGAAGCCTTCTCGGACATCACACCTCTCTAGTAAAATCATCATAAAAGTTATTGTACCCATCATTTTTGACGGGCTGTTCGCTAGAATTATAATAATAAACTAAAAACTGTTTTACAATTTACTGGTAGCCATTTTTAGCAAATGCCAAACTTCCTTTGAAGAAGACCCTGTGATTTTTATAGGTGTTGGAAGGATTGAGCTACTTGAACAGCAAAGGCCTTGTTCACCGAAGCCTGTCCCCAGACAATATCTTGATCAACGATGAAGGCAGAGTCCAGCTGTTCAACTATGGCCTGTACTACATGACTGGTGCTGGAGCTGATGTCATATTCCCTATAGGGTATGTCACAAGATGTCATGCTCTGTACATTGAAATCATTGTGAGGAAACAGTAATGATTGAGCTCAACAAAGGTTACAGGTTTATATAGTGTTGACATTAGTGAATCCAAAAATGACACGACAAGAGCAGTGAAATAAATGATTGAGAACTGTCACACAGTTTGGGCAACTCAGTTTTCCCTGAGAAACTCAGTTACGGTACAGTAACAGATGAGTTAACACCAATACTTGTCCGATGTTTTGGTTGTGAATGAACAAAATTAAAATGAGTATTTTTCTGATTTCTCTTTCTTTACTCTGCAGTTTAGCAAATGAACTTAAGAAAAAATTGTTGTAAACTTTTCTTTGTGCCTTTTCATGTATTACTAACACAGAAGTTGTTTGCATTCTTGTAATGGTTAGGTATTCTTGAGTTTGTAATTATTGGTTTCTTGTTGTATAAAATACTTCTTACAGTAAACGACTACAGCCTAGAGTAAATGGAACCTGTAAGTTTCTAATCAAAGAATGTAGAAACAGAAAGTACTCACACTTGCCTTGTTTCAACAGATCACCCAAGTACACAGCCCCAGAAGTGTTTCTGCTGCAAAATTCATGTCCAAGTAGTGGCAAGCCTGATGTGTGGTCATTGGGTGTCGTGTTGGCCGAACTGGTCCTGGGTCAGAGGCTGTGGGCTTCGCTCAACCTGGGACAGACCCTGCGGAAAGTCTTGTCACTCCTGCACTGTGACACCTCCACGCTGGAGAGACTTGCGAGGGAGACCGATAGATTGGCTGTGCTACAGGTTAGATTGCTTATAATTGAATTATTACCTTATACACTTACTGATTTTCCTGACTTCACCACAACCAATACTTAACACAGTGTGAATACTGTACATCCATCTCCTTCAAGTAAAACGGAGGTGCTGAATGCAGTAATTTAAGGTAATGTTAGAGGGATATTCGCTTATTATTTTTCAAGTTGCTCATCCAACAAAATTATACCTGAAATCAATGTTGCATATAACTTATTTAAAAACACAGAATATTTACAGTAGTGTAGTCGACTCTTGCTTACTTGAACTTTGAATACTCTTAATCCATGGTATCTTTTAATCCCCTTTCAATTCCCTTTGAAAAACCTGCCTAGGTCGAATAAAAAAGTATGTTTAACTGTAAGTAATTTTACAGTTATATTTTATTTCTATCAGTCAAAGTCCAGCTCACAAGTCTCATTCATTATGCATTTTACATCTATAAGTCTTAAAATTCCATTCACGTGTGTGCCGCGGTGTGAGAAAATTATGTGTATGGTAGGCCTACCGAACCTTGTAGTATGTGTGAACTGTTTGGTGTCATGTTTTATTATATTTTAATCTTTGGCGAATTCTATGGATAATACCATAGATTAAGCATACTCCTCAAGTAGATTGACCATTCTGTGGTGAACTATGGACCGGGCCGCGGCGGGCCGACGCTAGCGCTCCTCGCGGTCTACTCGGACCTTGAGCGGTCGGGCGGTGGCGCGCCTCGTAGTGACGCGAGGAAGCTCGAGTGAGCGAGTGAGACAGTTGTTTGCGCCCGAGAGAGAGAGAATGAGATCGGATATTTTAGCCGCGCCGTGGCCCGAGAGCTCGGCTCGACTTCAACTCGCACTCGCAGATGCGCGACGTTCGCCGATGAACGAATAACAGAATATCCTGAATGGTTTTCGTCCATTAAAATTAAATGCATTATAAGTTATTCTCTTGCTGCTGTATGCGTATGACTTATCGTAAAATTATAAAAAAAAAACAATATTTCCTCTTAACATGATCGTTAGTTATTTATATTTTTTTCTCCTTTTGATTTTGTCGGGCGGAGAGGAAATCCTCATGGACACTCAAAAACCGTTTTTTGAGTAGTGCCGGACTTTTACCGGCTAAAAAAACTCCGCTAAATAAATCTATAAAGTATATTAATATTTTTAAGTGCTGCAGAAAGGAAATAGACATTGAAGAATTAAAAAATAAATTACACTCTTTCGATCGAGTTTAAAAAATGTTTGAATGGGAAATGGACATAATGAAATGTGCTAATAGAATCAATTTTTATTACTAAATTTTCCTTAAAAAGCCAAAAAGATATTTATAAACAATATTAGGAATAAAATTATTTTTTATAAGGAATTAAGTGCCATCAGGACTGCAATAAAAAATAAAAATGGGACCCAAAAAGCTTTAGAGTTTACATTGATAAATACGACTTTTTAAGCCTTGGAGAGAAAAAATATTGAAATTTGAATTAATTAAATTTATTGATTTGGTAAAATTTCAAAATCAAATTTAGAATATTAAACAACTGTATCTTTTTACAAGTCAATTTTAAAACTATTTGTTTTTTAGCTTCATCATTTTTTCCCAGTGGCCTCCATACTTTTTACCAGGTTGTCGCAACTCCTTAGACATAAACTGCAGGGTCCTTTTTATTTTGCATAGGACTATTTTCTTCAGCAAAAATTGTCTGTGGAGGTAGCAGTCAGTCCCCCCTAGCAGTCAGGATGGACAGTTAAATATCTTCAGGCACTTCTGAATTCCGTAGCCAGTAAAGTACCAAAACAAAAATGAAATAGAACATAGAATATGTAAATTTTTTATGAAAAGAGCATTGCATGGGTAAGAAAAGTAATTTACTACAAAACTAACGTCAAAACCTTACATTTTTTATGTGGTCTGCTGAACGTGAAAGTTGTTTTGATTAGGCAAGCATTACTAATCATAAGATTATTGCCGGGTCACTTTTAAAACCCTACAATAAATAAAAACTTAGACGACAAATTACAGGTCAAAAAAGTTTTTCTTTCAGTTTCATGAAAACACTTTAATGCTTGTACAATTTGTATATTGTACTTGTTAGAGATGCTTCCAAGACAAATGTACAAACAAACTTTACCAATTACAATCCATGATGCTATAATCAAAATAAAATAATAGCTTTTACCGAGTAACTGTAGATTTATTTTATTTTCAAAACTTTACCATGTATAGCCATCAATTTATTAAAACAGCCCTATATAATTTTATACTAATTAAATTGATTCATACCTGACAGAACAAGTTTCTAATGATAAAGGCATAGAAGCCAAAATGTCGTCATCCTCCTCTTCCTCAGAATCCATTAAGAGTATATTATTTGAGTCGTCGTCGTCGGGGCAGATTTATACAGGGAGGGAGATTGGCCTGGGGGGGATCCCAGATTAAAATAGACGAGTTCAATTGTAACCACTTAATTTTTAATGGAAAATAGTTGTCTGGCTGTCAGAGGTGTCAAGTAGCTGAACATGAGTTCTTGGAATCGCGAGCGCCTGCTGTACTACTGTACTGGTGGCGGGGGAAGGGGGCGTGGCAAACATTGGCGTAACGTGTCGAGTTTCACATCGAGCATAGCCTCCTTTAATTTGGATATTGGACACATTAGATTTAATTTTAAGGTTATTACAGGGTGTCTACTGGTCACTGAAGTCACCAAAAGTCACCGAAAGTCACACATTTTAGTTAATGGTCACCAAAGTCACCAAAAAGTCACTTATTTTTCCTAAAAATGCAAGAAAAGTCACATATTTTTAGTACAGTACACTCTCGTTCATCGGACTCGGCGACATCGGAACTCCGCTTCATCGGAACTGAAAATCTGGATATTATTAATTTTTTTTCTTACGAAATAAATAATTTTTCCGTTTTAGCGCCTTCAATTTCCATTCGTTCTATCTGCACAACAGTGAAGTATCACATTTTGCGTCTAACGTCATCAGGCGTTTTCCATCATCTGTACGTATCGATGTGATTTACGAGGCCGTGGAGTATTCGCCCAAAAATAGAAAGAGGGAGGGGGCAGGAAGTGAACATCCGTTTCGACCGCTTCCCAAACTGTCATTCAGTCAGTCTCGCGTCGTGACTGCACCTGTGTTACGTGGAAGTCAGTT
Source organism: Neoaliturus tenellus (assembly GCA_030545055.2). Taxonomy (NCBI): domain Eukaryota; kingdom Metazoa; phylum Arthropoda; class Insecta; order Hemiptera; family Cicadellidae; genus Neoaliturus; species Neoaliturus tenellus. Next base: position 7,719,371 of record CM061531.1, read on the forward strand.
GACTGCTGGAATATGAGTGGAATATAAATATGGAATATGAGAATAACGATTTTGGATCTTTATTTCCTGAGTTGTTTTTATTCCTATAGGTTCATTTGTTACCATGTTCAAAGTTTGAGTGCCTTATTTTCATAAAATCTCTAGTGTTGCCTTAAAAACAAGAGTGAATACAATCACGATAGGTCACCACACTGGCGGAAATGATGACTCACGACGGCCTCCGCTTCATCGGAATTTTTTGACATCCGAACCGGCCGTCCGCCGCATTAGTTCCGATGAACGAGAGTGTACTGTATGAATTGAGAAAATAATGCGATTGTGAGCTAAAGTTTTGCGACTTTAACAAATTCCCCCCAAAATTTTCTATCTTAAAGGCCGAAAAGTCACTGATTTTTAACCTTTTTTTTCCCCCAAAAGTCACCAAAAAGTCACTGATTTTTGTATCTCTTTGGCAGTAGACACCCTGTACTAAGAGTAAAACAAACAAAAATTATAGAACTAAATAAATTGAATATACTCTTTTATTTCTTCAATCCGTTTTTTAAACCTTGGCAATTAGAGTATACAGAATGTAAATACCGCAACCAGCATTTGATGTAATTTCACCAGGTATGTTTTACATTCTATTTTTTTTTTCGATAGTGTACGATTAGCTTTGAAAACGTCTTATTTCTCTCATTTCAAACAGCTGATTACTTTCAGACGAATTTTTAATACAGATTGTAAACAAAATTCTATATATTAATAGGCAAGCATGTTTCTTTTCCTCATTTTTTCTCAGCTTGTGGGCATCGTAGAAGAAATCCGCGCATACCGATAGAAAGGTATCGTCCTGTAGATGAGCAGAATCACACTTTAATTCGCATCGGCCTCCAGGGCTATGCCCTACAGGCTTTCAAAGTTTCAATGTTAATCTTATGGGATAAGAATAATTGCTAAAAGAACTCTATTTAAAATTTTTCCTCAAACTCGATGGACATGAGAATCCCCTGATACAAGACCTTTTCACCTTAACATTGCCGGGCATCCGTCGAAGAAGGCTAAAACGGAATTGGAGTCGGGACTTTCTAGTTTGAATCCCTAATATTGAAGAGGACTACCCCTAACATCTGCCAGAATAAGGAGGAAGACTTCTGAGCCTACTCTTTCATGTTTTATGTTTCATTTTATTGTTATTTTTATGTTATTAGCAAATTTGCTCGTTGTATTTTTTTGTACAGTTGCAAATATAAAATAATACCCCCGTCGCAGCAGACCTGCGTACTCAGCGAATTTCCAATGGAATTTTGGTATATTTTCTATTTCCCCATAAAATCCATGGGGATGAGAGTATGTAGGTTTGCCGCCATATGGGTTTTGTTGGTAAATATAAGTTAAACCCTACCTAGTCAATGTACATACAAAATTTTATCAGGTTATGGTGTTCTTTTTATTTTCCCCATAAACCCCATAGAAGTGAGTACGTAGGTTTGCCGCCATATGGGTTTTCTAAGCAAATATAAGTTAAACGCTTCCGAATGAATGCACTTACCAAATTTTATCAATATATGTCAATAAATAAGCAAGATAGAAGGTTTTATTGATTTCCCATAAGAATAACATGGAAAACATAGTTTTTGGATTTTCTCCATAACCATTTAAGCTAGGTGAAAAATTCAAAATACTAGATTGTTTGTTTTTTTAAGCTCTTTTAAATGGTTTAAGTTAAAATTGTTGAATTTTATAAATAAAAGTAAAAAAAGCCAAAAACCCATTTTTTACCATTTTGAAACCCCATAAAACCCCGTTCCCATGGTCCGATCATTCTGGTTCGCGAACTCAATCTAGTAGATGCTGGCTTACACCCCTGTACCAAAATTCATCAAAATCCGAGGTTCCGTTCAAAAGTTATCGTGTTCACGGACACATACATATATATATATATATTTATATATATATATATATATATATATATATATATATATATATATATAGATATATATTAGTTTCTTTGTATGTTAGGGCTACTATTAATATTAATAAGAAAAACATTTTAAACAAGTACCCTTTTTTTAAACATTTTATTTTTGACTTACTAGTTTCGACCTATAAGGCCATCTTCAGAGTCACTTAACCTCACAATATTTTCTAGTTTTTCAATAATAAACATATGTTAAAATAAATATAATACATAAAATGAATTATATAAAGTTATAAATAGAATAACCTACTAATTTTGACTATATATATATAAAAAATTATTTTAAGTTGTTTTTTAATTCATTGATTTTTTCAAAGAGTGGATGTTCATGTCGTATTTGCATCGTATTTAAAATATTATCCGGGTCTTTCTTGTAATCTAAATATATGTGCATTTCTTCTTTTACATTTAGTTTTTCTTGGCTCTTTTCAAATTCTAGGATTGATAAGTTTTCTTCTAAGCTTTTATATTCATGCCCTGTATTTATTAGATGTTCTGCATAGTTTGATCGCATACTGGTGTTATTTTTTGATCTAAGGGCTTGCAAATGTTCTTTAAATCTTACTCTAAAGTTTCTTCGTGTTTGGCCGATGTAGTATTTATTACATTCATTGCAATTGATCTTGTATATGCCAGATTTACTATATTTATCTTTCATGGCGTTTTCTTTATTCTTTTGAACTTTAGCACAAATAAGGTTGAAAGCATTATTTTTCGTTCTGTATCCTATTTTCATGTTGGAATTTTTGAAGGTCTTTCTTACGGCTTTTTCCATCTTGGAATTATATGGTATGCACATATACTTCATATCTTCATTTTTTGATGTCTGGTTTTCTTTTTGTTTCTTTATCTTCCGGTTTATCATTCTTTCTATAGTTTTCTGTTTATATCCATTCTTCACTGCTAAATACTTTATTAATTCTTTTTCTTTCTTAAAGTTGAAGCTGTTTAGTGGTACGTTTATCAGTCTATGGATTAAATAGTGAAATACAGCCATTTTTTGATGCCATGGATGGTTTGAGTTTGAAGGAATTATAATGTCCGTAGTAGTTGGCTTTCTATATATGTCAAAGGAATGTTTGCTTGTTACATTTGAGATCTTAATGTCCAGGAAATTTATGGAGTTTTCTTCTATCTCTTCAGTAAACTTTATAGACTTGTGTATTCCGTTGATATATATTAATAAGTTCTTCGCTTCTTCATACGTACCATCAAACAAGCATAAAATATCGTCCACATACCTATACCAATATTTTATTTTGTTTAGAAATGGATTTGTGGCATTCATTATTTTTGTTACTTCCATGTCGTGCATAAAAATGTCAGCAAGTAATCCTGATAATGGAGAGCCCATTGGTAAACCATCTTCTTGTATATAGAAATCATTATTGTAACTAAAATAATTCTGTTTCAGCGTTATTTCTGTTAGTTTCATTATGTCTCCATTTTCATTTTTTGATATGATGTTACTATTTGTTAAATCCCTTTTTAGAATCGATAAAGTTTCTTTTATAGGGATGTTTGAGTACATGTTATTCACATCAAAAGATATGAGCAACGCATTGAGAGGGATGTCTACATCTTTTATTTTATTTATTAAATCATATGTATTCTTGATACTATATTCAGTTTCCCATTCTATGCTTTCTTTTATCTTGTTATTTAGGTATTTTGACAGCTTATAGGTAGGGGAATTGATAAAATTTACAATGGGACGAATCGGGATATCTTGTTTATGAGTTTTGGGTTGGCCACGTAACTTCGGACTATTTGAGTTGATAGTTTTTAGTTGTTTCTTTACTTGTGGACTTAAGGATTTACATTTTGTAATTGCTTGGTTAGTTATTTTTGCAAAGTTTTCAGTTGGGTCTTTATTTAAAACTTTAAATCTATTATTTTTTATAAATGTTTCAACTTTGTTGTTATATTCATTCTTATCTATTACAACTACTGCATTACTTTTGTCAGCCTTGGTAATTATTGAATTATTTTCTTTTAGTTTCTTTGCAATGGAATTTAAAACTTTCATATCTTTATTTGTCCTATTTATTGTTTCTTTCTTATTTGATGATAAGTCAACTTTATTTAATTCATGGGTAAAATTATATCTAATTGGATCTTGCATGTTGATCTCTGTTTTCTTGATTGCCACCTCTATGTTAATTAAATCTTTTTCAATTTCATTTTGTTTGTGGTCCAAGTTCATATTATATTTTATTGATTTTTCTAGGAAAGATGTTTCTTCATTAGAAAAATTTATTGAATTGAAAAATTCATTAAAGATATTGAAAATTAAAGAAGATATCAAATTTAATAAAACTTGCCTGTTTGAAAACATAACACCTAATTATGTGCAGATTGATACAAAAGTGAAATCTCAAGCAGCTATGAAAACAATAAAAACTGCAAAGAAGATATGGATCAAAGAAGAGATTAATTTTTTATATTCAAAATTAAATAGTGTAATTGAATCCAAGAAACTTATATTTGAAGACTTAAAATCAAAATTGCACAATGAAAGTATAGAAGAAATAGAACAAATGACATCAGAGTGGATAGAACCAATCATAAAGAATAAAAAAGATACTCATAAGAAGAAAATAACTGCACTAATTTCGTCCCAAAGGAGTTTAACAAAAGAGAATGATAACTCAATGAAAGAAAACTTTATTCCTGCAATTCAAAATCTTACCTCTATAAATTTTTCTAATGAAGAAACATCTTTCCTAGAAAAATCAATAAAATATAATATGAACTTGGACCACAAACAAAATGAAATTGAAAAAGATTTAATTAACATAGAGGTGGCAATCAAGAAAACAGAGATCAACATGCAAGATCCAATTAGATATAATTTTACCCATGAATTAAATAAAGTTGACTTATCATCAAATAAGAAAGAAACAATAAATAGGACAAATAAAGATATGAAAGTTTTAAATTCCATTGCAAAGAAACTAAAAGAAAATAATTCAATAATAACCAAGGCTGACAAAAGTAATGCGGTAGTTGTAATAGATAAGAATGAATATAACAACAAAGTTGAAACATTTATAAAAAATAATAGATTTAAAGTTTTAAATAAAGACCCAACTGAAAACTTTGCAAAAATAACTAACCAAGCAATTACAAAATGTAAATCCTTAAGTCCACAAGTAAAGAAACAACTAAAAACTATCAACTCAAATAGTCCGAAGTTACGTGGCCAACCCAAAACTCATAAACAAGATATCCCGATTCGTCCCATTGTAAATTTTATCAATTCCCCTACCTATAAGCTGTCAAAATACCTAAATAACAAGATAAAAGAAAGCATAGAATGGGAAACTGAATATAGTATCAAGAATACATATGATTTAATAAATAAAATAAAAGATGTAGACATCCCTCTCAATGCGTTGCTCATATCTTTTGATGTGAATAACATGTACTCAAACATCCCTATAAAAGAAACTTTATCGATTCTAAAAAGGGATTTAACAAATAGTAACATCATATCAAAAAATGAAAATGGAGACATAATGAAACTAACAGAAATAACGCTGAAACAGAATTATTTTAGTTACAATAATGATTTCTATATACAAGAAGATGGTTTACCAATGGGCTCTCCATTATCAGGATTACTTGCTGACATTTTTATGCACGACATGGAAGTAACAAAAATAATGAATGCCACAAATCCATTTCTAAACAAAATAAAATATTGGTATAGGTATGTGGACGATATTTTATGCTTGTTTGATGGTACGTATGAAGAAGCGAAGAACTTATTAATATATATCAACGGAATACACAAGTCTATAAAGTTTACTGAAGAGATAGAAGAAAACTCCATAAATTTCCTGGACATTAAGATCTCAAATGTAACAAGCAAACATTCCTTTGACATATATAGAAAGCCAACTACTACGGACATTATAATTCCTTCAAACTCAAACCATCCATGGCATCAAAAAATGGCTGTATTTCACTATTTAATCCATAGACTGATAAACGTACCACTAAACAGCTTCAACTTTAAGAAAGAAAAAGAATTAATAAAGTATTTAGCAGTGAAGAATGGATATAAACAGAAAACTATAGAAAGAATGATAAACCGGAAGATAAAGAAACAAAAAGAAAACCAGACATCAAAAAATGAAGATATGAAGTATATGTGCATACCATATAATTCCAAGATGGAAAAAGCCGTAAGAAAGACCTTCAAAAATTCCAACATGAAAATAGGATACAGAACGAAAAATAATGCTTTCAACCTTATTTGTGCTAAAGTTCAAAAGAATAAAGAAAACGCCATGAAAGATAAATATAGTAAATCTGGCATATACAAGATCAATTGCAATGAATGTAATAAATACTACATCGGCCAAACACGAAGAAACTTTAGAGTAAGATTTAAAGAACATTTGCAAGCCCTTAGATCAAAAAATAACACCAGTATGCGATCAAACTATGCAGAACATCTAATAAATACAGGGCATGAATATAAAAGCTTAGAAGAAAACTTATCAATCCTAGAATTTGAAAAGAGCCAAGAAAAACTAAATGTAAAAGAAGAAATGCACATATATTTAGATTACAAGAAAGACCCGGATAATATTTTAAATACGATGCAAATACGACATGAACATCCACTCTTTGAAAAAATCAATGAATTAAAAAACAACTTAAAATAATTTTTTATATATATATATAGTCAAAATTAGTAGGTTATTCTATTTATAACTTTATATAATTCATTTTATGTATTATATTTATTTTAACATATGTTTATTATTGAAAAACTAGAAAATATTGTGAGGTTAAGTGACTCTGAAGATGGCCTTATAGGTCGAAACTAGTAAGTCAAAAATAAAATGTTTAAAAAAAGGGTACTTGTTTAAAATGTTTTTCTTATTAATAGATATATATATATATATATATATATATATATACATATATATCAATTTGAACGAACAATGTTTTTGGCTTCTAGGGACCTCAAAACGAAAAAGTATCATGGTCCCGGGCTTAGGTCTTACCGTGACTACTACCGTAATAGCGTATTCCCTATAGGGAAATTCGCTAAAATTAAAGACAAAAAAAGATTGAATCATTAGCAAGTCAGGAAGAACAGATGTTTCAGTTATAAAACATTTTAAAACTAATTGGCTTTGTATAGATTAATAGTTTTGAAGTATTTTTGAAGTAAATAGATCAATAGTTTTGAACTATAATGTGAGATATCAAACTAAAAATTATAAATGTTACGAAATGCGCAATTTGCGCATGAGCCCCCTAGTGTATTTTCTATTGCTATTTCCTTCCAATTAATCAGCTACTTTACATAATTAAGTACCTTTAATTTGACAATCAAAATTGGTTTATTTTTAAACCCATCAACTATAAAATTGAGTATTTTAAATGGTACAAAACTGTAGGATTATTATTTTTCTTTCCATTACAAGAATAATACATTGTAATTATTTACCCTTTAGGTACAGGCCATAACCAAATCCTTTTTGAGTGTTTGCTCTTCTACTGTATGAGCCAAATATCTCTTGTATTAACAGTCAGCTGATTGAGAGGTTGTTAAATAATTCATTGCAAGGGTTTTTTTAAATATAGATTACTAGTGGCTTATAGGGGCAAAAGCCCCTAATCATAACATTAAAATAATATAGACCTTAGTGGATTACCATTACTTTACTAAGAAAGTTTCCAAATGATTTAATTTTTATTGATGATATTTTTGCAATATCGTTTGCATACAACATCAACTTCCAAAGAACTCTTTACAATCTTTAGACACTCGTCATGAATGAATGCTTAATAATTGTATATCGTTAAAGCCTATATTAATTTAAAAAATGGATTTTTAAAGAAATCATAGTCCTTGAGCTAAGACAAAAAATTAACATAATGTAGAAAAATGGCAATGAGGAAAAAACGTGACCGATCCACAGCACCCATTTCAGGATTAATAGGCCTACACACACATTTAATAGTGCTCATCAGGCACCACCGTTTTTCAACCATTTGATTATCTTGTTTGCCCATAAGTTGAAATGTATTTTCGCTCCTTCAGATTTTCTTATTTTTTAGCATAACAGAATTTTCAAACACCACCTCAAAGTAGACCGTCTTCACTCACTGTCAATTTTCGGCTCTCCTAATAAAAAAATATATTACAACTTATTTTCGTAAAAAAGTACTAAACTTTTTAAATCCCTATAAATGTTATCGAATATATTTCCCATTCTTTCTCATTTAGTTTCGGGCGTGTTGCTGTTTTTCCTAGCCTTTAGAACAAACATCTTTAATTTAAACTCTTATCATCCTATCATTCTACAATTTGTAAAACACAAAAAAAAATCTTAAATAAATTTTAGATCATCACCAACACTTCGTGTTCTGCCACACTATACGTTTGAATAAATGTCTCATTTTCATTTGATGTAATTATTTTGTTCTCGTATTAAAATCAAACTAAAACACATGCTTTAATGTAAACAAAGATAGATTTTCTAGAAACGTAACTCATCGTTGTACCCAAGGAACCCAAAATAAATAAAGACAAGGTAGGGGTCAAGACATGCAACGCCCTCTACGAACCAAGTGTTCTTTTGCACCTATAACGTCATCATTAGCATTCCCAGTATTAGTAAACGGTGACGTTATAGGTGCAAAAGAACACTTGGTTCGTAGAGGGCGTTGCATGTCTTGACCCCTACCTTGTCTTTATTTATTTTTTATTTTAGATTCCTTGGTTGTACCCGTCTCATGGTAAAAAACTTTTTTCATTGTTTATTCGCATACATAGGCTGGATTTTAAGGGTTTATTTTATTTAAATGATGTAAAAATCCAATGTAAATTTTAAAAAAATTGTAAGATTATAGTAACGCTCCTAGTGGATTTTGTACACAATCCATGAAAAAACAATTTTATTACAGTATTGCCACTTTAGGTGATTAGTATAAAATAAGATCTTCTTCACTCATTATCCACCTGGCTCTCTTTTTTAAATCAAACCAAAACACATGTTCTAACGTACACAAAGCAGACATTTTTCGAATTCCCATGCTATTCTTATGGAGGACGTTTTACGTTTTTTCTCATTTCCTGTTAACTTTATGGACACCCCGATAGTTTTCCCTCGTGCATGGGACCGAGACCTTTAATTTGGTACCCCTCCCATCTTCCTGCAATTTGAACAACGCTCACAATTTTGCTCAAAAAATTTCGCTTACAGAATTATATATATAGATGGTAATACATTGTGTATAAAAAATAATCATCCGATTTTATTGGTTTCTAATTTAAAAACTAATAATCATATGGACATAGGGTTATTTTTATACTAAAGGATAACTAATAAAGTTTTTTTTACATGCCATTTACAGATGCTTAATATGGCCGATCCATCTTTGAGGAAGTATACCATTTAAAAGCTTTCTCACATGATTTCTTTTTATGTAGGTTAGTAAAAGACACTGTTTATATCCGTACACTTCCAACAACAATGGTTGAACTGCAGAACCGCATCAGAGCAGCCATCGATCATATTTTCAGTGATTAGGCATTAGGCCTATTTAAAACGTCGAAAGCAAAGTGAGCGCGGGTCGCATGACCACACGGACACGGGCCGTGCGCGGCGAGGTGCGGCGGAAGGCTGGCTGGCTGGCTCTGTCCGCCGTCCGCCAGTAAGGTTGACTGAGTTGGCGGGCTTTAAATTTGGCGATTTGGTTGGGCTTTAAATTTGGCGTTCTGCAGCGCTCCCAGCGACGGCGCACTGAACTAATAGCGCGCTTCGGTAGGGCGATCAAGGAAAGTGTGACCGCTGCGGCCATTAGGATGGTCAATCTACGAGGTATATTCGGAAAGTAAGTTCCGTTTTTAAATAAAAAAAAAGAACAAGTTCAGATACAGCAAAAAAATTTATTGCATTCAAATCTACAACTCTTACATTATTTTTTGACATAACTCCCGTGATTTTCCAGGCATTTGTCATAGCGTGGCACAAGTTTTTGTATACCCTCTTCGTAGAATTTTGCTGCCTGTGTAGTCAACCATGATGTAACACGTTCTTTCAGCTCTTCGTCGCTGTTTAACCGCTGACCGCCAAGGAAAGACTTCAGATGGAGAAACAAATGAAAGTCGCTAGGAGCAAGGTCGGGGCTGTACGGCGGATGGTCAAACACGTCCCAGCCAAAGCCCTGAAGGAGTGATTTTGTCACATTGGCAGTGTGTGGTCGAGCATTGTCGTGAATGAAAACCACGCCTTTTGTCAGCATTCCTCGGCGCTTGTTCTGCATTGCGCGGCGCAGTTTCTTGAGCGTTTCGCAATAAACATCTTTATTGATTGAAGTCTTTCCTTGGCGGTCAGCGGTTAAACAGCGACGAGCTGAAAGAACGTGTTACATCATGGTTGACTACACAGGTGGAAGAGGGTATACAAAAACTTGTGCCACGCTATGACAAATGCCTGGAAAATCACGGGAGTTATGTCGAAAGATAATGTAAGAGTTGTAGATTTGAATGCAATAAATTTTTTTGCTGTATCTGTACTTGTTCTTTTTTTATTTAAAAACGGAACTTACTTTCCGAATATACCTCGTACTTGAGGAGTATGCTTAATCTATGATAATACATTCTTATATCACTTGACAATGCCCTCGGCAAAACATGTTGTGAACAAGCAACAAAAATTTGAGCTGTTCGACGGAAGGTATGTAAAGTACTATTTTACTCTATAAGTCTAACTACGGCCCTCTTTGAGTCTTTGAGACATGTGTTCAAGCATCTGTCTGCTGTTACTATGCTGTACTGTACATTAGCTCTAAGTGTCATCTAACAACAAATTACCTCTGTAACTTAAAATATTAGTAAGTTTACCTATTGTACGTAACTTGAAGAAAAATCATTGTCCCAAAATTTTGTGTTAGCAAAAGTGAACTTTACAATAAAAATACTTAATCTGTCTGATATTTGAAATATAACAGCAGCAGAGAATATTTAAGAGGAAGTTTCATTTTATAGTAATTTTTCACTGAACAGTGCTTTTGTGTGGATTTTATATTATATTAATATATTTCATATTCCAATTATGCTCAATGCCGGACCCAGTTAATGTTTCCAACTTCCCACAGTCTGTCCCCGAGGATATCCAGGACTTGATCAATCAGTGCCTCCAACCCCACCCTAGACTGAGGCCCACTGCAGTCCAGCTTCTGAGACATCGGGTGTTCACCCAGGAACTGGAGGAGGCGACAGCTGGCTCACCCACGGCCATCATGGACCCAAGGTGAGTGCACTAAGCCACTTCAGACCAACCGGCCATGAGACTCAACTGTATTTCTTGGAAACTATTTACTAGTGCCCCCCCCCCCCCCCAAGCTTTCATTTGAATAGCTGATACATTCAGTGTGTGTGTCTGTAGTACTGATAACTTTTGAAGAATACCTCTGATTTTGATGAAATTTGGTATGGAGGTGTAAGACCAGGTCTATTTTCATGAGTTTGCGAACCAGCATGATCGGATTTTGGGAACGGGGTTTTATGGGTTAAAGGGGTCAAAATGGGTTATTGGCATTTTTGGACCTCAATTTAAAAAATTCAACAACTCAAGCTAATACCATTAAAAAGAGCTTAAAAAACAAACGAATTAGTATTTTGAAATTTTAACTTGGTTCAACCGATTACGAAGTAAAGCCAAAAACATGTTTCCCATGTTAATATTATGGGAAATCAACAAAACCATGTATCCCGCTTATTCATTGATATAATTTGGTATGTACATTCACTCGGTAGGGTTTAATTGATATTTGCTTACAACACCCACATGGCGGCAAACCTACATACTCACCCCCAT
>CM061531.1:7731207-7833707 GCA_030545055.2 Neoaliturus tenellus
ATTTACAAACAATGCTCTTTATATCATTTTTGTTATTTGCCTCCGGATTGCTTTGTAAATTGCTACAAGAGGTTACAATACCTTAATTTTATCGTCAACAATCAGTCACTGAGTGTCGAAACCGGTCGCCACTGCACGTATGGATTGTTGACGATAAATTAAGGTATTGTAACCTCTTGTCGTTTGAATTTCAAAATTCTGCTCCTCAACATTAATAAATGAATAATAATACAGTGGCGGCTCCAGAGCCGATTTTCGGGTGGGGGGGGGGGGGTGGCCGTGGAAGGGTAGAAGGGGGTAGGGGTGGAAAGGGTGACGGTGGGGAGTATAAATTGACGATTACTGGTGGTATTATTAATAGTAGGCCTATTATTTTTCTAGATTAAAGGGATATGGGGGATTATAACCTAGTTTTAAACGATTTGCTAAAAATAACTCTGTTTTAACTATCTCATTGAAACAAAACGTCAGTAAAAGAAGAGGAAAACGTACAGCAATACTGCTAATCTCTCTGAATTTTTCAAAACCATCACTGTATTTATAAAGATTTACTAAAATTCAGTCTAACAATTTGTTAATTTCAAGGTTTGAGTGATTATGTATCTTCATAAATACATACAGTACACTCTCGTTCATCGGACTCGGCAACATCGGAACTCCGCTTCATCGGAACTGAAAATCTGGATATTATTAATATTTTTTTCTTACGAAATAAATAAATTTTCCGTTTTAGCGCCTTCAATTTCCATTCGTTCTATCCGCACAACAGTGAAGTATCACATTTTGCGTGTAACGTCATCAAGCGTTTTTCATAATCTGTACGTATCGATGTGATTTACGAGGCCGTGGAGTATTCGCACAAAAATAGAAAGAGGAAGAGGGCAGGAAGTGAACATCCGTTTCGACCGCTTCCCAAACTGTCATTCAGTCTGTCTCGCGTCGCGACTGCACCTGTGTTACGTGGAAGTCAGTTGACTGCTGGAATATGAGTGGAATATAAGTATGGAAAATGAGAATAACGATTTTGGATCTTTATTTCCTGCGTTGTTTTTATTCCTATAGGTTCATTTGTTACCATGTTCAAAGTTTAAGTGCCTTATTTTCATAAAATTTCTAGTGTTGCCTTATAAACAAGAGTGAATACAATCACGATAGGTCACCGTACGGGCGGAAATGATGACTCACGACGGCCTCCGCTTCATCGGAATTTTTTGACATCCGAACCCGCCGTCCGCCACATTAGTTCCGATGAACGAGAGTGTACTGTAGCTTGTTTTTAAGGGAATTTTCTTAATGTAAATCAAATGGGGTATTTTCATTCCGGTTTCAGTATTTGGACAATCTGGTGGGTTGCAGCAGAAACCAAGTACGCACCATGAAAATTACTGCAGTCAGTCTAAGTTATAATGTTGAGACTCTCATATGCTTCTCTTAAGCATTAGAGCGAAACACTAAACAGACCTATTTAAAAATAAAGTAAATAGTTAAAGTATTAGAGCCTTTTTTGTCTTATTAAAAAACAGCTTCAATAATAAGTCAGATATCGGTGTTAATTTGTTAAATGCTCTTAGCGGTGAGAAACAATTACCATGGGCCAAATTGTCGTCATGACTATCACAAATTAACTCTTTGACTTGAGCTCCTTTCCCCTATCAGGAGTTATTTTCATAAAACCGGGATTTTAAATTTAATTTTTGCTCTCTAATACGACTAAGTTTTTATGTTAGTCCCTTATGGTTTCCAAGGGATCATATAAATCCGACAGATGGAGCTTCACGATCCACCCCATAGTAAAACAAAAGTAGGCCTACGGTTAGCCTATTCCATCAATTTTTAATTAGTATCACAGCTAAAACTTCATTCACACTAAATTCAAAATCAAAACCGTTTGAAATACCGTACTGTTATTAAAACAATCTTTAAAACATTTTCAAAAAAGAAGTATAATATACTTCTTATTGCTGTACTAAAAAACATCGACCACACAATGATCTTCACAATAATCAATAATACCACCAATGAAAATACTGTCCTCGTCGTTTTGTCCGTGTCGTCTGCCGTGCGCAGCGTAAAATCCATAATATATACAGCCCCATGTGTAACTGACTGACTCACTGATGATCTTAAATTCCTGAAGCGACCGTTTAAGATAGAGACTTGAAATTTGGCATGGACATTCATTGAGATGTTTCAATTTAGGAAAAATCATAAAACTACAACTTTTTTACTTTTAAACTATAAAAAAGGTAAAAAATATAGATTTGTCGGTAACGTAGTTCAGCCGTATCAGCGTATATCACCGCGTGGTATCGTAGATCACTCTTCAGGTTTAGTTCTCGCTCGTGTTTAAATGATCTCTTTCAACTACACCCGTGTTTGATATACTCATTGTATCCTTCGATGGATAGACTCTAATATATTGTAAACTACGGCGTTATTTTGTATTGAGAGCGGGTTATTTCACCAGGGACCCAGGGTTATACTCGATAATATATACAGTGATAATTCCTTAATTTGTAGATTATGCAGCATATGCGCGATCTTGAATGTTTACCAAAGGTGAATTTTCTTATCCTACTATGAATTAATTTCCCATGGCGGGTGAATAGTCGCTTAGTTCTCGCTTGTATTTAAATCATGTCTTTTAACTACACCTGCTTCCTTGCTGTTGGCAACATTAGTATCCCTCACATATAACAAACCGTTATCCATTTGACTTCAAAATAGCCATGAGATTATGCTGCATTAAAAGCTCGTTTCTTTTATATTTTACTCACATCATAAATATGTTTTAGGGAATTTTTAAATATCTGTTTAGCTGAACTAACAGATTTAAATGTAGGTTCTCGTTTTGTTTCAATTTATTTTAGATTACTTATTCAAATTCACACGGGATTATTCTCCGCCGAACTTCGCATTGAATGGATTTTCTGTGAAGCTTGAGCCGTGATCTTAACGTAACATACTTCGATTACTTTGTACAATACTTAATAGACAGTTTATTATTATCTTTCTGTTTGATTTATATTCAGTGTCTTATATTCGAATTTTTCACACTTAAAATTTATTTTTGAGAATGTTTAAATAAGTGTTGAACAAAAGTAATAGATTTAAATGTTAGGTTCTTGTTTAATTTCAATTTATTTTAGATTACTTATTCAAATTCACCCCATGTGAACCCCTCAGCCGAATTACGCATTCAATGAATTTTCTGTGTAGCTCGTGCCGTGATCTTAACGTTATATACTTCTATTACTTAGTACGATACTTAATAGACAGTTAAGTATTATCTTTCTGCATTGTTTATAATCAGTGTTTTATATTTTATTTTAATACACACTTAAAATATGTTTTTAAGAATTTTTAAACGGCTATTGAACAAAACTAACAGGTTTTTATGGATAAATTATTATTTCACAGGTCTAGATTTTATATTCTTATAATTAGTAGTAGTTTGTAATAGTAGGGGTTTTTTGCGAATCTACCCCGTTTTTATTATTTCCTATGATTTTGTTTTCATGTTATTAAATTCTTGTTTTCGCTTATTGATTTGAATGTTATTTGCTATTTCAGTAATTTAAACGTTTTTCTTCTATATCCTGAAATTTACAAGTTTTTATTTTTAATTAGTTTGTATCAGCAGATTCTTTTAATATCGTGGTTGGCGATACTATATTTAGTTCAAATTGTATTTTTAATTTCTTAAGAGTATTAACTAGCATAGCTTGATTTTTTATTATTTTAATAGTAATTTTCACACTTACTATTGGTTATTTTCTATTTTTTAGCATTATTGTTTTACTCTAATGGGCATATAACATTATTTTTAAAATTTACGAAAATCTCATTTAAAAATACTTAATTTGGAATAATTTTGACCCATTGCAATTTTAATGTGACGCATGTTAACTCGTTGACGTTTCAGGCTTAGTAGTTGGTAACGTGGAATAGTTAGCATCACACATTTTAGTAGAGTTACAAGTAAATTAATAACTTAGCTTTTCAAAACTTCAATTTTTATTAGTTTTCATTTTCCGATTCTTTTAATATCGTGGTTGGCGATGCTAGATTTGGTTTAAGTGTTACTTTCTATTATTATAGCTTGATTATTTTATTATTTTAATAGTTATTTTCACATAATCAATTATTTTCTATTTATTAGCATTATTGTTTTGCCATAGTGGGCACATTACATTTTTTTTATCAATGAAAATTTAATTTAAAGATACTTAATTTGGATTAATTTTGCCCCATTGCAATTTTTCTGTGCCGCATCTAAAATCGTTGACGTTCCAGACCAAGTGGTTGGTAACGTGGAGGAGTTAGTATCACACACTTTTGTAGTAGAGTTACACGTAATTTAAAACTTAGCTTTTCAAAACTTCGATGGAACTAGCCTGTTCAGTACTTTAGTGGAACTAGAAAGTTCATTATTTGAGACTTTGTGAATGATTAACGAAATTAGTAAAATCAACTAGGGGGCATGGGGGCTGAGCCCCGTGAAATATTTTCAAAGGATATTATTGTTATTATTATTATTGATTGTGAAGAGTGCGTATTAGCGCGTTTTTTTTACTGTCTTCGCTGTCCAGTTAGTTGGTGGAACTAGCCTGTTCAATACTTGACTTTAAATTATTCAACGAATTCGGGGCAACCCCCAAAGGGGGCATGGGGGCGGAGCCCCCATCGAGCCGTAGGCGAGTCCTATATATATACAGCCCCATGTGGAACTGACTCACTGACTGACTCACTCATCCATACAAATTCTAGACAGCTTCCGTGTGAGCTGGAAACTTGATTTTTGGCATGCGTGTGGCTTGAAGTCTGATACCCCCGGGAAAAGCTTGAAAATCGACAATTTTTCATTTCAACCCCCCCAAAAAAATAACAAAGGGTGGAAACCGGTAACCCCGAAATGTAAGGTTTTGCTATTTTCGCTGTAACTTTTGAACGAGAGGTCCTACCTCAAATCTGAGGGAAAATCGTTAGTTGGGAATTAAATGTTCTACAAGTTTGGTTCTTTGACATTTTTCCGTATCTCACCTCCTTCACCCTTAAAAAGGGGTGTACTTTCAAAATTTCTAAAATCTTTCGCAAAAATAGCACTATTTTGATATTTTTATTTACTATTATCCAATATATATGCATGAATTTCTACTTATATTATAACCTCAACAGGTTCTTTCTATAGTTGTAGCTTTTTGCCATTTTCATTCGGAGTTTAGTCCAAAAAAACTTTAAAAACACAAAATTCTTAACGTTTTTCATGTGAAGTGTTTGTAATTCACTTTGACCTGGTGAATATACTGCTATATCGATATATGTTATGCAGTTACTATATTCTTTTACAGACGCTCTACAATTTTGGTCCTTTGACATTTAGGCGTATCTCACCCCCTTCACCCTTAAAAAGGGGTGTAATTTCAAAATTTCTAAATATTTTCACAATAATTGTTCTATTTTGATATTTTAATTTACTATTATGGCACATGGATGCATGAAATGCTATACATATTATATTCTCAAACAGTTCTTTCTATAGTAGTATCTATTTTACAATTTAAATCAAATTTTAGAAGAAAAAAAGTGTAAAACAACAAATTTCTTAAACTTTTTTTCGTGTAAAATGTTTGTAATTCACTTTGACCCGGTAAATGTACTGCCATATTGTTATATGTTTTGCCTTAACTATATTCTCTTATTTACGCTCTACAAGTTAGGTCCTGAAAAATTTTGCCGTATCTCACCCCCTTCATCCTTAAAAAGGGGCGTACTTTCAAAATTTCTAAATTTATTCGAAAAAATTGCTTTTCTTTGATATTTTTATTTAATATTATGTATCATATATGGATGAATTTCTGTTTATATTATGAGCTCAACAGTTTCTTTCTATAGTAGGAGCTTTTTTCCAATTTCAATCGAATTTTAGTTTTAAAAAATTGAAAAAAACCATTAAATTCTTAACATTTTTTCGTGTAAAGTGTTTGTAAATTACTTAATTCTGGCAAATGCACCGCAAAATTGATATATGTTTTGCCAGTATTATATTTTATTTTAGACGTTCTACAAGTTCGGTCCTATGCAATTTCGCAGTACCTCACCCCCTTCGCCCATAAAGAGATGCGTACTTTTAAAATATGAAATTCTTTCGCAAAAATGCGCTATTTAAAGAAATTTTTTACTCTAATGGCACAGAAATGCCTGAAATTTAGTACATATTCTAACCTCGACTAGGTCTTACTATGGTAGCAGCCATTGATCAATTTCAATCCAAGTTTAGTCCAAAAGAATTGTAGAAACACGGAATATCTAACCTTTTTATGAGTAGTTTTTGTAATAGGTCACACCTGGTAAACATTACTGGTATATCGATATATGTTTGGAAAGTATTATATTTTATTTTGGACAATCTACAAGATCGGTTGTATGCAATTATAACGTATCTCATCCCCTTCACCATTAAAAATGTTCGTACTTTCACAATATACTCTCACAAAAATTAATTGCTTTATTTCAATATTTTTCATTTACTGTAATGGTACATCGATAAAACAATTTTAATATATATTACGACCATATCTACGTCTTACTATAGGAGAAGCAATTGGCCAATTTGAATCTATATCTTTTTTCAGTATTATATTCTTTAAGAATGCTCTTTAAGCTCGGCCCTTTGAGATTTTGTAGCATTTCATCCCCTTAACCCCAAAAAGAGGCGTACTTTCAAAATTCAATATTCTTACACAACAATTGAGTTATTTTAATATTTTAATTTACTGTTATGACACTTAAGATGCCGGAAATTTAGCAACATACACACACCCTGAGCACTTTATATAAAATATAAAACAAAAGTGTCAATTTAAACTTTAAATATCGAGAGAATATCATAACAACTATTGACTTCCTAAACTTTTAAATTAAGTCACTGAAGACAAGGATAGCGTGGGGTGGAGACCCCAACTAGCCTGTTCAGTACTTAAGACTTCGAGCAATTCAGAAATTCGGGGCAACCCAATAAGGGGGCATGGGGGCGGAGCCCCCATCGAGCCGTAGGCGAGTCTAATAATTATACAACCCGATGTGAAACTGACTCACTCACTGATCATGTATACAAAGTATTTTGGACTTCCGGATGAGCTAGAAAATTGAAATTTTGTACACACCTAGTTTGTATGGTCAATACAAAGTGAAAATCCCAAAACATTGAATTTTCAAATTTAAACCCCCCAAAAAAAAATAAAAAAGGAGGACATTGGTAACCTGAATATGTAAGGGTTTTCTATTTTAGCTATAACTTTTGAACGAGAGGTCCTACCCCAAATCTGAGGAAAAATCGTTAGTTGGGAATTAGCCGCTCTACAAATTTGGTCCTATGCAATTTTGCCGTATTTCACTCCCTTCGCCCTTAAAAAGGGGCGTACTTTCAAAATTTCTGAATTCCTTTACAAAATTTTCGCCATTTTAGTATTTCTTATTTACAAATATGGCACAAAGATGCCTGAAATATAGTACATATCATAGCCTCGACTAGATATTACCATAGTGGCAGCCATTGGTCAATTAAAATCAAAATTAAATAAAAAAATTTTTTTTTAACACTAAATTCTTAACATTTTTTGTGTAAAGTGTATGTAAATTGCTACATTCTGCCAAATACACAGCAAAATTGATAAATGTTTTGTCTGTATTATACTTTACTTTCGAAGCTCTACAAGTTCGGTCCTATGCAATTTTGCCATATCTCACCCCCTTCGCCCGCAAAGAGCTGCGTACTTTCAAAATATTGGAATTCTTTCTCAAAAATGCGCTATTTGAATATATTTCATTTGCTATAATGGCACATAGATGCGTAAAATTTTGTACATATTATGACCTCATCCAGGTATTACTATAGTAGCAGCCATTGGCCAAATTCAATCTAGGTTAAGTAAAAAAATATTAAATACAAAAAACCTTAAGTCAGTCACATACTGCATTACCGACTTAATTTTTAATATTACTTTGAAGTTAAGTCGATAATGCAGTACAAATAACAACAAATGGTTATCATAGTTGTCTTATACAGACTTCTTTCATATGAAATTTTATTATTTTTGAAAATAAGTTTACAATATCAGAGCTAAACAGAATAAGACCAATTTAAATTTTATTCGTGGCAATGGTTTTCTTGTTACTGACATAAAACCTATTACGTTCTCGTTTGTAAGAAGTCAAACTTGATAATATAAATAAGCCAATGTAAAAATGAGTTTGGCTAGAAGACTGTGGCAGCATTTGAAGTGATATTTAATGCTTGTCGGTTCTCGTTTGTTTAGAAATCAAATTTAATTATAGAAATAAGTCTATATATCAAAGGTTAATGGTTTTGAGGACTGTGGCAGTATTTGGAGTGATATATTGTGCTCGGCTGTTATAAGTGTAACAGTCCAGCAATGGGTTTTCTCTGCGTCATCAGTGGTTCAATCAGTCAGGCTGATCCCTTACTCTTTGGGTACAGTAGGAATGCGCAGTGTGTTGCAAATTCTGCTTGTGCCCTTGCTTGGCACTCCATCGGGGAACAGTTTTCGTCAACGGCTATAGATTCAATTTTAATCAGCGGAGATGAACTTTACAAGTCTCTGCGCGATGAAAATTGTATTGGGGGGGAAAGATTTCTCTACCCCGATGAAATTCCAAGAGAGTTTAGAGTTGTAAATCATCATGTCTTCGTCCGGGACATAACTTACGTGTATGACGCTCTGTATCCGCAGTCGTGTGATGCAATCGAAGAGAGCACAATACAACTTACCAATGCTTTGGAAAGTCTATTGTCTGAAGATTCTATCGACCTCGGATTCATGTTTACTGGATTGAATGTGACAGTTGCTTTTTGGCGTCGTCTTGGGCAACTATTCTTATTTGACCCTCACGCAGTGAATGAGGAACGCCGACATGACCCTATAAATGTTAACAATAATTTGGCTCGGCTGTTCAGCTGTGATAGCTACTACTCTTTAGCGTCACTGCTCTTATCTAATTCTGTGTTTGATGGTAATGTTCATCAATTCAGTATTGCCCAAATAAGATTCGTCTGTGAAGTAGCTAACCCACATTTCAGTGTTAACGATTCTGTTCCATTCCCACGTGTTTCTGATGGTTTTGTTGATAAAAAATTGACATCTTTACATCCGGTTGTAATAATATCGCCTTTAAGAAAACATCAATCTCTACCTGATCTTACTAAACCTGTTAAAGGACCGGGGAGGCCAAAAAAAATAAAACTAGGACGTCCGAAAATTTTGAGTACTACGAGAGAAGAGCAAATAAAACAGGCTAAAATAAAGTATGGCAAAAAGAATTTGGAGAAAAATAGAGAAGCTGCCAGACAGCACAGACAAAACAATCCCGCGTCGCATAGGGAAGCTGTTACTCGGTACAGTCAGGAGCACCCTGAGATTAACAGGGCAGCTGTTCTTAGATACAGTCAGGAGCACCCTGAGATTAACAGGGCAGCTGTTGTTCGATACAGCCAGGAGCACCCTGAGGTTCACAGACAATCAGTTCGCCATTATGATCAAAGGAATCCTGAAGCCTCGCGTCAGAGACTTCAACTCTTTCGGCTTAAAAATCCTAAAGTTTCAGATCTTCGTCATTTATCTGCTTCAGTTGTCCGAAATATATTTAAATTTGGTCCTATGGGTTGCTGGAAGGGAGACATTTTAAACACTATTAAAGCTTTCAAATTAAAAAATGTAAGTCTCTGGGGAGAAAATGTATTCATGTGTCCTCACTGTGGAGCAAGACTTTTCGAAGAAGAGAAAACTCGGAAAAAGTGGTGTTGTGGAGTAGGAGCGTTCAACGTTGTCACTTTGCGTCCTCTCCGAGAAGATTTCTATTCTGACCGGCGCTTCCTCGAAAGAGCTCGTGCCTACAATGACCTATTCGCCTTTTGTGCCCTTGAGGTGCCCGGAGGATACCGCCACCCAAGTGGTATTTCGTTCTTCAAGATAGAGGGTCGCATGTACCATCAAGTTTACAATCTGGACGCTCCTGGCCAAAAGTTTAAAACTAAAGATGGAATCGTACAGTTTGTCAACCGATCCCGGTTTTACATCGACGACGGCGAAGAACGACGGAACATCGCCATGGAAAGATCTCTTGACAGCGAAGTAATTGATCTAATTACTGAATTTCTTGATCGTGAAAACCCATATGTTCAACACTATCGGCGTTTAGGCAATGAACCAGCTATCAATGCCCATTTGGATTTTCAAGTGACCAACCGATCTACTCATGGTCCGGTTCTAGGCGATAGACAAACTGGTGTCGAGGTACATGCTGTACTGAGTACAGACGAGGCTGTCGATGAACCCCGGAGACTTTCGATTTGGAAAATTGGATCACCAAGTCCAACGTCTATGGATCTTTTTAGTCCACTTATGGAACCATTTCAGTACCCGTTGCTCTATCCGGAAGGCACTTTGGGGTGGCACATTGGGCTTGTTGACAATTTTGGCAACAAGCTTACGCAGTTTAATTATTCACGTTGCCTCTTGCTCTCAGAACCTCGTTTCTCCCATATCGGTCGACTATCTCAAGCTTGGCAGGTGGAGATGTTCGCGAGATATGAAGAGGAGAAACTTCGCTTCATCAAGTACACTCAAATGAAATCATCTGAAAATGCCATCCGGATAGGGCCAATAGATGAAATTCTCGAGGCACAACACGGCGGACGTCCTCGAAGGCAGGTTGTCGAGGACATCAACAATGATGAAACCGTGCAGGGAGAGGGTGGGGTACAACCCGGGAAAGTTTACCTTCCAAGTTCCTTTACAGGGGGACCAAGGTACATGAAGGTGCACTATGAAAATGCTATTGCTCTTGTTTCCCGCCTAGGATTTCCAACATTTTTTCTAACCTTCACGTACAGTGCCACTTGGGAGGAAAACAAAAAAGCTTGTCCCCGAGGAAGCGGGCGTAGTGACCCAGCCACGGCATGCAGAGTCTTTCGTGTCAAGCTCTTAGAACTTCTGCGGGATATTCGTAGTGGAGCCATGTTTGGTAGCTCGGTCTATATAGTCTACGTCATTGAGATGCAAATGAGGGGTCTACCACACGCCCATATTGTTTTCAAAATTGGTGGTGACGGTCCAGTCCAAGCTACCGACATTGATTCCATGATCCGTGCGGATATTCCCTCTGAAGATGAAGCTGAAGGAAGGCTAAGGGAGTTAGTCCTAAGGCATATGATTCATGGACCATGTGGAACAGAGCATAGGACTGACTTTCCTTGCTGGGACTCGGCTAAGGGGTACTGCACGAAGTTCTATCCCAAGCCTGCCTGCCAAACAACTCATGTCGATGAAAGGGGGTTCGTCCAATATCGCCGTGATTATGACAATAAGGGGAGCATTACTTCCCGTAAAAAGAGTATTTCTGTTCATGACGGGTGGGTTGTACCCTACAATTCCGCACTATTGCTTAAATATGAGGCACATATAAACCTGGAACTTGCATCTACTCGCCGGGTGATTAAATATCTCTTTAAGTACCTCATGAAAGGAGGTTCTCTCCAAAATGTGAAAGTAACTCCTTTGAGCGACCAGGATGACGAGGTAGAACACTATGTAACTAAAAGGATGGTGGGTGCCAGCGACGCTTGTTGGCGGTTACTTAACTTTCCAATATCGGAATCCGAGCCCACTGTAGACTGCCTACCCGTTCATCTTGAGGGAAAACAATCTGTTTGTTTCCGCCCCAACGAGCTTTTAGAAGCTGGTGCGAGATCAAGTTCCAAGCTTATATTGTATTTCGACCGCCCTCAGGACCAAGTATTTGACAATTTAACATACCAGTCATTTTACGAACAATTTATTATTCATACTAAACGGCCTAACAATGCACAAGTGTATGAACACCCAGACGGGAAACATTTCATCACGGCTCGCCAGCGTGGTGAAAAAGTATGTCGTCTCTTTTGGGTTTCGCCTAATAGAACTGAACAGTACTTTCTACGTATTCTCCTCATGATAACACCTTGCCGTGGTTATGCCGACCTTCTCTCTCGTGGTGGCGATGATTGTCGCACATTTCAGGAAGTTGCCCGTAAACTTGGTTTGGTGGATGATGAGGATGAATATAATTTTGCCTTCCAAGAAGCAACTGAGTTCATGGTTGGTCCTAGACTCCGATCTTTTTTCGTTCTTCTCTGTAATATGGGAGCTCCGGCAGCCCTGTTGTGGGATACTTTTAAAAACTCCCTCTGTGAAGATCACTTGGAACGTAATCCCTGTAATCCAGAACTGGCTTTCAAGCTCTCTCTACTTGAAATAGATAGAAGTCTTCGTCGACATGGATCATGCCTTGCCGACCAAGGCCTTCCTGTTGTGGAAGATGATTCAACTGAGCTGGGGCGAGAACTGTTAATCTACGGTGAAGATCGTGAGAGGGCCGTGGTGCATGAGTGGGAGCCCAAAATGTCGCATGATCAAAAACTCGTTTTAGATTACGTCCGTTCTCTGCTTCACAACCAAAGTGATCGATCGTCTAAGCTCATATTTTTGGATGGGCCAGGTGGCTTCGGGAAAACCTCTCTCATTCGTATGCTTCTTGCTTACGTGCGTGGCTGTCGTCAGGTTGCAATTGCCGTCGCAAGCTCCGGTATTGCAGCTGGAAACATGCCAGGGGGTACTACAGCACACAGTATGTTCCGCCTACCTCTTGACCTCGGAGATGGCTCTGGATTTTGGAATATGACCAACGGTTCGCAGCGAGCGGAACTCATCAGAGCAGCTAAGCTCATTGTTTTTGACGAGGCCCCAATGGCACATCGATACATTTTTGAAGTTCTCGATCGGTCTCTTCGGGATCTTATGAATTCAAACGTGCCATTTGGGAATAAGATCTTAATTTGCTCCGGAGACTTTCGGCAAATCGCGCCCGTAGTTGTAAAAGCTCGCACTCCAGCCGACATTGCTTGCGTTTCACTTAGAGCATCGTATCTTTGGTCACATTTCAAAATATTCTCACTGACGACACCACACAGAACAAGTGGTTCAGTTGAATATTCAGAGTTTATTCTTCGTGTAGGCAACGGAACTGTTGACTCGATTACCTTTGGGGAGGGCAGGGATAGTAAAAAACTTATTCCTCTTCAAGGAATTAGGTACGTGACTTCCTTGACAGAGTTGATCACTTTTGTGTTCCCTGAAAGTGACATGCATGATTCTGATGTAACCG
Source organism: Neoaliturus tenellus (assembly GCA_030545055.2). Taxonomy (NCBI): domain Eukaryota; kingdom Metazoa; phylum Arthropoda; class Insecta; order Hemiptera; family Cicadellidae; genus Neoaliturus; species Neoaliturus tenellus. The sequence continues at coordinate 7,744,429 of CM061531.1, forward strand.
CTAGAAGGGCTATTCTTTCAACTCTAAATGCGAATGTCAAGGAGATCAATAGCCACATATTGAACTCTCTTGGTGGTCACATTTATGAATTAAGGAGTGCCGATACCGTTGACAGGGAGAACGATGATGGACTAGATGTAGACGTTCATCTGCTGAACACAGCCATTGGCAAGGGCGTACCAGACCACGTCCTTCGACTCAAGGTTGGGTCCGTTTGTCTCATCATGAGGAACCTCAACATAGACGACGGACTCGTGAACGGCACTAAAGTTATCATAACAGCGATTAGCAACCGCTTGATAACTGTTAGACGCCCCGGACAGAGGGAACATATATGTATTCCTAGAATACTCTTTACGTTCCCTTTTGTGGAGGGGTCGCCACTTCGTGTTCGTCGTCTTCAGTTTCCTCTGATGTTGGCTTACGCTATGACCGGCCATAAGAGTCAAGGACAAACCATTGATCGTGTCGGAGTCGATCTTCGCACTGACTGTTTTACTCATGGTCAACTGTACGTCTTGCTCAGCAGAGTCAGACATCCAGACGACATCGTTGTCCTTGTTCGTCCTGACAGAGTCCACGACGGAGTCGCATATGCGATGAACATCGTGTATGACGAACTTCTTCGTTAGTCCCAGATTTGACTAAGCAGTAGGCTAGGGGGTCTGCTTTATCAAAACTTCCCCGGCGGATTTTGACTTCGGCAGTACGATAAGGGGCCTGCCTCATCAAAAGTCCCTGCTGTTTTTATTTTGGTTTTGAATTGTGTGTTTGATTTGATTTAGGGTATGCAGCAGAGACAAATGGAACTGCTTAACATACTACCCGGTGTGTTTTTAGATTTAATATTTGAACTTATTTCGCAGAGGCGAGGGTAACTGCGTATCAACCTGCCCGGTGTGTTTTAGATTAAGGATTTGTAAATATTGTACATATGGTCTCTGGTTTCCCGGCCTCCCCGTGGCGAGACTGGATACGCCGAACTAATAATACGTTCTGGCTAACTGACAGGGAAACAAATTAACTATACAAAATGCAGTTTTATTTTTTTATTTTACTTATACCAACTACTACAATTAAACTACTTCAACTACTACAATTAAACTACTTCAACTACTACTTAAACTAAACTTGAACCATCTATACCTTAACTATCATCCACTACCTTACTACTTTAACTAACACACTTTAACTAAACTATAATTTACCTTAACTATATTAACTACCTTACTACTTTAACCAACTGTACTTAAACTAAACTACAATTACTACTTAAACCTACTTACCACCCACTATTCCTCGTTCCTTACTCCATTATTACCCAAACTTGATTTATTTAACTATTCATCGTTTCTACGTATATTCCAATTTTCCTCTAAACTACTGAGGAGATTTTTTTCCTAGGCATCGATTCTATTTATCAACTTCTAATACTTCGGCGGAACCAACTAGGGGGCATGGGGGCGGAGCCCCCATCGAGCCGTAGGCGAGTCTATAATATATACAGCCCCATGTGTAACTGACTGACTCACTGATGATATTAAATTCCTGATGCGACCGTTTAAGATAGAGACTTGAAATTTGGCATGGACATTCTTTGAGATGTTTCAATTTAGGGAAAATCATAAAACTACAACTTTTTTACTTTTAAACTATAAAAAAGGTAAAAAATATAGGTTTGTCGGTAATGTAGTTCAGCCGTATCAGCGTATAACGTCGCGTGGTATCGTAGATCACTCTTCAGGTTTAGTTCTCGCTCGTGTTTAAATGATCTCTTTCAACTACACCCGTGTTTGATACGAACATTGTATCCTTTGCTGGATAGACTCTAAATTTCTATGAACTATGGTGTTTGCTGCATTGAGAGCGGGTCATTTCACCAGGGATCCAGGGTTTTAGTCGTTATGATATATACAGTGATAATGCCTAATTTGTATCTAATGCAGCATATGCGCTATCTTGAATGTTTACCAAAGGTGACTTTTCTTTTCCTACTATGGATTAAATTCCCATGGCGGGTGAATAGTCTCTTAGTTCTCGCTTGTATTCAAATCATGTCTTTTAACTACACCTGCTTTCTTGCTGTTGGCAACGTTAGTATTCCTCATATTTAACAAACCGTTATCCATTTGACATCAAAATAGCAATGAAATTGTGCTGCATTGAAAGCTCGTTTCTTATATATTTTTACCCACATCATAAATATGTCTTAGGGAATTTTTAAATAACTGTTGTGCACAACCAACAGATTTAAATGTTAGGTTCTCGTTTTGTTTCAATTTATTTTAGATTACTTATTCAAATTCACACAGGATTATTCTTCCGGCCGAATTTCGCATTGAATGGATTTTCAGTGAAGCTTGAGCCGTGATCTTAACGTAACATACTTCGAGTACTTTGTACAATACTTAATAGACAGTTAATTATTATCTTTCTGTTAAATGTTAGGTGCTCGTTTCATTTCAATTTATTTTAGATTACTTATTCAAATTCACCCCATGTATACGTCTCAGCCGAATTTCGCATTCAATGAATTTTATGTGTAGCTCGTGCCGTGATCTTAACGTTATATACTTCTATTACTTAGTACGATACTTAATATACAGTTAATTTTAAACGGCTATTGAACAAATCTAACAGGTTTTTATGAATAAATTATTATTTCACAGGTCTAGATTTTATATTTTTATAATTAGTAGTTTGTAATAGTAGGGGTTTTTTGCGGATCTACCCCGTTTTTATTATTTCCTATGATTTTGTTTTCATGTAATTTAATTCTTGTTTCCGCTTATTGATTTGAATGTTATTTGCTATTTCAGTAATTTAAACGTTTTTCTTCTATATCCTGAAATTTACAAGTTTTTATTTTTGATTAGTTTCGTATCAGCCGATTCTTTTAATATCGTGGTTGGCAATACTATATTTAGTTCAAATTGTATTTTTAATTTCTTAAGTTTATTAACTAGCATAGCTTGGTTTTTTATTATTTCAATAGTAATTTTCACACTTATTATTGGTTATTTTCTATTTTTTAGCATTATTGTTTTACTGTAATGGGCATATTACATTATTTTTAAAATGTACGGAAATCTCATTTAAAATACTTAATTTGGAATAATTTTGACCAATTGCAATTTTAATGTGACGCATGTTAACTCGTTGACGTTTCAGACTAAGTAGTTGGTAACGTGGAATAGTTAGCATCACACATTTTAGTAGAGTTACAAGTAAATTAATAACTTAGCTTTTCAAAACTTCGATTTTAATTAGTTTTTATTTTCCGATTCTTTTAATATCGTGGTTGGCGATGCTAGATTTGGTTTAAGCGTTACTTTCAATTTCTTTAGTTTATGCATTATTATAGCTTGATTATTTTATTATTTTAATAGTTATTTTTTCACATAGTCAATTATTTTCTATTTTTTAGCATTATTGTTTTGCTATAGTGGGCACATTACATTTTTTATCTATGAAAATTTAATTTAAAGATACTTAATTTGGATTAATTTTGCCCCATTGCAATTTTTCTGTGCCGCATCTAAAATCGTTGACGTTCCAGACCAAGTGGTTTCTATAATATATACAGCCGCATGTGTAACTGACTGACTGACTCACTCACTGATGATATTAAATTCCTGAAGCGACCGTTTAAGATAGAGACTTGAAATTTGGCATGGACATTCTTTGAGATGTTTCAATTTAGGGAAAATCATAAAACTACAACTTTTTTACTTTTGAACTTTAAAAAAGGTAAAAAAATATAGATTTGTCGGTAACGTAGTTCAGCCGTATCAGCGTATATCACCGAGTGGTATCGTAGATCACTTAGCAGGTTTAGTTCTCGCTCGTTTTTAAATGATTTCTTTCAACTACACCCGTGCTTGATACCAACAACGTATTCCTTGAAAGATATTCATTAATTTACCTTGAACGACGGTATGTTGCTGTCTTGAGAGCGGCTATTTTACCATGGGAATATATGCTTTGATTCATACAGCTATAAAGCCCAATTTGTAACTAATGCAGCATGTGCGCTAGCTTGAAAGATTAATGGAGAATTTTTTCTACAATGGATGAATTCCCATTTCGGGTGACAGTTTACACAGACATTTTCATTTACTGTTTTAGTAAAATTTAACAGGTTTAGTTCTCGTACTTATATTATTGAACAAATTTAACTACACTCCAGTAAGTTTGGGTTACTATCGCATTTATGAAATAAGATGTTTTATAAAATAATTTGTTTCGTAACGATTCTTGCGTAGCTTTTCCAAGGCAATTTTCTCGTAGGAATATAATGTTAATCCTAATATGGATATTTGAAAGCCAATATTTCGACAAATTGGTGTATTTCCTTCCGTCAATTTTCAGGTCATAGTATTGTTATGTTATGTGTTAGATATTTACAGTTGTTTTAGCTCATTTTTTAGATGTAACGACCACAAATTCCACATGTGAAGTTATTTCAGTTTTCATGCTCTAGCGGCAAAAACGGTTGGCTTCTAAATTATTTGAGACGATTTTAGCGAATATATTTCATTTTACTATCTAAGTCGATACACAGAGATTGAAGAAGGGAGTTGTATTCCTAATTCAAGTTTTTTGTTGCTCTTTCATATACTGCAAAACATTTTATTTAATTTAGCTCTATGTTGCTGAATTTTGAATTTTGCTTCCCCATAAGCTTAAAGATTGTATTACCTTAGCTTGACAGCAATATTTAAAGCAAATTCACTGTATTTAGAAGTATAACAGTCTTAAAAAATTGAACTTAAAAATAATTCATAATCAATGCCGGTAAATATTGTGTGTCTTTATTGTAATTAATGCCAGCTTATATTATGTGATTTATCTGTTGATTATGAACTTATTTCTCTGTTACGTATACTTTAAAGTATAGATTGTTTGTGAATAAGTGGCATAAATCAAACTTTTAGACCTTTCACTTTTTGTCGTATCTCAAATCGTTATTTTAAGAACGATATGCAACTTTTATTATTACTGAAATTTTATATAACTTGTTGTTATCCACCTGACTTCAAAATAGCAATGAGATTGTGCTACATGGAAAGCTCGTTTCTTTTATATTTTCACACACATCATAAATATGTCTTAGGGAATTTTTAAATAACTGTTGAGCAGAACTAAAAGATTTAGTTTTGTTTCAATTTATTTTAGATTACTTTTTCAAACTCACACGGGATTATTCTTCCGGCCGAATTTCGCATGGAATGGATTTTCTGTGAAACTTGAGCCGTGATCTTAACGTAACATACTTCGATTACTTTGTAGAATACTTCATAGATAGTTAATTATTATCTTCCTGTTTGATTTATATTCAGTGTCTTATATTACATTTTTTTCACACTTAAAATTTGTTTTTGATATGTTTAAATAAGTGTTGAAGAAAAAGAACAGATTTAAATGTTAAGTTCTCGTTTCATTTCAATTTATTTTAGATTACTTATTCAAATTCACCCCATGTGAAAATTTCAGCCGAATTTCGCATTCAATGACTTTTCTGTGTAACTCGTGCCGTGATTTCAACGCTATATACTTCTATTACTTAGTACGATACTTAATAGACAGTTAATTATTATCTTTTACTATATTTAGTTCAAATTGTATTTTTAATCTAAGTTTATTAACTAGCATAGCTTGATTTTTTTATTATTTTAATAGTAATTTTCACACTTATTATTGGTTATTTTCTATTTTTTAGCATTATTGGTTTACTCTAATGGGAATATTACATTATTTTTAAAATGTACGCAAATCTCATTTAAAAATACTTAATTTGGAATAATTTTGACCCATTGCAATTTTAATGTGACGCATTTTAACTCGTTGACGTTTCAGACTAAGTAGTTGGTAACGTGGAATAGTTAGCATCACACATTTTAGTAGAGTTACAAGTAAATTAATAACTTAGCTTTTCAAAACTTCGCTTTTTAATAGTTTTTATTTTCCGATTCTTTTAATATCGTGGTTGGCGATGCTAGATTTGGTCTAAGTGTTACTTTCAATTTCTTTTGTTTATGCATTATTATAGCTTGACTATTTTATTATTTTAATAATTATTTTCACATAATCAATTATTTTCTATTTTTTAGCATTATTGTTTTGCTATATTGGGCACATTGCATTTTTTTTTTTATCTATGACAATTTAATTTAAAGATGCTTAATTTGGATTAATTTTGCCACATTGCAATTTTTCTGTGCCGCATCTAAAATTGTTGACGTTCCAGACCAAGTGGTTGGTAACGTGGAGGAAATAGTATCACACATTTTTGTAGTAGAGTTACACGTAATTTAAAACTTAGCTTTTCAAAACTTCGATGGAACTAGCCTGTTCAGTACTTTGGTGGAACTAGAAAGTTCATAACTTGAGACTTTGTGAATGATTAACGAAATTAGTAAAATCAACTAGGGGGCATGAGGGCTGGGCCCCGTGAAATATTTTCAAAGGATATTATTGTTGTTATTATTATTATTATTGATTGTGAGTAGTGCGTATTAGCCCGTTTTGTTACTGTCTACGCTGTCCAGTTAGTTGGTGGAACTAGCCTGTTCAATACTTGACTTTAAATTATTCTACAAATTTAGGGCAACCCCTAAGGGGGCATGGGGGCGGAGCCCCCATCGAGCCGTAGGCGAGTCTATATTATATACAGCCCCATGTGTAACTGACTCACTCACTCACTGATGATAGGAAAGTCCTGAAGCCATCGTTGAAGCTAGACACTTGAAATTTGGCATGGACATTCTTTGAGATGTTTCAATTTAGGGAAAATTATAAAACTACAACTTTTTTACTTTTAAACTATAAAAAATCAAAAAAATATAGATTTGTCGGTAAAGTAGTTCAGCCGTATCGGCGTATATCACCGCGTGGTATCGTAGATCACTTTGTAGGTTTAGTTCTCGCTCGTGTTTAAATGATCTCTTTCAACTACACCCGTGTTTGATACTAGCATTGTATTTCTTACAGATATAAACATCTTTTTATGAATGATTTTGATTTTGAGAATTTTTAACAACTGATGATCAAAACATATAGGTATTTAAGTTAGGTTCTCGTCTTGTATTCAATTTATTTTAGATTATTTATTCAAATACACACTAGAATATCCTTTCGGCCGAATTTCGCACTACATGAATTTTGCTGTGAAGCTTGAGCTGTGATCTTAACGAAACATTTTTTGATTAATTTGTACAATACTTAATAGACAGTTAATTATTATCTTTATGTTTGATTTGTATTCAGTGTCCTATATTAGATTTTTTACACACTTAAAAATATGTTTTTGACAGTTCTCGTTTATTTTTTCCCTTGTTTTAGATTACTAATTCAGATTCACCCCAGGTTACACTTTCGGCCGAATTCCGCATTCAATGAATTTACTGAGTAGCTCGTTCCGTGATCATAACGTAATATACTTCTATTACTTTGTACAATAATTAATAGACAGTTAATTATTATCTTTCTGTTTTATTTATATTCAGGATTTTACATTATATTTTAATACACACTTAAAATATGTTTTTGAGAATGTTTAAATGAGTATTGAACAAAAAGAACAGATTTAAATGTTAGGTTCTCGTTTCATTTTTCCCTTAGATTAGATTACTAATTCAGATTCACCCCAGGTTACACTTTCGGTCGAATTTCGCATTCAATAAATTTACTGTGTAGTTCGTGCCGTGATCTTAACGTAATATACTTCTATTACATTGTACAATAATTAATAGACAGTTAATTATTATATTTCTGTTTTAATTATATTCAGTGTTTTACATTATATTTTAATACACACTTGAAATATGTTTTTGAGAATTTTTAAATGACTATTGATCAAAACAAACAGGTTTTTATGAATAAATTATTATTTCACAGGTCTCGATTTTATATTCTTATAATTGGTAGTTTGTAGTAGTAGGGTTTTTTGTGGATCAACCCCGTTTTTATTCTTTCCTATTATTTTGTTTTCATGTTATTTAATTCTTGTTTTCGCTCATTGATTTGAATGTTATACGCTATTTCAGCGATTTAAACGTTTTTCTTCTATCTCCTGAAATTTACAAGCTTTTATTTGAGTTGGGTGAGGCATGGGATTATGTCAATTTTTCCATAATTGTATCTCTATTTAGTACCAGGTTAACCGAGCCCTGCTGGTTGGTTTTAATTGACTTTTGTTATAGTGTCAATGTAATCAAGCTATTAAATCTACACCAGACTATTCACAGCTAACAGCTGTTAAAAAACTGCTTAAAATTTATGTTCCTTTATTTTTGTTTACTTTTAGTTGTTATTTCATTACCAGAATAGCAACCTATAAGACCAATGTTAAAAATAACGATTTTTAAACTTAAATTTAGACCAACGTCGATTTTTCCTGTGACTGAGGCTGTTTCTAAACTTAATTTTGGGCCAAAACACTCTTAAGCGCAAAGTTTAAGCAAAATCTAACAGCTACATTTCGAGATCGTGGAACACACATCCCTTCAGACATAACTCGTATTATATTATAGGATATGATACACAAAATTTATAGAAATTTAAAACTTTATATTTAGCTACCGATCGGAGAAATATTTGTTACCATAACTACTACTATTAAATATAATGATAGCAACAACAACAACTATAACTCTTTTAATTGAAATTTCTTTTCAACTAACACAACATTAATCGTCTATTCTAAAGTATATATTTTTACCAGCATAACATCTAAAATATTTACATAATTAATTATAAATTCACAGCTCAAAACTTTTAAACGAATTCTAATTATTACGAAGGGGTTTTAAAACCGATTCATATGAGTTTTTTAAAAGCTTTGTTTACTATTAATAATTAATAGTAAACAATTATTACTAACATAATAAATAACTAAATAATACTAACAATTATTACTATTATAATAAATAATTCACAATTATTGTGAATTTTGTGTATTTGACGGTTTTGTTACTGTCTTGACTGTGCAGTTCTTCCGTGGAACTAACGTATTTTAAACTCAACTTTTTATTAATTTACGAATTTAGGGCAACCCCTAGCGGGGGGGGGGGTCTAGCCTGTTCGGTACTTGAGACTAAGAGCTATTAACAAATTTGGGGCAACCCTATAAGGGGGCATGGGGGCGGAGCCCCCATCGAGCCGTAGGCGAGTCTATATTATATACAGCCCCATGTGTAACTGACTCACTCACTCACTGATGATAGGAAAGTCCTGAAGCCATCGTTGAAGCTAGACACTTGAAATTTGGCATGGACATTCTTTGAGATGTTTCAATTTAGGGAAAATTATAAAACTACAACTTTTTTACTTTTAAACTATAAAAAATCAAAAAAATATAGATTTGTCGGTAAAGTAGTTCAGCCGTATCGGCGTATATCACCGCGTGGTATCGTAGATCACTTTGTAGGTTTAGTTCTCGCTCGTGTTTAAATGATCTCTTTCAACTACACCCGTGTTTGATACTAGCATTGTATTTCTTACAGATATAAACATCTTTTTATGAATGATTTTGATTTTGAGAATTTTTAACAACTGATGATCAAAACATATAGGTATTTAAGTTAGGTTCTCGTCTTGTATTCAATTTATTTTAGATTATTTATTCAAATACACACTAGAATATCCTTTCGGCCGAATTTCGCACTACATGAATTTTGCTGTGAAGCTTGAGCTGTGATCTTAACGAAACATTTTTTGATTAATTTGTACAATACTTAATAGACAGTTAATTATTATCTTTATGTTTGATTTGTATTCAGTGTCCTATATTAGATTTTTTACACACTTAAAAATATGTTTTTGACAGTTCTCGTTTATTTTTTCCCTTGTTTTAGATTACTAATTCAGATTCACCCCAGGTTACACTTTCGGCCGAATTCCGCATTCAATGAATTTACTGAGTAGCTCGTTCCGTGATCATAACGTAATATACTTCTATTACTTTGTACAATAATTAATAGACAGTTAATTATTATCTTTCTGTTTTATTTATATTCAGGATTTTACATTATATTTTAATACACACTTAAAATATGTTTTTGAGAATGTTTAAATGAGTATTGAACAAAAAGAACAGATTTAAATGTTAGGTTCTCGTTTCATTTTTCCCTTAGATTAGATTACTAATTCAGATTCACCCCAGGTTACACTTTCGGTCGAATTTCGCATTCAATAAATTTACTGTGTAGTTCGTGCCGTGATCTTAAAGTAATATACTTCTATTACATTGTACAATAATTAATAGACAGTTAATTATTATATTTCTGTTTTAATTATATTCAGTGTTTTACATTATATTTTAATACACACTTGAAATATGTTTTTGAGAATTTTTAAATGACTATTGATCAAAACAAACAGGTTTTTATGAATAAATTATTATTTCACAGGTCTCGATTTTATATTCTTATAATTGGTAGTTTGTAGTAGTAGGGTTTTTTGTGGATCAACCCCGTTTTTATTCTTTCCTATTATTTTGTTTTCATGTTATTTAATTCTTGTTTTCGCTCATTGATTTGAATGTTATACGCTATTTCAGCGATTTAAACGTTTTTCTTCTATCTCCTGAAATTTACAAGCTTTTATTTGAGTTGGGTGAGGCATGGGATTATGTCAATTTTTCCATAATTGTATCTCTATTTAGTACCAGGTTAACCGAGCCCTGCTGGTTGGTTTTAATTGACTTTTGTTATAGTGTCAATGTAATCAAGCTATTAAATCTACACCAGACTATTCACAGCTAACAGCTGTTAAAAAACTGCTTAAAATTTATGTTCCTTTATTTTTGTTTACTTTTAGTTGTTATTTCATTACCAGAATAGCAACCTATAAGACCAATGTTAAAAATAACGATTTTTAAACTTAAATTTAGACCAACGTCGATTTTTCCTGTGACTGAGGCTGTTTCTAAACTTAATTTTGGGCCAAAACACTCTTAAGCGCAAAGTTTAAGCAAAATCTAACAGCTACATTTCGAGATCGTGGAACACACATCCCTTCAGACATAACTCGTATTATATTATAGGATATGATACACAAAATTTATAGAAATTTAAAACTTTATATTTAGCTACCGATCGGAGAAATATTTGTTACCATAACTACTACTATTAAATATAATGATAGCAACAACAACAACTATAACTCTTTTAATTGAAATTTCTTTTCAACTAACACAACATTAATCGTCTATTCTAAAGTATATATTTTTACCAGCATAACATCTAAAATATTTACATAATTAATTATAAATTCACAGCTCAAAACTTTTAAACGAATTCTAATTATTACGAAGGGGTTTTAAAACCGATTCATATGAGTTTTTTAAAAGCTTTGTTTACTATTAATAATTAATAGTAAACAATTATTACTAACATAATAAATAACTAAATAATACTAACAATTATTACTATTATAATAAATAATTCACAATTATTGTGAATTTTGTGTATTTGACGGTTTTGTTACTGTCTTAACTGTGCAGTTCTTCCGTGGAACTAACGTATTTTAAACTCAACTTTTTATTAATTTACGAATTTAGGGCAACCCCTAGCGGGGGGGGGGGTCTAGCCTGTTCGGTACTTGAGACTAAGAGCTATTAACAAATTTGGGGCAACCCTATAAGGGGGCATGGGGGCGGAGCCCCCATCGAGCCGTAGGCGAGTCTATAATATATACAGCCCTATGTGTAACTGACTGACTCACTGATGATCTTAAAGTCCTGAAGCGACCGTTTAAGCTAGAGACTTGAAATTTGGAACGAACATTCTTTGAGATGTTTCAATTTAGGGAAAATCATCAAACTACAAATTTTCAACTTTCAAATTATAAAAAATGCTAAAAAGACGAGGTGTCGGTAAGGAAGTACGTTAGTTCTTAAAGATGTCGCTTGGAGCGCTATTTAGTTCTCGCTTGTATTTAAATGATGTCTTTTAACTACACCTCTCACTGATGATGAGTCCGATTGTTCTCTCTAATATTTGAGTATTTTGCAAATCGTTTTCCTTTAATTGTTTGTTTTGTTTTCCTTCGTATTGTAATGGCAATGAAATTTTATTGCATTGAAAGTGGTTCCTTTCACCAAGGTGATGTCCGCTTTGATTCCTATAGCAACAACGCACAGTGTGTTGCCAATGCAGCTTGTGCGCTTGCTTGGAATTATTTACACGGGGAATTCTCTTCACCTATTATTGATGGAATTCTCATGGCGGGTGACAGTTTATACAGACAGTCTCGTCGTGTGAATTGCATCAGTAATAGGTATCTGTTTCCCGAAGACCTAGTTAGAGATGTTATTATCATGGGCGAAAAAATCCACATTGCTGACATATCGTACGTATGCAATGGTCTTTATCCACTATCTGCGAATGAGTTGTCTAACTCGGCCCGTCATTTGTCAAATATTTTGGAAGACATTTTATCTACTGATTCGATTGGCGGTTTTCTGTTTACGGGACAGATGAATACAGTAGCCTTTTGGCGTGATGATGGAATGTTGTTTGTTTTTGACTCTCATGGAGTAGACGAGGAGCGTCGTCACAGCTCAATTGATGGTGAAAACCGTGCACGCCTCTTTGTCTGCGACAGTTATTTATCACTCGCTTCTCTTCTTCTTGCTAATTCTGCACTCGGTGGAATTGAAAGTCAGTATAATATTACTAAACTTACATTCCAAAGATCTATAGAGCGGACTGATTCAACAGCACATGCAGTTCTTCAATCGGAAGATATTCCAGTTGACCACCCAGTCGTTAAAAGGGGACCAGGGCGACCTAAGAAAACTAAGCGTGGGCGGCCTAAAGTTCTCTCGACCACCCGTGAAGAACAATTGCAGCAGGCAAAGAAAAGATATGTCGAGAAAAATCATGAGAAGCGTAGGGATGCGGTCAAGAAATACAGTCAACAACACCCTGAAGTTAACAGGGCTGCTGTTGAACGGTATTCCCAACGGAATCCCGATGTACACAGGGCTGCTGTTAGTCAATACACTCAACAGCATCCTGAAGTACATCGGAATTCTGTGAAGCGATATGACCAGCTTCATCCCGAAGCTTCACGTCAGAGAGTTCAGGTTTTTCGATTGAAAAATCCAATAGTCAAAGAGCTTAGACATTTGCCTGTTTCACTTAGTCATCTCATCAACAAACATGGTCCAATGGCCACCTGGAATGGAAATTTATGCGATCACATTATCGCTTATAAATTAAACAAAGTTAGTCTTTGGGCGGAAGATATCTACAAATGTCCTCTATGTGGAGCTAGGTTGTTTGATGAAGAACGTGATAGAAAAAAATGGTGCTGTGGAGATGGAGCTTACAATGTCCTTCGATTGCCTCCCCTTCAAGCAGCATTCTATTCTAACCGTCGATTTCTTGAACGGGCAAGGGCTTACAACGACCTTTTCGCTTTCTGTGCTCTTGAGGTGCCCGGTGGATACCGGCATCCAAGTGGTCTCGCTTTCTTCAAAATTGAAGGTCGTATGTACCATCATGTATACAATTTGTCCGCTCCGGGTCAGAAGTTCGTTACTAAGTCTCGGCATATCCAGTTAGTTAATCGTTCTCGACTGTACATAGATGACGGTGAGGAACGTAGAAATATTGCTATGGGCAGGTCTCTCGATGGCGAAGTGATCGATGAGATTACCAGTTTCCTAGATTCTTCTAATCCATTCGTCCAAGATTTTCGTCGATTAGCCAATGAGCCGTCTGTCGCTGCTCATTTGGATTTCGAACTGACCACCCGAGCGACTCATGGCCCAGTTCTTGGTGACCGACAAACGGGCGTTGAGGTCCACGCTGTCCTCAGCACAGAAGAAACAGTTAATGAACCCAGGAAATTAACCATCTGGAAAATAGGTGACGATAGGCCAACGTCCATAGACCTGTTAAGTCCGTTGATGGAACCCTTCCAATATCCTTTGCTCTATCCGCAAGGTACATTGGGTTGGCATATTGGTCTTCTTGACAATAATGGGAAAAAGCTCACTCAATACAACTACACACGTTGTCTTCTCCTTTCCGAACCTCGCTTTTCTCATATCGGCCGTCTTTCTCAAGCTTGGCAGGTTGAGATGTATGCGAGGTATGAGGAAGAAAAACTTCGTTTCATAAAATTTTCCCAGACCAAACCAACTTCCAATGCCATGCGGATAGGGCCATTGGATGAACTCCTTGATGTTCAACGTGGTAGTCGTACAGGTAGACAAGTCTTGGAAGACATAGCCAATGACGAAACTGTCCAGGGCGAGGGCGGGGCACAACCCGGGAAAATCTACCTTCCCAGTTCGTTTACAGGGGGGCCTAGGTATATGAAAGTCCATTACGAGGACGCAATGGCACTTGTTTCACGCCTGGGATCCCCCACCTTCTTTCTCACTTTCACATATAGTGCAACTTGGGAAGAGAACAAGAAAGCTTGTCCCCGTGGTGGCAGCCGCAGTGACCCTAGCACTGCTTGCAGAGTCTTCCGGATTAAACTTCTGGAACTTCTCCGAGATCTGCGAAGTGGGGCAATGTTCGGTCGTGCGGTCTATTTCGTCTACGTTATCGAGATGCAGATGAGGGGCCTTCCTCATGCCCACATCGTATTCAAGATTAACGGAGACGGACCAGTCCAAGCATCCGACATTGACTCACTAATCCGCGCAGATATTCCCTCGGAGGAAGAAGCCGGAGGCCGGCTAAGAGAGTTGGTTCTGAAACACATGGTTCACGGCCCATGTGGTACTGATCATCGAACTGACTTTCCTTGCTGGGACTCTGCGAAGGGTTACTGCACAAAGTTCTTCCCTAAGCCCTCGTGTGAAACTACACACGTTGATGAAAGAGGGTTCGTCCAATATAAACGGGATTATAGTAATAAGGGCTTCATAACGTCACGTAAAAGACAAGTTGGCGTACATGACGGATGGGTTGTACCATATAACCCGGCCCTGTTGCTTAAATACGAAGCACACATTAACTTAGAGCTAGCTTCTACTCGCCGCGTGATAAAATACCTCTTCAAATATCTTATGAAGGGAGGTTCCCTGCAGAACGTCACTGTGACTCCCTTCAGTAAGCAAGATGATGAGGTAGATCATTACGTGACGAAGAGAATGGTTGGTGCTAGTGACGCATGTTGGAGACTTCTGGGGTTTCCTATTTCAGTGTCTGAACCAACGATTGAGTGTCTCCCAGTTCACCTGGAAGGGAAACAGGCTGTCTGTTTTCGACCAGACCAGCTGGAAGATGCTACTTCCAGAGCTAGCTCTAAGTTAATTGTTTACTTCGATCGTCCTCAGAACCCCGAATTTGACAATCTTACTTATCAGTCTTTTTATGAAAAGTACATTGTGCACACGAAACGTCCTGCCAACGGCGAAATATTCGACCATCCCGACGGTAAACACTTTATCACAGCGCGCCAGCGTGGAGAAAAAGTGTGTCGTCTATTTTGGGTCTCTCCCACCAGAAGTGAGCAGTACTACCTTCGTTTACTTCTTATGCTAATTCCTTGCCGTGGGTATGCTGATCTTCTTTCTCGTGGTGGAAATTGTCATACTTTCCAGGAAGTAGCTCGAAATCTCGGCCTGGTTGAGGATGAGGAAGAGTATCAGTATGCCTTGCGTGAAGCAGCCCAATTTATGATTGGCCCCAGATTGCGTTCGTTCTTTGTGATCCTTTGCAATATGGGAGCTCCCGCTGCTCTTTTGTGGGATGTTTTCCGAGATTCACTTTGCGAAGACCACTTAGAACGGAACCCGCACGATTCGGACCTGGCAGTCAAACTGGCTCTTATCGAAATTGACCGTAAGCTTAGGCGTCAGGGCTCTTGTTTAGTAGATCACGGCCTCCCAGATGTTCGTGACGACACGACGGAGTTGGGGAGAGAACTCCTTATGTACGGGGACAATATTCAGCGGTCAATTGTCGAAGAGTGGCTCCCCAAACTGTCAGAGGACCAAAGGCGCGTATTTGACTATGTGAGTTCCCTCCTCCAAAATCGTCAGGAATACAGACAGTCCAAACTCATTTTCCTCGATGGTCCTGGTGGGTATGGGAAGACGTCGCTTATCCGCGTCATTCTCGCTTATGTTCGAGGTTGCCGTCAAGTGGCTCTTGCTGTGGCCAGCTCCGGGATCGCTGCTGGAAACATGTCGGGGGGTACAACTGCCCATAGCATGTTCAAGATTCCACTCGATCTTGGGGATGGCACCGGCTATTGGAGTGTCACCAACGGGTCTCAACGAGCAGAGCTCATCAGAGCCGCACAGCTCATAGTTTTTGATGAGGCTCCAATGGCACATAGGTTTATCTTTGAGATCATTGACCGTTCTCTGAGGGATTTAATGAACTCAAATGTGCCATTTGGAGGTAAGATCGTACTCTGCTCGGGAGACTTCCGCCAGATCGCGCCCGTCGTGGTGAAGGCTCGTACACCATCTGACGTTGCCTGTGTATCACTCCGGGCGTCGCACCTTTGGCGACACTTTCAAATTTTCTCTTTGACGACACCTCATAGGACTTGTCAATCCTCTGCCTACTCAGAGTTTCTCCTTGAGGTGGGCAACGGAACTATTCGTTCCAGCTCTTTTGGTGAGGGTAGGGATTGTCAAATGCTTATCCCTTTGACTGGCATTCGACATTTTGTTACCCTGCCCGATTTGATCAATTTTGTTTTTCCTCCAAACTGCCTATTGGATCCGGATCTTTGTGCACAGAGAGCGATTCTCTCGACTGTAATTGTGAATGTCAAGGAGATTAACAATATCGTCTTAAACTCCTTAGACGGCCACATTTACGAGCTGAGAAGCGCTGACTCTGCTGACAAAGAAGGCGATGATGGACTGGATGTCGATATTCAACTTCTGAACCAGGCTACTGGGAAAGGCGTCCCTGACCATGTCCTCCGTCTGAAGATTGGTTCCGTGTGCCTCGTTATGCGGAACCTAAACATCGCTGAAGGACTTGTTAACGGCACAAAAGTCATTGTGACTGCGATCAGCAACCGCTTGGTCACAGTCCGACTTCCTGGACAAAGGGAACCGATTTGTATCCCCCGAATACAATTCACTTTTCTCTTTGTCGAGGGATCGCCGTTACAAGTTCGTCGACGTCAATTTCCGTTGATGTTGGCCTATTGTATGACAGGGCACAAGAGCCAAGGTCAAACAATAGAGTCAGTTGGTGTTGATCTTCGGACGGACTGTTTCACGCATGGTCAGTTGTACGTCTTACTCAGTAGAGTTCGACATCCAGACAACATTGCTGTTCTGGTAAATCCCGATAGGATCCGCGAAGGAGTCGCATATGCAAAGAACATTGTATATGACGAACTCCTTCGATAAATCCTTATTTGACTCAGCAGTAAGCCAGGGGGCCTGCATTATCAAAATTCCCCGTTGGATTTAGACATTTTATGGCAGTACGATAGGGGGCCTGCCCATCAAAAGTCCCTGTTTAGTTTTTTGTACAGTAGTTTTAAGGTTTGTGAGCAGATCACTCCCCGGTGTGATTTTAGTTTTAAGATTTGTAAATATATCGCAGAGGCTAGGGTTGCTGCGTATCAAACTGCCCGGTGTTTATATTTAATATTGATTTGTAAATATGTACATATATGGTTCCTACGTTTCTCGGCCTCCCCGTGGCGGAACTGGATACGCCAGATTGCAACATTAAGCGCTGGCTAACTAACAGAGAAACATTGTCACTTGAAGTACTACAATGAACTCATAACACCTGAGTTCGAATTATCTTGACTTAAACTATACTTTGAAACAAATTTCAACTATTTTGCAACTCATAAAATAAACTTTGATTCCACTCCTGTTCTTTCCACAACTCCTTAATTAAAATATCATATCACCTAAATTTTCATAAAAGCCACATCAATAACTAGAATATTTATTTAATAACTTTATTTAATAACTATTATTTCACAACTCTCAATTTCATATTTTAACAAATTGTAGTTTTCTAATAGTAGGGGTCTTTCTAGGACTATTCTTTTTTTCATGATACACCAACTAATTCAGTCATATTCGCATCAAAAACTTTTCAACAGTACCGATATTGAGCATAATACTTAGATTATTTACATAGTTATTTATTATTTCACGACTATCAATTATATTTGTTTACAAATTAAGATGAATTAGGAAGGGGGTTTAAAAAAAAAACCGTAGACGATTTTCAAAGCGTGTTTTTATTATTATTGATTGTGAGTAGTGTGTATAAGACACTTAAGTTACTGTCTTGGCTGACCCGTTCTTCGGTTGGAACTAACCTGTTTAACGACTTGACTTCTTATTAATTTACGAATTTAGGGCAACCCCTAAGGGGGCATGGGGCGGAGCCCCATCGAGCCGTAGGCGAGTCTAACATATATACTCCCGCAGGTGTAACTCACTGATGTATATAAAAGTTCGGACGGAACCGTTCAAGCTAGAGACTTGAAATTTGGCATTCTATCAGCTGACACGATTTACATTCATAAAAAATTCTGAAAACTAGCAATTTTTCACTTTTAATCTATAAAAAAGGTAAAAAATATAGATTTGTCGGTAATGTAGTTCAGCCGTGTTAACGAGTGACGGTATCGTAGATCACTTTGCAGGTTTAGTTCTCGCTTGTGTTTAAATGATCTCTTTCAACTACACCCGTGTTTGAAACAAACTCAGTTCTCCTTGTTGGATTTATTTTTGGTTCATTCTTGGTATATATGATGGTGTTTTACTGTGTTGAGAGTGGGTCATTCCACCAGGGTGATTCCCGCTTTGATTCTTACAGTAATAACACCCAGTGTGTAGCTAATGCAGCGTGTGCGTTAGCTTGGAAGTTCATCAATGGTGAATTTTCTTCTCCTATTATTGATGAAATTCTCATGGCAGGTGACAGTTTATACAGACAGTCTCGTCATGTGAATTGCATCAATAATAGGTATTTGTTCCCGGAAGATCTTGCCAGAGATTTTACTATTATGGGCGGAAAAATCCATATTGCTGACATTTCGTATGTGTGCAACGGTCTTTACCCACTATCCGCTAATGATTTGTCCAACGCGACACTACATTTGTCAAAAATTTTGGAAGGAATTTTATCTACAGACTCGATTGGTGGATTTCTTTTTACGGGACAGATGAGTACAGTAGCCTTTTGGCGTGGCGATGGCATGTTTTTTGTCTTTGATTCTCATGGAGTAGACGAGGAGCGTCGACACAGCTTGGATGACAGTGAAAACCGTGCACGTCTCTTTGTTTGCGACAGTCATTTATCACTTGCTTCTCTGCTACTTGCTAATGCTGCACTAGGTGGCATTGAAAGCCAGTACAATATCACTGAATTGTCGTTCCAACGATCCATCGAGCACACTGATTCTACAATACATACAGTATTTCAGCTGGAAGACATTCCAATCGACCAACCAGTCAATAAAAGGGGACCAGGGCGACCAAAGAAAATTAAGCGTGGGCGTCCTAAAGTTCTTTCAACCAGCCGGGAAGAACAAGTGCAGCAGTCAAAGAAAAGATACGCCGAAACAAATCGTGAGAAGCATAGGGAGGCTGTTGAGCGCTACTCTCAACTGCACCCTGAGGTCAACAGAGCAGCGGTGCAGCGGTACAGTCAGCAGCATCCAGATGCCTCACGGCAGAGGGTACATATTTTCCGCCTTAGAAACCCTCAGGTAAAAGAAATGAAGCATCTGCCAATGTCTTTGGCCAAGGATATTGTCTCTAACGGCCCTATGGCATGTTGGAGTGCGGATTTACTCTATAAAATCAATCCTTTTAAACTGTCTAAGGTTAGTCTCTGGAGTAATGATGTTTTCAGATGCTCATACTGCAATGCACGGTTATTTGATGAGGAAAAAGATAGAAAAAAATGGTGTTGTGGAGAGGGGGCGTATAATGTCTTGGATCTTCCTCCTCTTCAAGAACCGTTTTATGCCGATCGTCTTTTTCTGGAGCGCGCGCGTGCATACAATGACCTTTTTGCCTTTTGCGCACTCGAGGTGTCAGGCGGGTATCGACATCCTAACGGACTTTCGTTTTTTAAGATTGAAGGAAGGATGTACCATCAGGTTTACAGTCTGGACGCTCTTGGTCAAAAGTTTAAAACTAAAACTGGGATCGTTCAGTTTGTAAACAGGTCCCGCCTTTACATCGACGACGGCGAGGAACGCAAGAACATTGCCTTGGGTAGGTCCCTTGATGGCGGTATCACTGACAGCATTACACG
The DNA here is from genome assembly GCA_030545055.2 of Neoaliturus tenellus. NCBI lineage: Eukaryota > Metazoa > Arthropoda > Insecta > Hemiptera > Cicadellidae > Neoaliturus > Neoaliturus tenellus. The sequence continues at coordinate 7,764,672 of CM061531.1, forward strand.
TTATCTTTCTCGCGAAAATCCATTTATCAAGGAGTTTCGCCGTTTAAGCAGTGAACCGTCAATCAACGCTCATTTAGATTTTGAATTGACGAGCAGATCTACTCATGGCAATGTTCTCGGCGATAGGCAAACAGGCATTGAAGTGCATGCCGTTTTAAGTACGGATGAATCTGTTACTGAACCCCGTAAATTAACTATTTGGAAGATTGGATCAGATCGTCCTACCTCAATTGATCTTTTGAGTCCCCTCATGGAACCCTTCCAGTATCCCCTCCTTTATCCGCAAGGCACTTTGGGTTGGCATGTCGGTCGACTTGACAATCGTGGCCAAAAGTTAACACAGTTTAACTATTCTCGGTGCCTTCTTCTTTCTGAGCCTCGCTTCTCTCACCTCGGCCGTCTGTCTCAAGCATGGCAGGTTGAGATGTTTGCGAGGTACGAGGAAGAAAAACTGCGTTATATAAAGTTTGCTCAGTCAAAGTCGGTCCAAAATGCTTTGCGGATAGGGCCTCTGGATGAGCTTATTCAGGCTCAACAGAGTGGTCGTGCTGGTAGGCAAATTGCCGAGGACATCAATAATGATGAAACGGTTCAGGGTGAGGGCGGGGCACAACCCGGGAAAATCTACCTTCCCAGTTCGTTTACAGGGTGGCCTAGGTATATGAAAGTCCATTACGAGGACGCAATGGCACTTGTTTCACGCCTGGGATCCCCCACCTTCTTTCTCACTTTCACATATAGTGCAACTTGGGAAGAGAACAAGAAAGCTTGTCCCCGTGGTGGCAGCCGCAGTGACCCAAGTACCGCTTGCAGAGTCTTCCGGATAAAGCTTCTGGAACTTCTTCGTGATCTGCGCAGTGGAGCAATGTTCGGGCGCACGGTGTACCGCGTTTACGTCATCGAGATGCAGATGAGGGGCCTTCCTCATGCACACATCGTGTTTAAGATCGAAGGTGATGGACCTGTCCAAGCGTCCGAAATTGACTCTATTATTCGCGCGGATTTACCTTCTGAAGGAGAAGCTGGAGGTCGGCTGAGGAAGTTGGTTTTGAGGCATATGATTCATGGCCCTTGTGGATCTGATCACAGAACCGACTTTCCTTGCTGGGACTCTGCAAGGGGTTATTGTTCAAAATTCTTTCCCAAGCCTGCTTGTGAAACCACTCATGTCGATGAAAGGGGGTTTGTTCAGTATCGACGTGATTACTCGAACAATGGAGTGATTAAGTCTAGGAACAAAAATGTTAATGTTCATGATGGTTGGGTTGTGCCCTATAATTCAGCGTTATTGCTGAAATATGAAGCTCATATTAACTTAGAGCTTGCTTCTACGCGTCGCGTGATTAAATACCTCTTCAAATATCTTATGAAGGGAGGTTCTTTACAGAACGTCACTGTAACTCCCTTCAGCAAACAAGATGATGAGGTAGATCATTACGTGACAAAGAGAATGGTCGGGGCCAGTGACGCATGCTGGCGGCTTTTGAAATTTCCTATTTCAGAGTCCGAGCCAACCGTTGAATGTCTTCCGGTTCACCTCGAAGGGAAGCAGTCGGTTTGTTTCCGTCCCGGCCAACTGGAAGATGTCCTTTCCAGAGCAAGCTCTAAGTTGATTGTTTACTTCGATCGCCCTATAGTCCCAAATTTCGACGGACTTACATACCAGTCGTTCTATGAAAAATACATCGTTCATACGAAACGTCCTATTAATGGGGAGGTTTTCGACCACCCAGACGGCATCCACTTCATCACTGCCCGTCAGCGTGGTGAAAAGGTATGTCGCTTGTTTTGGGTCTCCCCCAGCCGAAGTGAGCAATATTATCTCAGACTTCTCTTGATGTGTATGCCTTGTCGTGGCTATGCCGATCTCCTATCTCGTGGCGGAAGCAATTGCCGCACGTTTCAGGAGGTTGCTCGCAAACTCGGATTAGTCGAAGACGAGGAAGAATATCATTACGCCCTGCGTGAGGCTTCTCAATTTATGTTGGGACCAAGACTGCGTTCGTTCTTTGTGCTCCTTTGCAACATGGGAGCTCCCGCAGCTCTTTTGTGGGATGCTTTCAAACATGCTCTTTGCGAGGACCACATGGAACGAAACCCACACGATCCAGAATTGGCATCCAAACTCGCTCTTCTGGAAATCGATCGTAGTCTTCGCAGGCAGGGATCTTCTTTAGTGGACCACGGACTCCCAGATGTGCAAGATGACACAACTGAGTTAGGCAGGGAGCTCCTCACCTTCGGGGAAAACCATCAAATGGCCATCGTCGAAGAATGGGGACCAAAGCTCTCTGAAGACCAACGACGCGTTTTTGACCACGTGCGTTGCCTCCTTCATAAACGCCAAGGCTCATCTAAGCTCATTTTCTTAGATGGCCCTGGTGGGTATGGGAAAACCTCACTCATTCGTGTCATTCTTGCCTATGTGAGAGGCTGTCGCCAAGTGGCTCTCGCTGTTGCAAGCTCCGGCATTGCCGCTGGAAACATGCCGGGGGGCACAACGGCGCACAGCATGTTCCGAATTCCTCTTGATGTTGGGGACGGTTCTGGATTTTGGAGTATTACCAACGGATCTCAGCGAGCAGAGCTCATCAGAGCTGCCCAGCTTATCGTTTTTGATGAGGCACCAATGACGCATAAGTTCATCTTTGAGATCATCGATAGATCTCTGAGAGATTTAATGAACTCTAATGTGCCATTCGGTGACAAGATCCTTCTCTGCTCGGGTGATTTCCGACAGATAGCGCCCGTTGTGGCAAAGGCACGTACTCCATCTGACGTTGCCAGTGTTTCACTTAGGGCGTCGCATCTGTGGCGATACTTCAAAATCTTTTCTCTGACTACACCACACAGGACAAGTGGTTCCACCGCTTACTCCGAATTCTTACTCGGGGTAGGCAACGGAACAACTAGTTCTATTTCTTTTGGTGAGGGCAGGGATTGCGAGAGACTAATTCCTCTGACGGGTATTAGGTATTTCACACCCTTGTCCGATCTGATTGAATTTGTTTTCCCAGAAGATGTTCTCTTGCATCCAGATCTTTGCGCTAACAGGGCCATTCTCTCGACTCTGATTGTGAACGTCAAGGAGATTAATAATACCATCTTAAACTCCTTGAACGGACACATTTACGATCTGAGAAGCGCCGACTCTGTGGACAAAGAAGGCGATGATGGGCTGGATGTCGATGTCCAACTTCTGAACCAGGCTACTGGGAAAGGCGTCCCTGACCATGTTCTCCGTCTGAAGATTGGTTCCGTGTGCCTCGTTATGCGGAACCTAAACATCGCTGAAGGACTTGTTAACGGCACAAAAGTCATTGTGACTGCGATCAGCAACCGCTTGGTCACAGTCCGACTTCCTGGACAAAGGGAACCTATTTGTATCCCCCGTATACAATTCACTTTTCCCTTTGTCGAGGGATCGCCGTTAAAAGTTCGCCGACGTCAATTTCCGTTGATGTTGGCCTATTGTATGACAGGGCACAAGAGCCAAGGTCAAACAATAGAGTCAGTTGGTGTTGATCTTCGGACGGACTGCTTCACGCATGGTCAGTTGTACGTCTTACTCAGTAGAGTTCGACATCCAGACAACATCGCTGTTCTGGTAAATCCCGATAGGGTCCGCGAAGGAGTCGCATATGCAAAGAACATTGTATATGACGAACTCCTTCGATAAATCCTTATTTGACTCAGCAGTAAGCCAGGGGGCCTGCATTATCAAAATTCCCCGTTGGATTTAGACTTTTTATGGCAGTACGATAGGGGGCCTGCCCATCAAAAGTCCCTGTTTATTATTTGGTTTGTATTTCAAAATACCATTAGTTTCAAATACTTGTCAGCAGAGGCAAAGGGAACTGCTTCACCAACCTCCCCGATGTGATATCAGTTGCAAGATTTTGAAATTTATCGCAGAGGCTAGGGTACCTGCGTATCAAACTGCCCGATGTGTTATTTATTATTGATTTGTAAATATGTATATATGGTTCCTGCGTTTCTCGGCCTCCCCGTGGCGGAACTGGATAAGCCAGATTGCAACCCTAAGAGCTGGCTAACTAACAGAGAAACATTGTCACTTTGACTACTAATACAAAAAACACCTACAACTACAACTTGTCTGTATTATTCTTTGATTAAAAACTTTTCTTCCCCAAAAACAACACCTTTAAAAACAACTTATCCCAAATTATATCTTAGGAAAAATTACAATTATTTTCTTTTTGCAACACCATAATTACAAAACATTTCATTGAAAACATCTATTATTCCCAGAATACCTTAAATATGTATACTGTTTAGTTTTATTAAGTATATTAATTTTACTTTTTCATCTATTTTATTATGTTTATTTATATCATACTGTTTTGCGCTAGGATGATGAAGTAATGCATGTTGTCATATCCCCCAACGAACCGTTTACTATAAATACTGTATAGTTGCTTTTTAAAAACATAATAATAAAAATACTCTGATATAGTTCCCAGAAGGCACACACATGTCCTGATAAAAATAGTTAGAGTATCAAACAAAATTAACAATTTCATCTTTACATTTAATGGGAAGATCTTAAATGTTTTAGGATTAATTAAATACAAACTACATTCTTCTACTAATTAAGGTTAACTACGAAGAAGCTGTAAAATATGACAATAGGAACATTAAAAGTTTTTTATCATTATTAATTTGAGTAGTGTGTATTAGCCGATGTTGTTACTGTCTCGGCTGCCCAGTACTTCGGTGGAACTAGCCTGTTTAATACATGAGTCTTTTTGTTATTTTACGAATTCGAGGCATCCCCTAAGGGGGCATGGGGGCGGAGCCCCCATCGAGCCGTAGGCGAGTCCTATACTTTACGAGGAGTGTCTAATGGTGATGTATTTTCCACGATCTTGAAATATATCGGGTATATTTTGTTTAAACTTTGCAATTAATAGTGTTTTGACCTAAAAATAAGTTTTTAAATAGCCTCAACCCCAGGAAAAATCAAAAGCTGTCTAAAATTAAGTTTTAAAAATGTAATTTTTAACATTTGTTCTATGGTTCGCCATTTTTGTAACGAAATGACAAAAACAAAAGGTAAACAAAAATAAAAGAATAAGCATTCTTATTGAAACATCTGTTAACTTAACTGTGAAGAGGTTTAGTTGATTATTGGTGTAGGGCCTAATCTTAATAGCCTGATGACTATAACAATAAAAGTAAATTAAAACTAATAACTAGAAAGGTTGGACACTGAATTTAACGTTTTAATTTTAAACTTCCAATAAATTTACTAGCAAAAACTACTTGTGGGGGAGGGGCCATGGCTCGATTGCCCCCCCCCCCCCCGAAACCAATGTCAACAATCCCGATCAGCTGATGGCATTAGTACGCAATGTCACTGTCTTCTTGTCCCTCATCCCGGTGTCCGAGTCGTCTGCCGCGCGCGCACGCAAACTCTGAATTTAAGCACCTCCAAAATTTCCCCAAAATTTAATAATGTTGTTTTTAATCTCAATTAATACAAATTAAAGCTAAATACACCTAAACAATATTAAACTTTCATGAAAAATAGCTAATTTTTGTAACTAAAATATAATGTATTATTTTTAAGCCCCCAAAAAATGACTGGCCGAAAATTTTCGGGGGGGGGGCATGGCCCCCATGTATGTGTAATAATATACATAGCAAACAGCTGACTTTTCAGTCCTAGGACCTAAAAAATTCTCCAGATGATTTTTCAGTCCTAGGACCAAAAAGAATCGGTTTTCGTACAGTTGAGAGAACAAAAAACAGGCTGATTTCGTGCAGAATGATAAAAATTAATTAATGATTCTAACATTGCCCTGATGTTAGATAAATCATTAGCAACATGATCATGGTTTGGAGTGTTTCCCATTTAAACGTTAAAAATGAAAATAGATTTGAAATATATAAAACACAAACGACAAACATTTTTTTCTGGTACCAAACAAAAAATGTATATCCGGAAAAATAATTTGATTAATTTTGCCTTTATTCTAGGCAACGGTCACTTTTGTTAACTTTCAACTCTTGATATTCGAAAATAGGCCATTTCAGGACAGCACAGTGATGGCACTTCTTTCACTAAGTCCTGAATGTAATATTTTGTAAAATATTTTTGCAGGGATGGAAAGATTAAAATTTATTTATTACTGATATTAACTGTATATAAGTTGTTGTTGATTGAGGTTACCCTATTGTCTTTTGAGAAGAACCATTTTAAGAAGTTTACCTCTTTCACCGCAGATTGCCGGCAAGCGCGACCCTGAGCGGGAGGGCCAGGCTCTGGAGTGGATCGAGGCCGTTCTCGGGGAGAAGTTCTCCGGCCCGTTGGAGGATGTCATCCGGGACGGGCAGGTCCTATGCCGAGTAATGAACAAACTTGTGCCTGGATCCATCCCAAAAATCAACTCCACCGGAGGACAGTTCAAGATGATGGAGAACATTAACAAGTTAGTAAACCACTATTTTGAGACAGGGACCTCACATAGTGGGTACATTTTAACCTGAATATGAATAAAGTGTTATTTGTGACTTTACTTGTAGTAATCTCACATTTTTATATTTACACCTAGAGTCAAAGCTGAATAGGATCAATAGGAATCCTAGATCTTCATCCGAGTTAATTAGTTAGGAATCCTAGGAGGAATAGGAAGGTCCTCTTACTTATTTTCGGCGAGAATGATCAACCACCCTACAATCTTCTTTCTTCATTTTATTCGAGATTCAATTTTTAAACACATTTTCACTGTAGTAGTTAAAAATTCGTGGGTGGATAAAATGATAGTTTTACATTTAGTAGAATACTTCAAAGCAAATAAAAAAAAAAAAACTTCAAAAAATTTGTCAAAAATAATAGCTGTCACCTTGCACAGCAGTACTTTATAAATGCAAAAGTTACAGCTATGAAATGATGTGGCCTTAAATTAAAAAAGGTTAATTAATTCAATATAGTGAACACATTCGAAATTTTAGCATTGTGTATTCCATAGGTTTTAATGTGAGCTGTTACCAAATGAAATTTCCCGTAAGTTTTATTACCAGTAGTTAAAAAAAAGTGTCTTATACTGGATGTGCTCCATTATTTTGTTGATGCTAAAATTATATTATTTATTTTATTATTTTTAACAGATCAAACTTACATTTCAATGACTGTGACAAGAGCCGATAATATTAGTATATGTAGATTTAATAATTTTTTGATCGAGATATTCAAGATATATTCAAATCCCATTCAATTTCATTTACAACATAGTAACAGGACAATATTTTTCAGTTTCCAGAAGGCCCTGAAAGAATATGGAGTTCCAGACATTGATGTTTTCCAGACTGTTGACTTGTGGGAGAAGAAAGATATTGGCCAAGTCACCACCACTCTGTTCGCACTTGGCAGAACAGTAAGTCTTTTTTATAAAATCCTAGTAATTTTTTAACAATTTCACTTACCTCTCACCACATATTACATTAACTGCAAATTACTCTTGAGGTAAACCAATATGGGACAATATTATAAAATAAGTAGGATGGGGACCAACAATTTGCATAAAATCTCACATCACACACTTCTCAGTGGACACATCATATATGTTGAAATGCCGAGCCCAGGAAGGCTTCAATTACCAAGACAAGCTCATTTGCTCCTCTCACTTGCCCCCACAAAGAGATCATTTGCCTCAATTTTCCCTAGGCCTATGGGTGCTGCATTCTTGTATAAATTCTTGAACCACCACATGTTGAAAATGTTACAAGTTATTTTATTCCTATACTTATCAGCTAATATTGGGTGAATAATTAATTGTAGTAGATAAAAGAAGTGTCCTTCAGGATAACATGGGCATTTTGAAGGGATGTAGGATGAAAACTGGAGTTTTCCTAGTTTTGTGAATAGCTTTGATGTGTTCACATTTTATTTTTAATATTTTTTAACAGTTTTAAACACTTTTAAACTTCCCCCTCTCTCACACACACACACACACACACACACACACACGCACATGTATTTAATGATGTTCAGACAAGTTTTCACAAGTCATTCTTGAATGAACAAATTTAAACAAGTTTGAACATGTTTAAACTGGTTTCAACATGTTTATTCAGGTTTAAATAACTTGTTTTGGCAGCATTTAAGATGTTCTAACAGGTTTAAAAATTTTAGAACAGTTTATACATGGTGGTGCACCTGATAATTTTCATACAAGCGCTTTTTCATTGCCGCCATTTCGTAGTGCACGTTCTGCCAAATCCCGTTTCTCTAGCCAAGACCTCAACCCTCCCTTGTTACCGAATAATGATATGGGACTGGTTTCGTCACATGAACACCTACGTCTCTTAAGGTCATTTTATCACTTTGATATAGGTAGTGCTACCATGCCCGTTTTATATTTGAGTTATCATCTTTTCTAACTTAAATAATTTTTATCTTTTTTTTACACTTATTTATTTTAATATGTCTCCAATATATTATTAATAACTATGCTAATTAATAACTAAATGGATCTAATTGCATTTTCACTAATTTTTAAAACTTTGTATCATTTTGATACAGTGCGATTGATAATTACACAAAGTTTGAGAGTTATACAATAATTTTTATATAAAATTTAAAAAAAATATATCTAAATTTTGTTATCGATAACCTACCAAATAAATGACATTCATACATTCCAAAATATTAAGTTCTTAGGTAATTACTAGAAAAGGATTGGTTAATAGCCTTATATAATAAATTAAATGCATAAATATCAATTTGACAAAGTGCGACTTTTGATGTAACTTTTTGGGTGTGACCAAAGGAGGGTTAATCTGCACAATTTAGTCGAGTTTTCAATCTGCAATTATCATACCTTACCTTGAACACGTTTTTGCAAGAAGAACATGATTGAATGTGATTTTCATATGTAAGTTTCCATTATATTTGGAAAATGTTTCTAATATCTTAAAAATTATTTTTTAGACCTATATGCACTCTGAATGGCCAGGCCCTTGGCTGGGACCCAAACCCTCCGAGGAGTGCAAGCGACAGTTCACTGATGAGCAGCTGAAAGCTGGCCAAACCATCATTGGACTGCAGGCAGGGCAAAACAAAGGAGCGTCACAAGCCGGACAAAACATCGGCGCTGGCAGGAAAATCATCCTGGGAAAGTGAACAAAGACTCTCAACCTTCTAATATATTTTTTTACACTTTATATTTCCACCCAAAAAATACCTTATCGATTATTTTTAGAACACTTTTTACTTTGTGATATTTACCTTTGTGTTAAAGTCTTTCTGTCAAAAAGGACATGCCACTGATTTGCGTAAAGTCAATGAAAAACAAACTTGTAATATCTGGAAGTGAATTAGCTATGAAGTTGATCTGGTTCACCAACAACAGAACATATATATTTTATAAAAAATAAAATTATTGAAACAAGTTTTTACTAGTTTATATTACCTCTCTGACATCTACATATTTTGAAACAAGATTGTGAAGTAAGTCAATAATGCTAGGTTCTAAAACCTAGACGGCTTGTGCAGTCAAACCTTGATATAACCAATCTTAAGGGATAGGATTGAAGATTAGTAATAGTACGCTATTGAGTATTTTGTTAGACTGGGGTTGGTTATATTGAGGTTAAGTTAGCTGAAACTCGCTACATAAAGGTTCACAAACCATCCCCGTCACATTTGACCTCATTAAAATAGTGCAAAATCGTACTTATAGTATTTAAGTATGAACAATAGGGTTCAAAAGTTAAATGTACAGCACCTCTATTTAAGGAACTTGAGTGGACAGTCGGTTGGTTGGCCATTTAGAGGGCAGGGCGGGGTCCGCCTGTTTGAGCCTGATAATCAGTTATCAGCACAGGAGCAGGGGGGTTTGCCCTCTGATGGTCAATTGGCCATCTGATGTACTATCTCATCTTAACTCTTTCTTTAAATATCTGAGGGCTTGAGCAAAATGTCCATTAGAGACAAACGTGCTTAACGGTTCGGCTAGGATCTCCTTACACAAATAACAACAACAACGAAATGAAATGAAATGAAATGAAATGAAATGAAATGAAATTATTTATTAACATAAAACGTTACATAAATTGCTACAATAAGCAGTAACAGGTGTCTTGTCAGGTTTAGCTAATGCTAGACTTAGCTAAAAGGATACATATATATACATATACACACATATATATATTCCCCCTTGGTACAACAATGATGTGTAAGCTTTACATAAAAGAATCTAGAATAGTCATTATTTAAAAATCATTATCATTTAGGAATTCAGATGTGGAATAGTAACCTTTAACCAAAAGATTCTCCTTGATTTTGTTTTTGAAACAATTGTTGCTGAGACATTTATAAGTTTGTGGCAGTTTGTTATAAAGTTTTATACTAGAGTAAAATGGGCTACCCTCCAACGCTGAGGTTCTATGTATGGGATAATTTAGCAGTCCTGTATTTCTTGTATTATAATTATGTTGAGGATAATAATCTGAAAATTTACTATAGTTGGTCTGAGTATCGATCAAAATTTCAAGAATGTAAAGAGAAGGAAAAGTTAAAATACCCAAATTTTGAAAAAGAGGTTTACAAGATGATCTAAATGGAGCATTGCATAATGTTCTGATGATCCTTTTCTGAATAATGAAGATTTTCTTACTTTTTGGGGCATTCCCCCATAAGGTTATGCCATATTGTAGAATAGACTCAACAAAAGCAAAATATACCTTTCTGCAAGTTTCAATGGACGAGCAGTTTGATAACACTGACAGGGCATAAGAAAAAGATCTTAACTTTTTTGAAACAAATTCAATGTGGTCATTCCAATTTAGTTTGCTGTCAATAAAAACTCCAAGGAATTTATGTTTTGTGGTGCTTCCAATATCTGACTGGGTTTTAAAATAAATTGATGAAGTTTTTGACTGATTTAGTATAAGACCATTTGAAGAGAACCACGTGTTTAACTGGGTCAGTGTCTCAGCAACCAATTCTTTTAGATCTGTCAAATTTTTTCCCTTCACTAGAGCAGTGGTGTCATCAGCAAAAAGAATCAAATCATTTTGAACACTATGTGGTAGGTCATTAATATAGATTAAAAAGAGTAGGGGGCCCAAAATTGATCCTTGAGGGATCCCACAATCTACATTTTCCCATTCGGAATAATGTTTTTTGCCTTTTCCTGATATAATTGTCCTTTGCTTGCGATTTTTTAAATATGACTTGATCCAATCAAGGTAATTGCCCTTTATGCCAATCTTACTAATTTTAGCTATTAATAAGTCATGATTTACACATTCAAATGCCTTGGACAAATCACAGAACACTGCAGCAGTATTCTGTGATCCATCCAAGGCCAATAGGTTGCTATTTAAGAAATCTGTCAATGCTGCTCTAGTACTAAATTTTTTCCTGAAACCATACTGTGAATTATGGAAAAAGTCATTTACTTCAAGAAAGTTTGTTAAGAAGTCACAAAAGACTCGCTCAAAGACCTTAGAAATATTAGAAAGAAGAGCTATTGGTCTGTAGTTGGTGATGTCAAGTTTGGATCCTTTTTTATGAATAGGAATAATTTCCGCATATTTAAGCTTTTCAGGAAAGACACCCTGCTTCAGTGAAAGACAAATAATTGGGGCCAATATGCAAGCATTGTCCTTAAGCAGAGTTAAAGGTATACCATCCCACCCAACTGAGCTTTTATTTTTCAAGGAAAGAATTAATCTATAAATTACTATTTAAGGCTGGGATTGTGAAATCCATATTATATACAGCCCCATGTGTAACTGACTGACTCACTGATGATCTTAAATTCCTGAAGCGACCGTTTAAGATAGAGACTTGAAATTTGGCATGGACATTCATTGAGATGTTTCAATTTAGGAAAAATCATAAAACTACAACTTTTTTACTTTTAAACTATAGAAAAGGTAAAAAATATAGATTTGTCGGTAACGTAGTTCAGCCGTATCAGCGTATATCACCGCGTGGTATCGTAGATCACTCTTCAGGTTTAGTTCTCGCTCGTGTTTAAATGATCTCTTTCAACTACACCCGTGTTTGATATACTCGTGGTATCCTTCGATGGATACTCTTATATATATTGTAAACTACGGCGTTAATTTGTATAGAGAGCGGGTTATTTCACCAGGGACCCAGGGTTATACTCGATAATATATACAGTGATAATTCCCTAATTTGTAGCATATGCGCGATCTTGAATGTTTACCAAAGGTGAATTTTCTTCTCCTACTATGAATTAATTTCCCATGGCGGGTGAATAGTCGCTTAGTTCTCGCTTGTATTTAAATCATGTCTTTTAACTACACCTGCTTCCTTGCTATTGGCAACGTTAGTATCCCTCATACATAATAAACTTATCCATTTGACTTCTAAATAGCAATGAGATTATGCTGCATTGAAAGCTCGTTTCTTTTATATTTTACACACATCATAAATATGTTTTAGGGAATTTTTAAATAACTGTTTAGCTGAACTAACAGATTTAAATGTAGGTTCTCGTTTTGTTTCAATTTATTTTAGATTACTTATTCAAATTCACACGGGATTATTCTCCGCTGAACTTCGCATTGAATGGATTTTCTGTGAAGCTTGAGCCGTGATCTTAACGTAACATACTTCGATTACTTTGTACAATACTTAATAGACAGTTTATTATTATCTTTCTGTTTGATTTATATTTAGTGTCTTATATTCGAATTTTTCACACTTAAAATTTGTTTTTGAGAATGTTTAAATAAGTGTTGAGCAAAAGTAATAGATTTAAATGTTAGGTTCTCGTTTAATTTCAATTTATTTTAGATTACTTATTCAAATTCACCCTATGTGAACCCCTCAGCCGAATTACGCATTCAATGAATTTTCTGTGTAGCTCGTGCCGTGATCTTAACGTTATATACTCCTATTACTTAGTACGATACTTAATAGACAGTTAAGTATTATCTTTCTGCATTGTTTATAATCAGTGTTTTATATTTTATTTTAATACACACTTAAAATATGTTTTTAAGAATTTTTAAACGGCTATTGAACAAAACTAACAGGTTTTTATGGATAAATTATTATTTCACAGGTCTAGATTTTATATTCTTATAATTAGTAGTAGTTTGTAATAGTAGGGGTTTTTTGCGGATCTACCCCGTTTTTATTATTTCCTATGATTTTGTTTTCATGTTATTTAATTCTTGTTTTCGCTTATTGATTTGAATGTTATTTGCTATTTCAGTAATTTAAACGTTTTTCTTCTATATCCTGAAATATACAAGTTTTTATTTTTAATTAGTATGTATCAGCAGATTCTTTTAATATCGTGGTTGGCGATACTATATTTAGTTCAAATTGTATTTTTAATTTCTTAAGTTTATTAACTAGCATAGCTTGATTTTTTTATTATTTTAATAGTAATATTCAAAATTACTATTGGTTATTTTCTATTTTTTAGCATTATTGTTTTACTCTAATGGGCATATTACATTATTTTTAAAATTTACGAAAATCTCATTTAAAAATACTTAATTTGGAATAATTTTGACCCATTGCAATTTTAATGTGACGCATGTTAACTCGTTGACGTTTCAGACTAAGTAGTTGGTAACGTGGAATAGTTAGCATCACACATTTTAGTAGTGTTACAAGTAAATTAATAACTTAGCTTTTAAAAACTTCAATTTTTATTAGTTTTTATTTTCCGATTATTTTAATATCGTGGTTGGCGATGCTAGATTTGGTTTAAGTGTTACTTTCAATTTCTTTAGTTTATGCATTATTATAGTTTGATTATTTTATTATTTTAATAGTTATTTTCACATAGTCAATTATTTTCTATTTTTTAGCATTATTGTTTTGCTATAGTGGGCACATTACATTTTTTTATCAATGAAAATTTTATTTAAAGATACTTAATTTGGATTAATTTTGCCCCATTGCAATTTTTCTGTGCCGCATCTAAAATCGTTGACGTTCCAGACCAAGTGGTTGGTAACGTGGAGGAGTTAGTATCACACACTTTTGTAGTAGAGTTACACGTAATTTAAAACTTAGCTTTTCAAAACTTCGATGGAACTAGCCTGTTCAGTACTTTAGTGGAACTAGAAAGTTCATTATTTGAGACTTTGTGAATGATTAACGAAATTAGTAAAATCAACTAGGGGGCATGGGGGCTGAGCCCCGTGAAATATTTTCAAAGGATATTATTGTTATTGTTATTATTATTGATTGTGAAGAGTGCGTGTTAGCCCGTTTTGTTACTGTCTTCGCTGTCCAGTTAGTTGGTGGAACTAGCCTGTTCAATACTTGACTTTAAATTATTCAACGAATTCGGGGCAACCTCCAAAGGGGGCATGGGGGCGGAGCCCCCATCGAGCCGTAGGCGAGTCTATAATATATACAGCCCCATGTGTAACTGACTGACTCACTGATGATCTTAAAGTCCTGAAGCGACCGTTTAAGATAGAGACTTGAAATTTGGCATGGACATTCTTTGAGATGTTTCAATTTAGGGAAAATCATAAAACTACAACTTTTTTACTTTTAAACTATAAAAAAGGTAAAAAATATTGATTTGTCGGTAACGTAGTTCAGCCGTATCAGCGTATATCACCGCGTGGTATCGTAGATCACTTTGCAGGTTTAGTTCTCGCTCGTGTTTAAATGATCTCTTTCAACTACACCCGTGTTTGATACAAACATTGTATCCTTCGATGAATAAACCCTAAATTAATATGAACTACGGTGTTTTGCTGCATTGAGAGCAGGTCATTTCACCAGGGACCCAGGGTCATACTCGTAACGATATATACAGTGATATTGCCTAATTTGTAGCCAATGTAGCACATGCGCTATCTTGAATGTTTACCACAGGTGAATTTTCTTCTCCTACTATGGATTTAATTCCCATGGCGGGTGAATAGTCGCTTAGTTCTCGCTTGTATTTAAATCATGTCTTTTAACTACACCTGCTTTCTTGCTGTTGGTAACGTTAGTTTCCCTCATATTTAACAAACCGTTATCCACTTGACTTCAAAATAGCAATGACATTGTGCTGCATTATAAGCTCGTTTCTTTTATATTTTTACGCACATCATAAATATGTCTTTGGGAATTTTTAAATAACTGTTGAGCACAACTAACAGATTTAATTGTTATGTTCTCGTTTTGTTTCAATTTATTTTAGATTACTTATTCAAATTCACACGGGATTATTCTCCCGGCCGAATTTCGCATTGAATGGATTTTCTGTGAAGCTTGAGCCGTGATCTTAACGTAACATACTTCGATTACTTTGTACAATACTTAATAGACATTTAATTATTATCTTTCTGTTTGATTTATGTTCAGTGTCTTATATTAGATTTTTTCACACTTAAGATTTGTTTTTAAGAATGTTTAAATAATTGTTGATGAGAAAGAACAGAGGTTCTCGTTTCATTTCAATTTATTTTAGATTACTTATTCAAATTCACCCCATGTGAACCTCTCAGCCGAATCTCGCATTCAATGAATTTTCTGTGTAGCTCGTGCCGTGATCTTAACGTTATATACTTCTATTACTTAGTACCATACTTAATATACGGTTAATTATTATCTTTCTCCATTATTTATATTCAGTGTTTTTTTATTATTTTAATACACACTTAAAATATGTTTTTAAGAATTTTTAAACGGCTATTGAACAAAACTAACAGGTTTTATGAATAAATTATTATTTCACAGGTCTAGATTTTATATTATTAAAATTAGTAGTTTGTAATAGTAGGGTTTTTTTGCGGATCTATCCCGTTTTTATTATTTCCTATGATTTTGTTTTCATGTTATTTAATTCTTGTTTTCGCTTATTGACTTGAATGTTATTTGCTATTTCAGTAATTTAAACGTTTTTCTTATATATCCTGAAATTTACAAGTTTTTATTTTTAATTAGTTTGTATAAGCCGATTCTTTTAATATCGTGGTTGGCGATACTATATTTAGTTCAAATTGTACTTTTAATTTCTTAAGTTTATTAACTAGCATATTTTGATTTTTTTATTATTTTAATATTAATTTTCACACTTCTTATTGGTTATTTTATATTTTTTAGCATTATTGTTTTACTCTAATGGGCATATTACATTATTTTTTAAATGTACGAAAATCTCATTTAAAAATACTTATTTTGGAATAATCGTGACCCATTGCAATTTTAATGTGACGCATGTTAACTCGTTGACGTTTCAGACTAAGTAGTTGGTAACGTGGAATAGTTAGCATCACACATTTTAGTAGAGTTACAAGTAAATTAATAACTTAACTTTTCAAAACTTCGATTTTTATTAGTTTTTATTTTCCGATTCTTTTAATATCGTGGTTGGCGATGCTAGATTTGGTTTAAGTGTTACTTTCAATTTCTTTAGTTTAGGCATTATTATACCTTGATTATTTTATTATTTTAATAGTTATTTTCTCATAATCAATTATTTTCTATTTTTTAGCATTATTGTTTTGCTATAGTGGGCACTTTACATTTTTTTATCTATGAAAATTTAATTTAAAGATACTTAATTTTGATTAATTTTGCCCCATTGCAATTTTTCTGTGCCGCATCTAAAATCGTTGACTTTCCAGACCAAGTGGTTGGTAACGTGGAGGAGTTAGTATCACACATTTTTGTAGTAGAGTTACACGTAATTTGGTGGAACTAGACAGTTCATTATTTGAGACTTTGTGAATGATTAACGAAATTAGTAAAATCAACTAGGGGGCATGGGGGCTGAGCCCCGTGAAATATTTTCAAAGGATACTATTGTTATTATTATAATTGATTGTGAGTAGTGCGTATTAGCCCGTTTTGTTACTGTCTTCGCTGTCCAGTTAGTTGGTGGAACTAGCCTGTTCAATACTTGACTTTAAATTATTCTACAAATTTAGGGCAACCCCTAAGGGGGCATGGGGGCGGAGCCCCCATCGAGCCGTAGGCGAGTCCATAATATATACAGCCCCATGTGTAACTGACTGACTCACTGATGATCTTAAATTCCTGAAGCGACCGTTTAAGATAGAGACTTGAAATTTGGCATGGACATTCATTGAGATGTTTCAATTTAGGAAAAATCATAAAACTACAACTTTTTTACTTTTAAACTATAAAAAAGGTAAAAAATATAGATTTGTCGGTAACGTAGTTCAGCCGTATCAGCGTATATCACCGCGTGGTATCGTAGATCACTCTTCAGGTTTAGTTCTCGCTCGTGTTTAAATGATCTCTTTCAACTACACCCGTGTTTGATATACTCATTGTATCCTTCGATGGATAGACTCTAATATATTGTAAACTACGGCGTTATTTTGTATTGAGAGCGGGTTATTTCACCAGGGACCCAGGGTTATACTCGATAATATATACAGTGATAATTCCTTAATTTGTAGATTATGCAGCATATGCGCGATCTTGAATGTTTACCAAAGGTGAATTTTCTTATCCTACTATGAATTAATTTCCCATGGCGGGTGAATAGTCGCTTAGTTCTCGCTTGTATTTAAATCATGTCTTTTAACTACACCTGCTTCCTTGCTGTTGGCAACATTAGTATCCCTCACATATAACAAACCGTTATCCATTTGACTTCAAAATAGCCATGAGATTATGCTGCATTAAAAGCTCGTTTCTTTTATATTTTACTCACATCATAAATATGTTTTAGGGAATTTTTAAATATCTGTTTAGCTGAACTAACAGATTTAAATGTAGGTTCTCGTTTTGTTTCAATTTATTTTAGATTACTTATTCAAATTCACACGGGATTATTCTCCGCCGAACTTCGCATTGAATGGATTTTCTGTGAAGCTTGAGCCGTGATCTTAACGTAACATACTTCGATTACTTTGTACAATACTTAATAGACAGTTTATTATTATCTTTCTGTTTGATTTATATTCAGTGTCTTATATTCGAATTTTTCACACTTAAAATTTATTTTTGAGAATGTTTAAATAAGTGTTGAACAAAAGTAATAGATTTAAATGTTAGGTTCTTGTTTAATTTCAATTTATTTTAGATTACTTATTCAAATTCACCCCATGTGAACCCCTCAGCCGAATTACGCATTCAATGAATTTTCTGTGTAGCTCGTGCCGTGATCTTAACGTTATATACTTCTATTACTTAGTACGATACTTAATAGACAGTTAAGTATTATCTTTCTGCATTGTTTATAATCAGTGTTTTATATTTTATTTTAATACACACTTAAAATATGTTTTTAAGAATTTTTAAACGGCTATTGAACAAAACTAACAGGTTTTTATGGATAAATTATTATTTCACAGGTCTAGATTTTATATTCTTATAATTAGTAGTAGTTTGTAATAGTAGGGGTTTTTTGCGAATCTACCCCGTTTTTATTATTTCCTATGATTTTGTTTTCATGTTATTAAATTCTTGTTTTCGCTTATTGATTTGAATGTTATTTGCTATTTCAGTAATTTAAACGTTTTTCTTCTATATCCTGAAATTTACAAGTTTTTATTTTTAATTAGTTTGTATCAGCAGATTCTTTTAATATCGTGGTTGGCGATACTATATTTAGTTCAAATTGTATTTTTAATTTCTTAAGAGTATTAACTAGCATAGCTTGATTTTTTATTATTTTAATAGTAATTTTCACACTTACTATTGGTTATTTTCTATTTTTTAGCATTATTGTTTTACTCTAATGGGCATATAACATTATTTTTAAAATTTACGAAAATCTCATTTAAAAATACTTAATTTGGAATAATTTTGACCCATTGCAATTTTAATGTGACGCATGTTAACTCGTTGACGTTTCAGGCTTAGTAGTTGGTAACGTGGAATAGTTAGCATCACACATTTTAGTAGAGTTACAAGTAAATTAATAACTTAGCTTTTCAAAACTTCAATTTTTATTAGTTTTCATTTTCCGATTCTTTTAATATCGTGGTTGGCGATGCTAGATTTGGTTTAAGTGTTACTTTCTATTATTATAGCTTGATTATTTTATTATTTTAATAGTTATTTTCACATAATCAATTATTTTCTATTTATTAGCATTATTGTTTTGCCATAGTGGGCACATTACATTTTTTTTATCAATGAAAATTTAATTTAAAGATACTTAATTTGGATTAATTTTGCCCCATTGCAATTTTTCTGTGCCGCATCTAAAATCGTTGACGTTCCAGACCAAGTGGTTGGTAACGTGGAGGAGTTAGTATCACACACTTTTGTAGTAGAGTTACACGTAATTTAAAACTTAGCTTTTCAAAACTTCGATGGAACTAGCCTGTTCAGTACTTTAGTGGAACTAGAAAGTTCATTATTTGAGACTTTGTGAATGATTAACGAAATTAGTAAAATCAACTAGGGGGCATGGGGGCTGAGCCCCGTGAAATATTTTCAAAGGATATTATTGTTATTATTATTATTGATTGTGAAGAGTGCGTATTAGCGCGTTTTTTTTACTGTCTTCGCTGTCCAGTTAGTTGGTGGAACTAGCCTGTTCAATACTTGACTTTAAATTATTCAACGAATTCGGGGCAACCCCCAAAGGGGGCATGGGGGCGGAGCCCCCATCGAGCCGTAGGCGAGTCTATAATATATACAGCCCTATGTGTAACTGACTGACTCACTGATGATAGTAATGTCCTGAAGCGACCGTTTAAGATAGAGACTTGAAATTTGGCATGGACATTCTTTGAGATGTTTCAATTTAGGGAAAATCATAAAACGACGATTTTTTACTTTTAAACTATAAAAAAGGTTCAAAATATAGATTTGTCGGTAACGTAGTTCAGCCGTGTGGGCATATATCACCGTTTGGGTAACGTAGATCTTGCAGGTTTAGTTCTCGCTCGTGTTTAAATGATCTCTTACAACTACACCCGTGTTTGATACAAATATTGTATTTCATACGAACATGAACATCTTCATGTACACGACGGTGATTCGATGCATTGAGAGCGGGTTATTTCACCAGGGTAATACTAGCTTTGATTTTATTATGCCCAAAAACTACAAATTTTCAACTTTCAAATTATAAAAATACCGAGGTGTCGGTAAGGAAGTAGGTTGGTTCTTAAAGATATCGCTTGGAGCGCTATTATAGTCGCTTAGTTCTCGCTTGTATTTAAATGATGTCTTTTAACTACACCTCTTCCTGATAATTACTCTCAATTGGGTGCATAGTTGTTTGCGTATGGTTTTCCTTCTGATTGTTGTGTTATTATTGAAAATGAAGTTTACTGAATCGAAAGCGTATATTTACATTTAGGTGATGTCCGCTATGATTTCTATAGTAACTTTAAATTAAGGTCGCTTAATTCTCGGTTGTATTTAAATTATGTCTTTTAACCACACCTGTTCCTGATGAAGTTTTCGTGACAGTTTTGCTGAGCAGTGATCTTAAGCGTTGTATAAACTACGTTAGTGTAAATTTCAGTTTACAGTATATTGTAATATAGCTGTAACTGTAATATAGCATTTGTTTTAAGGATGGTGAAATAAATTTAATGCACGTACTCTAAAGTAATACGAAAATGTTGATTGAAATGTGAGGTTCTCGTTTCGTTTTATTTAAATTCATTTGTTCATATTGGCTATTGCTATTACTCTTGTCTTTTGAGAGACGATTGAGCGTAGTGCTGGAATACTTTGTTACAATATTATATTATTAATTTTATCATTACTATGGTGAGCTCTACGAAGCTTGTGCGAATACTTTAAACATATTATTCTAGTACTGCATATTTTTTGCCGCAGTAAAGCCCGCAAAGTAAATGATTAATTGCTAAAAATATTGTAGGTCTTACTACATTTTCTAGACTTTAGTCTTCTCATGCTGGAAAATTTCTTGTAGGTTTTCGCACAAAAAAAAACCCTAATACAGTAATTATTCTTAATTTTCTACTATTTGTATGCTGTCTCTCTATATGAATCCCCAGATTGAATATAGCGCTTCAGTTGATAGTTCTGGTGCAGTTTTACTTTGAAGGTTGAACGTGTCCCAACACGTTTGACATCCGGTCTTTGACCTATTTGCTGCCGTCCAATCAGGCTTAGATTTTAGTTTAGGAAACGATTGAACATATCAAGTTATAGAACGATTGAACTTTCCATTCTTACCTTGGCTAATGTTTACCTACTTCCGACGTTTTTTTTAAACCATCTACATATCTGATGACCCATCGGGCTGAGAAATATTATAATAACCAATTGAATTAAACTCAATAGTAATTTTTCTCGCTGCCACTTTGTCCGTCAAACTTCCTCAATGCAGTGCTCTCACCTAAAGTCTCGATTAACCCTATTATTGTTGTAATTTAAAACTATTCTATACTTATCAATTATTGTAACTCTTTCAGTATATTTTAATTTAACCGATAATCCTTTTTTGGCTATTATTTCACAATTGGTTTTTTTTACTACCATTGGTTGAAAATGCATAATGTACGCCGATTTTATGGTTCTTAAGTTGCAACTTTCTTCATTTTAAGACTATATAAAGACTTAAAGACTTCATGATTATAGTACCTAATACCCTGTGATCTATTACATACTACTAGGGCTCTATTTTTATTAATTTTCTGAACTAATATATATATATATAACATTTAAAATTGTTAAACTAATAATTTCTGATTTTGAATGATAAAATTGTTATCGTTTCTCTATATGGTACATATATGATTCCTGCGTTTCTTGGCCACCCCGTGGCGGAACTGAAGCATCTTAGCCTATACCATTTTTTTTTATAATTTCATATATCTTGATTTTGTCCCGTTTTTCTTCTATTACATACAACGATCCTCTATATAAACTTATAATTTTATTCCACTTTTATCTTTTCAGAATACAGCTATTATTACCTCAATCATGTGCAATCATAATCGTATCTCCAAATTTTTACACAACTTTTGAGCATGACTATTTACATAGTTCATTAATATTTCACAACTCCATTATATTTTTTACGAATTAAGGGGGGAGTGGGATTATACCATGAGCCGTGAGCAAATTTCAAAGCTTATTATTATTTATTGTGAGTAGTGTATATTGGCAGCTTCTGTTACTGCCGTTGGAGTTGAGCCCTCAACTAGCCTGTTCATTGTATGAGGTTTTGACAGTAATTTAAGGAATTGGGGCAACCAATTATTGGGTTGGACCCTCCATCAAGCATAACACCTAGAATATTTACATAAATAATATTTATCTCACAGCTCAATTTTTTTAAAACTATTTACTAAGGAGGAGTATTAAAACCTACTAATAGGAGATTATTAAAGCTTTTTTTACTATCGATTGTGAATTTAGAGTATTAGATAGTTTTGTTACTGTCTCGGCTGACCCGTTCTTCGGTTGGAACTAACCTGTTTAACAACTTGACTTCTTATTAATTTACCAATTTAGGGAAACCCCTAAGGGGCATGGGGCGAAGCCCCATCGAGCCGTAGGCGAGTCCATATTATATACAGCCCCATGTGTAACTGACTGACTCACTGATGATCTTAAATTCCTGAAGCGACCGTTTAAGATAGAGACTTGAAATTTGGCATGGACATTCATTGAGATGTTTCAATTTAGGAAAAATCATAAAACTACAACTTTTTTACTTTTAAACTATAGAAAAGGTAAAAAATATAGATTTGTCGGTAACGTAGTTCAGCCGTATCAGCGTATATCACCGCGTGGTATCGTAGATCACTCTTCAGGTTTAGTTCTCGCTCGTGTTTAAATGATCTCTTTCAACTACACCCGTGTTTGATATACTCGTGGTATCCTTCGATGGATACTCTTATATATATTGTAAACTACGGCGTTAATTTGTATAGAGAGCGGGTTATTTCACCAGGGACCCAGGGTTATACTCGATAATATATACAGTGATAATTCCCTAATTTGTAGCATATGCGCGATCTTGAATGTTTACCAAAGGTGAATTTTCTTCTCCTACTATGAATTAATTTCCCATGGCGGGTGAATAGTCGCTTAGTTCTCGCTTGTATTTAAATCATGTCTTTTAACTACACCTGCTTCCTTGCTATTGGCAACGTTAGTATCCCTCATACATAATAAACTTATCCATTTGACTTCTAAATAGCAATGAGATTATGCTGCATTGAAAGCTCGTTTCTTTTATATTTTACACACATCATAAATATGTTTTAGGGAATTTTTAAATAACTGTTTAGCTGAACTAACAGATTTAAATGTAGGTTCTCGTTTTGTTTCAATTTATTTTAGATTACTTATTCAAATTCACACGGGATTATTCTCCGCTGAACTTCGCATTGAATGGATTTTCTGTGAAGCTTGAGCCGTGATCTTAACGTAACATACTTCGATTACTTTGTACAATACTTAATAGACAGTTTATTATTATCTTTCTGTTTGATTTATATTTAGTGTCTTATATTCGAATTTTTCACACTTAAAATTTGTTTTTGAGAATGTTTAAATAAGTGTTGAGCAAAAGAAATAGATTTAAATGTTAGGTTCTCGTTTAATTTCAATTTATTTTAGATTACTTATTCAAATTCACCCTATGTGAACCCCTCAGCCGAATTACGCATTCAATGAATTTTCTGTGTAGCTCGTGCCGTGATCTTAACGTTATATACTCCTATTACTTAGTACGATACTTAATAGACAGTTAAGTATTATCTTTCTGCATTGTTTATAATCAGTGTTTTATATTTTATTTTAATACACACTTAAAATATGTTTTTAAGAATTTTTAAACTTCTATTGAACAAAACTAACAGGTTTTTATGGATAAATTATTATTTCACAGGTCTAGATTTTATATTCTTATAATTAGTAGTAGTTTGTAATAGTAGGGGTTTTTTGCGGATCTACCCCGTTTTTATTATTTCCTATGATTTTGTTTTCATGTTATTTAATTCTTGTTTTCGCTTATTGATTTGAATGTTATTTGCTATTTCAGTAATTTAAACGTTTTTCTTCTATATCCTGAAATATACAAGTTTTTATTTTTAATTAGTATGTATCAGCAGATTCTTTTAATATCGTGGTTGGCGATACTATATTTAGTTCAACTTGTATTTTTAATTTCTTAAGTTTATTAACTAGCATAGCTTGATTTTTTTATTATTTTAATAGTAATATTCAAACTTACTATTGGTTATTTTCTATTTTTTAGCATTATTGTTTTACTCTAATGGGCATATTACATTATTTTTAAAATTTACGAAAATCTCATTTAAAAATACTTAATTTGGAATAATATTGACCCATTGCAATTTTAATGTGACGCATGTTAACTCGTTGACGTTTCAGACTAAGTAGTTGGTAACGTGGAATAGTTAGCATCACACATTTTAGTAGAGTTACAAGTAAATTAATAACTTAGCTTTTAAAAACTTCAATTTTTATTAGTTTTTATTTTCCGATTATTTTAATATCGTGGTTGGCGATGCTAGATTTGGTTTAAGTGTTACTTTCAATTTCTTTAGTTTATGCATTATTATAGTTTGATTATTTTATTATTTTAATAGTTATTTTCACATAGTCAATTATTTTCTATTTTTTAGCATTATTGTTTTGCTATAGTGGGCACATTACATTTTTTTATCAATGAAAATTTTATTTAAAGATACTTAATTTGGATTAATTTTGCCCCATTGCAATTTTTCTGTGCCGCATCTAAAATCGTTGACGTTGCAGACCAAGTGGGTTGGTAACGTGGAGGAGTTAGTATCACACACTTTTGTAGTAGAGTTACACGTAATTTAAAACTTAGCTTTTCAAAACTTCGATGGAACTAGCCTGTTCAGTACTTTAGTGGAACTAGAAAGTTCATTATTTGAGACTTTGTGAATGATTAACGAAATTAGTAAAATCAACTAGGGGGCATGGGGGCTGAGCCCCGTGAAATATTTTCAAAAGATATTATTGTTATTGTTATTATTATTGATTGTGAAGAGTGCGTATTAGCCCGTTTTGTTACTGTCTTCGCTGTCCAGTTAGTTGGTGGAACTAGCCTGTTCAATACTTGACTTTAAATTATTCAACGAATTCGGGGCAACCTCCAAAGGGGGCATGGGGGCGGAGCCCCCATCGAGCCGTAGGCGAGTCTATAATATATACAGCCCCATGTGTAACTGACTGACTGACTGACTCACTCACTGATGATCTTAAAGTCCTGAAGCGACCGTTTAAGATAGAGACTTGAAATTTGGCATGGACATTCTTTGAGATGTTTCAATTTAGGGAAAATCATAAAACTACGATTTTTTTACTTTTAAACTATAAAAAGGTAAAAAATATAGATTTGTCGGTAACGTAGTTCAGCCGTATCAGTGTACATCACCGCGTGGTATCGTAGATCACTTTGCAGGTTTAGTTCTCGCTCGTTTGTAAATGATTTCTTTCAACTACACCCGTGCTTGATACCAACATCGTATTCCTCTAAAGATACTCATTAATTTAACTTGGACGACGGTATGTTGCTGTATAGAGAGTGGCTATTTTACCATGGGAATTTTGACTTTGATTCATACAACAATAATGTCCAATTTGTAAACTAATGCAGCATGTGCGCTAGCTTGAAAGTTTACCAATGGAGAATTTTCTTCTACTATGGATGAAATTCCCATTTCGGGTGACAGTTTACACAAACATTTTCATTTACTGCTTTAGTGATGTTCAGTTAACAGGTTTAGTTCTCGTACTTATATTATTGAACAAATTTAACTACACTCCACTATCGCATTCATGAAATAAGATGTTTTTCAAAATATTCTATTTCGTAACGATTCTTGCGTAGCTTTTCCAAGGCAATTTTCTCGTAGGAATATAATTTTAATCCTATTATGGATATTTGAAAACCAATATTTCGACAAATTGGCGTATTTTCTTCCGTCAATTTTCAGGTCATAGTATTGTTATGTTATGTGTTAGATATTTACAGTTGTTTTAGCTCATTTTTAGATGGAACGACCACAAATTCCTACAAGACGTGAAGTTATTTCAGTTTTCATGCTCTAGCGGCAAAAGTCGATACACAGAGATTGAAGAAGGGAGTTGTATTCCTAATTCAAGTTTTTTATTGCTCTTTCATATACTGCAAAACATTTTATTTAATTTAGCTCTATGTTGCTGAATTTTGAATTTTGCTTCCCCATAAGCTTAAAGATTGTATTACCTTAGCTTGACAGCAATATTTAAAGCAAATTCACTGTATTTAAAAGTATAACAGTCTTAAAAAATTGAACTTAAAAATAATTCATAATCAATGCCAGTAAATATTGTGTGTCTTTATTTAACGTTTTGTTGATCCTTAACCTTCCAGTATGTATTTTTAATGTTTACTTATTTATTTATATGAGGGGTTTACCATATGTAGACGTGATTTTTTCATGATCTTAGTAAAATTGTAATTAATGCCAGCTAATATTATGTGATTTATCTGTTGATTATGAACTTATTTCTAAAACTTTTTACACAACAATTTATTAATATGACTATTTACATAGTTCTTTAATATTTTACAACTCCATTATATTTTTAACGAATTAAGGGGAACTAGGGAGTGGAATTGAACCATGAGTCGTGGGCAATTTTCAAAGCTTATTATTATCAATTGTGAGTAGTGTGTATTGGCGGCTTCTGTTACTGCCATGGGAGTTGAGTCCTCAACTAGCCTGTTCATTGTATGAGGTTTTGACAGTAATTTATGGCATTGGGGCAACCAATTATTGGGTTGGACCCTCCATCCAGTTGAACACCTAGAATATTTACATAAATAATTATTATTTCACAACTCAAATTTTTTAAACTATTTACTGAGAAGGGGTATTAAAACCGATTCATAGGAGATTATCAAAGCTTTTTACTATTGGTTGTGAATTGTGTGTATTAAACGGTTTGGTTATTGTATTGGCTGTCCAGTTCTGTAGAACTAAACTATTTCAAAGTTGACTTTTTATTAATTCAAACTAGGGGGCAACTCCTAAGGGGGCATGGGGGCGGAGCCCCCATCGAGCCGTAGGCGAGTCTATAATATATACAGCCCCATGTGTAACTGACTGACTCACTGATGATCTTAAATTCCTGAAGCGACCGTTTAAGATAGAGACTTGAAATTTGGCATGGACATTCTTTGAGATGTTTCAATTTAGGGAAAATCATAAAACTACAACTTTATTTAATTTTAAACTATAAAAAAGGTAAAAAATATAGATTTGTCGGTAACGTAGTTCAGCCGTATCAGCCTATATCACCGCGTGGTATCGTAGATCACTCTCGGGTTTAGTTCTCGCTCGTGTTTAGATGATGTCTTTCAACTACACCCGTGTTTGACTCCAAAGTTGTATCTTACATAAAACAACATGAACGTCTCGTGTAGACGACTTGGTGTTTGGATGCATTGGGAGCGGGTTCTTCTTCACCAGGGTATTTACTCGCTTTGATTAAAACAGTAATAAATGTTCAAAAACTAGCAAATTTTCAACTTTCAAATTATAAAAATTTCTATAGACGAGGTGTCGGTAGGGAAGTACGTTGGTTCTGAAAGATGTCGCTTGGAGCGCTATTATAGTCGCTTAGTTCTCGCTTGTATTTAAATGATATCTTTTAACTACACCTCTTCCCTTCATTTATTCTCAATTGGACGCATAGTTGTTTGCGTATGGTTTTCCCTCTGATTGCTGTGTTATTATTGAAAACGAAGTTTACTGAATCGAAAGCGTATCTATACATTCAGGTGATGTCCGCTTTGATTTCTATATTGATTGCTAAAATATTTTAGGTCTTATTACATTTTCTAGACTTTAGTTTTCTCATGCTGGAAAATTTCTTGTAGGTTTTCGCACAAAAAATTACCTTATACAGTAATTATAACTTAATTTTCTACTATTAATATGCTGTCTCTCTATATGAATGCCTAGATTGAATATAGCGCTTCAGTTGATAGTTCTGGTGCAGTTTTACTTTGAAGAGTTGAACGTGTCCCAACGTTTGACATCCAGTGTTTGACCTATTTGCTGCTGTCCAATCAGGCTTAGATTTTAGTTTAGGAAACGATTGAACATATTAAGTTTTAGAACGATTGAACTTTCCATTCTTACCTTCGCTAACGTTTACCTACTTCCGACGTTTTTTTTAAGACCATCTACATATCTGATGACCCATCAGGCTGAGAAATATTATAATAACCAATTGAATTAAACTCAATAGTAATTTTTCTCGCTGCCACTTTGTCCGTCAAACTTCCTCAATGCAGTGCTCTCACCTTAAGTCTAGATTAACCCTCTTATTGTTGTAATTGAAAACTATTCTATGCTTATCAATTATTGTAACTTTTTCAGTATATTTTAATTTAACCAATAATCCTTTTTAGGCTATTATCTCACAATTGGTTTTTTTTACTACCATTGGTTGAAAATGCATAATGTACGCCGATTTTATGGTTCTTAAGTTGCAACTTTCTTCATTTTAAGACTATATCAAGACTTCATGATTATAGTACCTAATACCCTGTGATCTAATTACATACTACTAGGGCTCTATTTTTATTAATTTTCTGAACTAATATATATAACATTTAAAATTAATTGTTAAATTAATAATTGCTGATTTTGAATGATAAAATTGTTATCGTTTCTCTATATGGTACATATATGATTCCTGAGTTTCTTGGCCACCCCGTGGCGGAACTGAAGAATCTTAGCCTATACCATATATTTTTTTATTTCAAATATCTTGATTTTGTCCCTTTTTTCTTCTATTACATACAACGATCCTCTATATAAATTTATAATTTTATTCCACTTTAATCTTTTTAGAATACAGCTATTACCTCAATCATGTGCAATCATAATCGTATCTCCAAATTTTTACACAACAATTTTTGAGCATGACTATTTACATAGTTCATTAATATTTCACAACTCCATTATGTTTTTTTAACGAATTAAGGGGAACTAGGGAGTGAGATTAAACCATGAGCCGTGGGGAAAATTTCAAATTTCAAAGCTTATTATTTATTGTGAGTAGTGTGTATTGGCGGCTTCTGTTACTGTTGTTGGAGTTGAGCCCTCAACTAGCCTGTTCATTGTATGAGGTTTTGACAGTAATTTACGGAATACAGAATTGGGGCAACCAATTATTGGGTTGGACCCTCCATCAAGCTTAACACCTAGAATATTTACTTAAATAATATTTATTTCACAGCTCAATTTTTAAAACTATTTACTAAGGAGTTGTATTAAAACCTACTAATAGGAGATTATTAAAGCTTTTAGCGAATTTCCCTATAGGGAATATGCTATTACCGTAGTAGCCATGGTAAGACCTAAGCCCGGGACCACTTTATTTTTTCATTTTGAGGTCCCCAGAAGCCAAAAACACCATTCATGTTTTTTTTTGTCTGTGATTACATACAGCCTACCTAAATTAAAACTTATAATTTTATTTTATTTTATTCATTTTGAACACACCAACTACCTCCATCATGTGCCCAAAATTTTAACACATCAATTTTTAAGCAGGCTATCTAGAATATTTACATTTTTTTTTTTTTTTTTTTTTTTGAGGGAGAGGCGGAAAAATGCATTACGCACACAGGTGGCCAGCCTGTAGTGTGGGGCTCCCCTAAAAACGGGTTTACCCACTAAAAAACCTCCTCTACTCTTTAGGAATCTAACCTGGAATTGTTTGTCACATTACGTCCGGCTAGGCCTAAATTTGGCTTACGCCCATGGGGCTCGCTCCTTATCCAGCCGCTCGATCAAGGGATCTGGGCCACTTCGCGGTCCAGATCGGTTTTCTTTTCCAGGAGGATGCCCCGGACGAACTGTGACAAACAATCCCAGTTGCCCTCATCCTCCATAATCTGTTGGCAGACCGTGTCCACCGAGACCGTGTCCACCGAGAATATTTACATAGTCCATTATTATTTCACTACTACATTTTATCTCACTATAACTTATATTTAAAATTCGCATTGAAGGTTTCATTTATTTTAAATGAGATTTTGCTGTACATTTTGTATTTTTTTCTTTATACAAGAACCTAGATTTACTGTCTAAGGACGCCTAAGAATAAACAATTAATTATTGTTATAGTTTTCGTAAGTCATGATTTGACAAAACCATGGTCAATACCAACATTCTTTACATAAAGTAAGTTTTTTAATTTTTTTATTGGTGGATTTTTTAGGCCGACTAATTTATTTATTACTTCAACCGTGCACCTATAGTTGTATTTTTATCCAAGCAAGGCACTTAAGTTAATGTGAACTTTTGCATCGATTTGGAAATATTTTAGGATGTTTTGTTATTTGTTTGCTTAAGTGTGGTAAATTTTTAATGAATTAAGGGAGACTAGGGAGAGAGGCAAAAATAGCCATAAGCTTTTTATCAGTATTGACTGTGAGTAAAGTTAAATAGCTAGCCGGTTCCGTAACTGCCTTGGCAGTCCAGTACTTCGCTGGTACTAACCAGTTTAATACTTTTTACTTCATTATTGATTTACAAGTTTTTAACATTTTGTTATATTTTCTTTTTTTAGCGAAAAGTAATCAAGATGCGTGATCCCACAACTTTTTAACACATAAGTTTAGTTTTAACCGTTTCATTACCCTTCAGGTTTAAAATTGTAGCATATTTGAACATTTTAATGGGTGAGTTCTTTTCAAGTGAACAAATAATTTATCTTACAAAAATGAACCTTTAAACACATCTTATTAAAATTTAATGATAATTCTATTTTTTTGTACTTTTTTCATTGCACCAAGTGCTTAGGTGCGTGATGACGTACCGCCCCTCAACAATTCTTTTACCATTTTTAAAATGAAAAAAAATCTCACATATACATTATTGCTTTTTTACTTTTAATCTCCAAGGATATTTTCTTATTAGTGCTATGTATCTCCCCCAAATTAACACTAAGGTTTTATAAAATCGTTAACTTTGAGCTCTAGCATTCTAATACGTATATTTCAATTATCCTCTAAACTACTAACCACATTTTTTCCTGGCCATCGGTTCTATTTATCAACTAATAATGCTTCGGCGGAACCAACTAGGGGGCATGGGGGCGGAGCCCCCATCGAGCCGTAGGCGAGTCCATAATATATACAGCCGCATGTGTAACTGACTCACTGATGATAGTAATGTCCTGAAGCGACCGTTTAAGATAGAGACTTGAAATTTGGCATGTACATTCTTTGAGATGTTTCAATTTAAGGAAAATCATAAAACTACGATTTTTTTACTTTTAAACTATAAAAGAGTTAAAAAAATATAGATTTGTCGGTAACGTAGTTCAGCCGTGTGAGCGTATATCACCGTTTGGGTAACATAGATCACTTTGCAGGTTTAGTTCTCGCTCGTGTTTAATTGATCTCTTTCAACTACACCCGTGTTTGATACAAATATTGTATTTCATGTAAACATAAACATCTCTATGTAGACGACGGTGTTTCGATGCATTGAGAGCGGGTTATTTCACCAGGGTAATACTCGCTTTGATTTATACAGTATTATGCCCCAAAACTACAAATTTTCATCTTTCAAATTATAAAAATACCAAGGTGTCGGTAAGGAAGTACGTTGGTTCTTAAAGATATTATAGTAATATGGAGCGCTATTATAGTCGCTTAGTTCTCGCTTGTATTTAAATGATGTCTTTTAACTACACCTCTTCCTGATAATTACTCTCAATTGGGTGAATAGTTGTTTGCGTATGGTTTTCCTTCTGATTGCTGTGTTATTATTGAAAATGAAGTTTACTGAATTGAAAGCATATATTTACACTTAGGTTAAGTCCGCTTTGATTTCTATAGTAATTTTAAATTAAGGTCGCTTAATTCTTGGTTGTATTTAAATTATGTCTTTTAACCACACCTGTTCCTGATGAAGTTTTCGTGACAGTTTTGCAGAGCAGTGACCTTAAACGTTGTATAAACTACGTTAGTGCAAATTTCAGTTTACAGTATATTGTAATATAGCTGTAACTGTAATATAACATTTGTTTTAAGGTTGGTGAAATAAATTTAATGCACTTACTGTAAAGTAATACGAAAATGTTGATTGAAATGTGTGGTTCTCGTTCGTTTTATTTAAATTCATTTGTTCATACTGGCTATTCTTTTGAGAGACGATTGAGCGTAGTGCTGGAATACTTTGTTACAATATTATATTATTAATTTTAACATTACTATGGTGAGCTCTACGAATATTGTGCAAATACTTTAAACATATTATTTTAGTACTGCATATTTTTTGCCTTAGTAACGCCCGTAAAGTAAATGATTAATTGCTAAAAATATTTTAGGTCTTACTACATTTTCTAGACTTTAGTCTTCTCATGCTGGAAAATTTCTTGTAGGTTTTCGCACAAAAAAAACCTAAGACAGTAATTATTCTTAATTTTCTACTATTTGTATGCTGTCTCTCTATATGAATCCCCAGATTGAATATAGCGCTTCAGTTGATCGTTCTGGTGCAGTTTTACTTTGAATGTTGAACGTGTCCCAACACGTTTGACATCCGGTCTTTGACCTATTTGCTGCCGTCCAATCAGGCTTAGATTTTAGTTTAGGAAACGATTGAACATATCAAGTTATAGAACGATTGAACTTTCCATTCTTACCTTGGCTAACGTTTACCTACTTCCGACGTTTTTTAAACCATCTACATATCTGATGACCTATCAGGCTGAGAAATATTATAATAACCAATTGAATTAAACTCAATAGTAATATTTCTCGCTGCCACTTTGTCCGTCAAACTTCCTCAATGCAGTGCTCTCACCTAAAGTCTCGATTAACCCTATTATTGTAGTAATTTCAAACTATTCTATACTTATCAATTATTGTAACTCTTTCAGTATATTTTAATTTAACCGTTAATCCTTTTTTTGGCTATTATTTCACAATTGGTTTTTTTACTACCATTGGTTGAAAATGCATAATGTACGTCGATTTTATGGTTCTTAAGTTGCAACTTTCTTCATTTTAAGGCTATATAAAGACTTTAAGACTTCATGATTATAGTACCTAATACCCTGTGATCTATTACATACTACTAAGGCTCTATTTTTATTAATTTTATGAACTAATATATATAACATTTAAAATTGTTAAACTAATAATTGCTGATTTTGAATGATAAAATTGTTATCGTTTCTCTATATGGTACATATATGATTCCTGCGTTTCTTGGCCACCCCGTGGCGGAACTGAAGCATCTTAGCCTATACCATTTTTTAAAATTTCAAATATCTTGATTTTACCCCGTTTTTCTTCTATTACATACAACGATCCTCTATATAAACTTCTAATTTTATTCCAATTTTATCTTTTCAGAATACACCTATTATTACCTCAATCATGTGCAATCATAATCGTATCTCCAAATTTTTACACAACAACTTTTGAGCATGACTATTTACATAGTTCATTAATATTTCACAACTCCATTATATTTTTTTACGAATCAAGGGGGGAGTGGGATTATACTATGAGCCGTGAGCAAATTTCAAAGCTTATTATTATTTATTGTGAGTAGTGTGTATTGGCGGCTTCTGTTACTGCCGTTGTAGTTGAGCCCTCAACTAGCCTATTCATTGTATGAGGTTTTGACAGTAATTTAGGGAATTGGGGCAACCAATTATTGGGTTAGACCCTCCATCAAGCATAACACCTAGAATATTTACATAAATAATATTTATCTCACAGCTCAATTTTTTTAAACTATTTACTAAGGAGGAGTATTAAAACCTACTAATAGGAGATTATTAAAGCATTTTTTACTATTGATTGTGAATTTAGAGTATTAGATAGTTTTGTTACTGGCTTGGCTGTATAGATCTTGTGTGGAACTAAACTATTTCAAACTTGACTTTTTATTAATTCAAACTAGGGGGCAACTCCTCAGGGGGCATGGGGGCGGAGCCCCCATCGAGCCGTAGGCGAGTCTATAATATATACAGCCCCATGTGTAACTGACTGACTCACTGATGATAGTAAAGTCCTGAAGCGACCGTTTAAGATAGAGACTTGAAATTTGGCATGGACATTCTTTGAGATGTTTCAATTTAGGGAAAATCATAAAACTACAACTTTTTTATTTTTAATTTATAAAAAGGTAAAAAATATAGATTTGTCGGTAACGTAGTTCAGCCGTATCAGCGTAAATCACCATGTGGTCGTGGTATCGTAGATCATAATGCAGGTTTAGTTCTCGCTCGTTTTTAAATGATCTCTTTCAATTACACCCGTGTTTGATACAAATTTGTTTTGAATATAAACATGAACGTATTGTTTAGGCGACGGTATTTTGATGTATTGAGAGCGGGTTATCTCACTAGGACTAAACCTCGCTTTGATTTATACAGTATCAATGCCCAATAACTTCAAATTTTCAACTTTCAATTATAAAAAAAATCTAAAAAGACGAGGTGTCAGAAAGGAAGTACGTTGGTTTTTAAGATGTCGCTTGGAGCGCTATTACAGTCGCTTAGTTCTCGCTTGTATTTAAATGATGTCTTTTAACTACACCTCTTCCCGATTATTATCCTTAATTGGGCGCAAAGTTGTCTGCGTATGGTATTCCTTCTGATTGCTGTGTTATTATTGAAAATGAAGTTTACTGAAGCGTATCTATACATTCGGGTGATGTCCGCTTTGATTTCCATAGTAACTTAAAGTTAATGTCGCTTAGTTCTCGGTTGTATTTAAATTATGTCATTTAACCACACCTGTTTCTGATGATTTTTTCGCGACAGTTCGCAGAGCAGTGATCTTAAACGTTGTATATAAACTACGTTAGTGCAAATTTCAGTTTACAGTATATTGTAATATAGCTGTAACTGTAATATTACATTTAACAGATGGTGGATTTTGTTTTCAGGATGGTGAAATAAATTTAATGCACGTACAATAAAGTAATACGAAAATGTTGATTGAAATGTGAGGTTCTCGTTTCGTTTTATTTAAATTCATTTGTTCATATTGGATATTGCTATTACTCTAGCCTTTTGAGAGACGATTGAGCGAAGTGCTGGAATACTTTGTTATAATTTTATATTATTAATTTTATCATTACTATGGTGAGCTCTACGAAGCTTGTGCGAATACTTTAAACATTATTTTATTACTGCATATTTTTTGCTGCAGTAACGCCCGTAAAGTAAATGATTAATTGCTAAAAATATTTTAGGTCTTATTACATTTATAGACTTTAGTTTTCTCATGCTGGAAAATTTCTTGTAGGTTTTCGCACAAAAAATTACCTAATACAGTAATTATAACTTAATTTTCTACTATTTGTATGCTGTCTCTCTATATGAATCCCCTGATTGAATATAGCGCTTCAGTTGATAGTTCTGATACAGTTTTACTTTGAAGAGTTGAACGTGTCCCAACACATTTGACATCCGGTCTTTGACCTATTTGCTGCTGTCCAATCAGGCTTAGATTTTAGTTTGGGAAACGATTGAACATATTAAGTTATAGAACGATTGAACTTTCCATTCTTACCTTCGCTAACGTTTACCTACTTCCGACGTTTTTTTTAGACCATCTACATATCTGATGACCCATCATCAGGCTGAGAAATATTATAATAACCAATTGAATTAAACTCAACAGTAATTTTTCTCGCTGCCACTTAGTCCGTCAAACTTCCTCAATGCAGTGCTCTCACCTAAAGTCTCGATTAACCCTATTATTGTTGTAATTTAAAACTATTCTATGCTTATCAATTATTGTAACTCTTTCAGTATATTTTAATTTAACCAATAATCCTTTTTTGGCTATTATTTCACAATTAGTTTTTTTTTACTACCATTGGTTGAAAATGCATAATGTACGCCGATTTTATGGTTCTTAAGTTGCAACTTTCTTCATTTTAAGACTATATAAAAACTTTAAGACTTCATTATTATTGTAATTAGTTTGTATCAGCCGATTCTTTTAATATCGTGGTTGGCGATACTATATTTAGTACAAATTGTATTTTAAATTTCCTAAGTTTATTAACTAGCATAGCTTGATTTTTTTTATTATATTAATAGTAATTTTCACACTTATTATTGGTTATTTTCTATTTTTTAGCATTATTGTTTTACTCTAATGGGCGAATTACATTATTTTTGAAATGTACGAAAATCTCATTTAAAAATACTTAATTTGGAATAATTTTGACCAATTGCAATTTTAATGTAAAGCATGTTAACTCGTTGACGTTTCAGACTAAGTAGTTGGTAACGTGGAATAGTTAGCATCACATTTTTTAGTAGAGTTACAAGTAAATTAATAACTTAGCTTTTCAAAACTTCGATTTTTATTAGTTTTTATTTTCCGATTCTATTAATATCGTGGTTGGCGATGCTAGATTTGCTTTAAGTGTTACTTTCAATTTCTTTAGTTTATGCATTATTATAGCTTGATTATTTTATTATTTTAATAGTTATTTTCACATAATCAATTATTTTCTATTTTTTAGCATTATTGTTTTGCTATAGTGGGCACATTACATTTTTTTATCTATGAAAATTTAATTTAAAGATACTTAATTTGGATTAATTTTGCCCCATTGCAATTTTTCTGTGCCGCATCTAAAATCGTTGACGTTCCAGACCAAGTGGTTGGTAACGTGGAGGAGTTAGTATCACACATTTTTGTAGTTACACGTAATTTAAAACTTAGCTTTTCAAAACTTCGATGGAACTAACCTGTTCAGTACTTTGGTGGAACTAGACAGTTCATTATTTGAGACTTTGTGAATGATTAACGAAATTAGTAAAATCAACTAGAGGGCATGGGGGCTGAGCCCCGTGAAATATTTTCAAAGGATATTATTGTTATTATTATTATTGATTGTGAGTAGTGTGTATTAGCCCGTTTTGTTACTGTCTTCGCTGTCCAGTTAGTTGGTGGAACTAGCCTGTTCAATACTTGACTTTAAATTATTCTACAAATTTAGGGCAACCCCTAAGGGGGCATGGGGGCGGAGCCCCCATCGAGCCGTAGGCGAGTCCATAATATATACAGCCGCATGTGTAACTGACTCACTGATGATAGTAATGTCCTGAAGCGACCGTTTAAGATAGAGACTTGAAATTTGGCATGTACATTCTTTGAGATGTTTCAATTTAAGGAAAAACATAAAACTACGATTTTTTTACTTTTAAACTATAAAAGAGTTAAAAAAATATAGATTTGTCGGTAACGTAGTTCAGAAGTGTGAGCGTATATCACCGTTTGGGTAACGTAGATCACTTTGCAGGTTTAGTTCTCGCTCGTGTTTAATTGATCTCTTTCAACTACACCCGTGTTTGATACAAATATTGTATTTCATGTAAACATAAACATCTCTATGTAGACGACGGTGTTTCGATGCATTGAGAGCGGGTTATTTCACCAGGGTAATACTCGCTTTGATTTATACAGTATTATGCCCCAAAACTACAAATTTTCATCTTTCAAATTATAAAAATACCAAGGTGTCGGTAAGGAAGTACGTTGGTTCTTAAAGATATTATAGTAATATGGAGCGCTATTATAGTCGCTTAGTTCTCGCTTGTATTTAAATGATGTCTTTTAACTACACCTCTTCCTGATAATTACTCTCAATTGGGTGAATAGTTGTTTGCGTATGGTTTTCCTTCTGATTGCTGTGTTATTATTGAAAATGAAGTTTACTGAATTGAAAGCATATATTTACACTTAGGTTAAGTCCGCTTTGATTTCTATAGTAATTTTAAATTAAGGTCGCTTAATTCTTGGTTGTATTTAAATTATGTCTTTTAACCACACCTGTTCCTGATGAAGTTTTCGTGACAGTTTTGCAGAGCAGTGACCTTAAACGTTGTATAAACTACGTTAGTGCAAATTTCAGTTTACAGTATATTGTAATATAGCTGTAACTGTAATATAACATTTGTTTTAAGGTTGGTGAAATAAATTTAATGCACTTACTGTAAAGTAATACGAAAATGTTGATTGAAATGTGTGGTTCTCGTTCGTTTTATTTAAATTCATTTGTTCATACTGGCTATTCTTTTGAGAGACGATTGAGCGTAGTGCTGGAATACTTTGTTACAATATTATATTATTAATTTTAACATTACTATGGTGAGCTCTACGAATATTGTGCAAATACTTTAAACATATTATTTTAGTACTGCATATTTTTTGCCTTAGTAACGCCCGTAAAGTAAATGATTAATTGCTAAAAATATTTTAGGTCTTACTACATTTTCTAGACTTTAGTCTTCTCATGCTGGAAAATTTCTTGTAGGTTTTCGCACAAAAAAAACCTAAGACAGTAATTATTCTTAATTTTCTACTATTTGTATGCTGTCTCTCTATATGAATCCCCAGATTGAATATAGCGCTTCAGTTGATCGTTCTGGTGCAGTTTTACTTTGAATGTTGAACGTGTCCCAACACGTTTGACATCCGGTCTTTGACCTATTTGCTGCCGTCCAATCAGGCTTAGATTTTAGTTTAGGAAACGATTGAACATATCAAGTTATAGAACGATTGAACTTTCCATTCTTACCTTGGCTAAAGTTTACCTACTTCCGACGTTTTTTAAACCATCTACATATCTGATGACCTATCAGGCTGAGAAATATTATAATAACCAATTGAATTAAACTCAATAGTAATTTTTCTCGCTGCCACTTTGTCCGTCAAACTTCCTCAATGCAGTGCTCTCACCTTAAGTCTCGATTAACCCTATTATTGTAGTAATTTCAAACTATTCTATACTTATCAATTATTGTAACTCTTTCAGTATATTTTAATTTAACCGTTAATCCTTTTTTTGGCTATTATTTCACAATTGGTTTTTTTACTACCATTGGTTGAAAATGCATAATGTACGTCGATTTTATGGTTCTTAAGTTGCAACTTTCTTCATTTTAAGGCTATATAAAGACTTTAAGACTTCATGATTATAGTACCTAATACCCTGTGATCTATTACATACTACTAAGGCTCTATTTTTATTAATTTTATGAACTAATATATATAACATTTAAAATTGTTAAACTAATAATTGCTGATTTTGAATGATAAAATTGTTATCGTTTCTCTATATGGTACATATATGATTCCTGCGTTTCTTGGCCACCCCGTGGCGGAACTGAAGCATCTTAGCCTATACCATTTTTTAAAATTTCAAATATCTTGATTTTACCCCGTTTTTCTTCTATTACATACAACGATCCTCTATATAAACTTCTAATTTTATTCCAATTTTATCTTTTCAGAATACACCTATTATTACCTCAATCATGTGCAATCATAATCGTATCTCCAAATTTTTACACAACAACTTTTGAGCATGACTATTTACATAGTTCATTAATATTTCACAACTCCATTATATTTTTTTACGAATTAAGGGGGGAGTGGGATTATACTATGAGCCGTGAGCAAATTTCAAAGCTTATTATTATTTATTGTGAGTAGTGTGTATTGGCGGCTTCTGTTACTGCCGTTGTAGTTGAGCCCTCAACTAGCCTATTCATTGTATGAGGTTTTGACAGTAATTTAGGGAATTGGGGCAACCAATTATTGGGTTGGACCCTCCATCAAGCATAACACCTAGAATATTTACATAAATAATATTTATCTCACAGCTCAATTTTTTTAAACTATTTACTAAGGAGGAGTATTAAAACCTACTAATAGGAGATTATTAAAGCATTTTTTACTATTGATTGTGAATTTAGAGTATTAGATAGTTTTGTTACTGGCTTGGCTGTATAGATCTTGTGTGGAACTAAACTATTTCAAACTTGACTTTTTATTAATTCAAACTAGGGGGCAACTCCTCAGGGGGCATGGGGGCGGAGCCCCCATCGAGCCGTAGGCGAGTCCATAATATATACAGCCGCATGTGTAACTGACTCACTGATGATAGTAATGTCCTGAAGCGACCGTTTAAGATAGAGACTTGAAATTTGGCATGTACATTCTTTGAGATGTTTCAATTTAAGGAAAATCATAAAACTACGATTTTTTTACTTTTAAACTATAAAAAAGTTAAAAAAATATAGATTTGTCGGTAACGTAGTTCAGCCGTGTGAGCGTATATCACCGTTTGGGTAACGTAGATCACTTTGCAGGTTTAGTTCTCGCTCGTGTTTAATTGATCTCTTTCAACTACACCCGTGTTTGATACAAATATTGTATTTCATGTAAACATAAACATCTCTATGTAGACGACGGTGTTTCGATGCATTGAGAGGGGGTTATTTCACCAGGGTAATACTCGCTTTGATTTATACAGTATTATGCCCAAAAACTACAAATTTTCATCTTTCAAATTATAAAAATACCAAGGTGTCGGTAAGGAAGTACGTTGGTTCTTAAAGATATTATAGTAATATGGAGCGCTATTATAGTCGCTTAGTTCTCGCTTGTATTTAAATGATGTCTTTTAACTACACCTCTTCCTGATAATTACTCTCAATTGGGTGAATAGTTGTTTGCGTATGGTTTTCCTTCTGATTGCTGTGTTATTATTGAAAATGAAGTTTACTGAATTGAAAGCATATATTTACACTTAGGTTATGTCCGCTTTGATTTCTATAGTAATTTTAAATTAAGGTCGCTTAATTCTTGGTTGTATTTAAATTATGTCTTTTAACCACACCTGTTCCTGATGAAGTTTTCGTGACAGTTTTGCAGAGCAGTGACCTTAAACGTTGTATAAACTACGTTAGTGCAAATTTCAGTTTACAGTATATTGTAATATAGCTGTAACTGTAATATAACATTTGTTTTAAGGTTGTTGAAATAAATTTAATGCACTTACTCTAAAGTAATACGAAAATGTTGATTGAAATGTGAGGTTCTCGTTCGTTTTATTTAAATTCATTTGTTCATACTGGCTATTCTTTTGAGAGACGATTGAGCGTAGTGCTGGAATACTTTGTTACAATATTATATTATTAATTTTAACATTACTATGGTGAGCTCTACGAATATTGTGCAAATACTTTAAACATATTATTTTAGTACTGCATATTTTTTGCCTTAGTAACGCCCGTAAAGTAAATGATTAATTGCTAAAAATATTTTAGGTCTTACTACACTTTCTAGACTTTAGTCTTCTCATGCTGGAAAATTTCTTGTAGGTTTTCGCACAAAAAAAACCTAAGACAGTAATTATTCTTAATTTTCTACTATTTGTATGCTGTCTCTCTATATGAATCCCCAGATTGAATATAGCGCTTCAGTTGATCGTTCTGGTGCAGTTTTACTTTGAATGTTGAACGTGTCCCAACACGTTTGACATCCGGTCTTT
Source organism: Neoaliturus tenellus (assembly GCA_030545055.2). NCBI lineage: Eukaryota > Metazoa > Arthropoda > Insecta > Hemiptera > Cicadellidae > Neoaliturus > Neoaliturus tenellus. The sequence goes on from CM061531.1 coordinate 7,805,961, forward strand.
GACCTATTTGCTGCCGTCCAATCAGGCTTAGATTTTAGTTTAGGAAACGATTGAACATATCAAGTTATAGAACGATTGAACTTTCCATTCTTACCTTGGCTAAAGTTTACCTACTTCCGACGTTTTTTAAACCATCTACATATCTGATGACCTATCAGGCTGAGAAATATTATAATAACCAATTGAATTAAACTCAATAGTAATTTTTCTCGCTGCCACTTTGTCCGTCAAACTTCCTCAATGCAGTGCTCTCACCTTAAGTCTCGATTAACCCTATTATTGTAGTAATTTCAAACTATTCTATACTTATCAATTATTGTAACTCTTTCAGTATATTTTAATTTAACCGTTAATCCTTTTTTTGGCTATTATTTCACAATTGGTTTTTTTACTACCATTGGTTGAAAATGCATAATGTACGTCGATTTTATGGTTCTTAAGTTGCAACTTTCTTCATTTTAAGGCTATATAAAGACTTTAAGACTTCATGATTATAGTACCTAATACCCTGTGATCTATTACATACTACTAAGGCTCTATTTTTATTAATTTTATGAACTAATATATATAACATTTAAAATTGTTAAACTAATAATTGCTGATTTTGAATGATAAAATTGTTATCGTTTCTCTATATGGTACATATATGATTCCTGCGTTTCTTGGCCACCCCGTGGCGGAACTGAAGCATCTTAGCCTATACCATTTTTTAAAATTTCAAATATCTTGATTTTACCCCGTTTTTCTTCTATTACATACAACGATCCTCTATATAAACTTCTAATTTTATTCCAATTTTATCTTTTCAGAATACACCTATTATTACCTCAATCATGTGCAATCATAATCGTATCTCCAAATTTTTACACAACAACTTTTGAGCATGACTATTTACATAGTTCATTAATATTTCACAACTCCATTATATTTTTTTACGAATTAAGGGGGGAGTGGGATTATACTATGAGCCGTGAGCAAATTTCAAAGCTTATTATTATTTATTGTGAGTAGTGTGTATTGGCGGCTTCTGTTACTGCCGTTGTAGTTGAGCCCTCAACTAGCCTATTCATTGTATGAGGTTTTGACAGTAATTTAGGGAATTGGGGCAACCAATTATTGGGTTGGACCCTCCATCAAGCATAACACCTAGAATATTTACATAAATAATATTTATCTCACAGCTCAATTTTTTTAAACTATTTACTAAGGAGGAGTATTAAAACCTACTAATAGGAGATTATTAAAGCATTTTTTACTATTGATTGTGAATTTAGAGTATTAGATAGTTTTGTTACTGGCTTGGCTGTATAGATCTTGTGTGGAACTAAACTATTTCAAACTTGACTTTTTATTAATTCAAACTAGGGGGCAACTCCTCAGGGGGCATGGGGGCGGAGCCCCCATCGAGCCGTAGGCGAGTCCATAATATATACAGCCGCATGTGTAACTGACTCACTGATGATAGTAATGTCCTGAAGCGACCGTTTAAGATAGAGACTTGAAATTTGGCATGTACATTCTTTGAGATGTTTCAATTTAAGGAAAATCATAAAACTACGATTTTTTTACTTTTAAACTATAAAAAAGTTAAAAAAATATAGATTTGTCGGTAACGTAGTTCAGCCGTGTGAGCGTATATCACCGTTTGGGTAACGTAGATCACTTTGCAGGTTTAGTTCTCGCTCGTGTTTAATTGATCTCTTTCAACTACACCCGTGTTTGATACAAATATTGTATTTCATGTAAACATAAACATCTCTATGTAGACGACGGTGTTTCGATGCATTGAGAGGGGGTTATTTCACCAGGGTAATACTCGCTTTGATTTATACAGTATTATGCCCAAAAACTACAAATTTTCATCTTTCAAATTATAAAAATACCAAGGTGTCGGTAAGGAAGTACGTTGGTTCTTAAAGATATTATAGTAATATGGAGCGCTATTATAGTCGCTTAGTTCTCGCTTGTATTTAAATGATGTCTTTTAACTACACCTCTTCCTGATAATTACTCTCAATTGGGTGAATAGTTGTTTGCGTATGGTTTTCCTTCTGATTGCTGTGTTATTATTGAAAATGAAGTTTACTGAATTGAAAGCATATATTTACACTTAGGTTATGTCCGCTTTGATTTCTATAGTAATTTTAAATTAAGGTCGCTTAATTCTTGGTTGTATTTAAATTATGTCTTTTAACCACACCTGTTCCTGATGAAGTTTTCGTGACAGTTTTGCAGAGCAGTGACCTGAAACGTTGTATAAACTACGTTAGTGCAAATTTCAGTTTACAGTATATTGTAATATAGCTGTAACTGTAATATAACATTTGTTTTAAGGTTGTTGAAATAAATTTAATGCACTTACTCTAAAGTAATACGAAAATGTTGATTGAAATGTGAGGTTCTCGTTCGTTTTATTTAAATTCATTTGTTCATACTGGCTATTCTTTTGAGAGACGATTGAGCGTAGTGCTGGAATACTTTGTTACAATATTATATTATTAATTTTAACATTACTATGGTGAGCTCTACGAATATTGTGCAAATACTTTAAACATATTATTTTAGTACTGCATATTTTTTGCCTTAGTAACGCCCGTAAAGTAAATGATTAATTGCTAAAAATATTTTAGGTCTTACTACACTTTCTAGACTTTAGTCTTCTCATGCTGGAAAATTTCTTGTAGGTTTTCGCACAAAAAAAACCTAAGACAGTAATTATTCTTAATTTTCTACTATTTGTATGCTGTCTCTCTATATGAATCCCCAGATTGAATATAGCGCTTCAGTTGATCGTTCTGGTGCAGTTTTACTTTGAATGTTGAACGTGTCCCAACACGTTTGACATCCGGTCTTTGACCTATTTGCTGCCGTCCAATCAGGCTTAGATTTTAGTTTAGGAAACGATTGAACATATCAAGTTATAGAACGATTGAACTTTCCATTCTTACCTTGGCTAAAGTTTACCTACTTCCGACGTTTTTTAAACCATCTACATATCTGATGACCTATCAGGCTGAGAAATATTATAATAACCAATTGAATTAAACTCAATAGTAATTTTTCTCGCTGCCACTTTGTCCGTCAAACTTCCTCAATGCAGTGCTCTCACCTTAAGTCTCGATTAACCCTATTATTGTAGTAATTTCAAACTATTCTATACTTATCAATTATTGTAACTCTTTCAGTATATTTTAATTTAACCGTTAATCCTTTTTTTGGCTATTATTTCACAATTGGTTTTTTTACTACCATTGGTTGAAAATGCATAATGTACGTCGATTTTATGGTTCTTAAGTTGCAACTTTCTTCATTTTAAGGCTATATAAAGACTTTAAGACTTCATGATTATAGTACCTAATACCCTGTGATCTATTACATACTACTAAGGCTCTATTTTTATTAATTTTATGAACTAATATATATAACATTTAAAATTGTTAAACTAATAATTGCTGATTTTGAATGATAAAATTGTTATCGTTTCTCTATATGGTACATATATGATTCCTGCGTTTCTTGGCCACCCCGTGGCGGAACTGAAGCATCTTAGCCTATACCATTTTTTAAAATTTCAAATATCTTGATTTTACCCCGTTTTTCTTCTATTACATACAACGATCCTCTATATAAACTTCTAATTTTATTCCAATTTTATCTTTTCAGAATACACCTATTATTACCTCAATCATGTGCAATCATAATCGTATCTCCAAATTTTTACACAACAACTTTTGAGCATGACTATTTACATAGTTCATTAATATTTCACAACTCCATTATATTTTTTTACGAATTAAGGGGGGAGTGGGATTATACTATGAGCCGTGAGCAAATTTCAAAGCTTATTATTATTTATTGTGAGTAGTGTGTATTGGCGGCTTCTGTTACTGCCGTTGTAGTTGAGCCCTCAACTAGCCTATTCATTGTATGAGGTTTTGACAGTAATTTAGGGAATTGGGGCAACCAATTATTGGGTTGGACCCTCCATCAAGCATAACACCTAGAATATTTACATAAATAATATTTATCTCACAGCTCAATTTTTTTAAACTATTTACTAAGGAGGAGTATTAAAACCTACTAATAGGAGATTATTAAAGCATTTTTTACTATTGATTGTGAATTTAGAGTATTAGATAGTTTTGTTACTGGCTTGGCTGTATAGATCTTGTGTGGAACTAAACTATTTCAAACTTGACTTTTTATTAATTCAAACTAGGGGGCAACTCCTCAGGGGGCATGGGGGCGGAGCCCCCATCGAGCCGTAGGCGAGTCCATAATATATACAGCCGCATGTGTAACTGACTCACTGATGATAGTAATGTCCTGAAGCGACCGTTTAAGATAGAGACTTGAAATTTGGCATGTACATTCTTTGAGATGTTTCAATTTAAGGAAAATCATAAAACTACGATTTTTTTACTTTTAAACTATAAAAAAGTTAAAAAAATATAGATTTGTCGGTAACGTAGTTCAGCCGTGTGAGCGTATATCACCGTTTGGGTAACGTAGATCACTTTGCAGGTTTAGTTCTCGCTCGTGTTTAATTGATCTCTTTCAACTACACCCGTGTTTGATACAAATATTGTATTTCATGTAAACATAAACATCTCTATGTAGACGACGGTGTTTCGATGCATTGAGAGGGGGTTATTTCACCAGGGTAATACTCGCTTTGATTTATACAGTATTATGCCCAAAAACTACAAATTTTCATCTTTCAAATTATAAAAATACCAAGGTGTCGGTAAGGAAGTACGTTGGTTCTTAAAGATATTATAGTAATATGGAGCGCTATTATAGTCGCTTAGTTCTCGCTTGTATTTAAATGATGTCTTTTAACTACACCTCTTCCTGATAATTACTCTCAATTGGGTGAATAGTTGTTTGCGTATGGTTTTCCTTCTGATTGCTGTGTTATTATTGAAAATGAAGTTTACTGAATTGAAAGCATATATTTACACTTAGGTTATGTCCGCTTTGATTTCTATAGTAATTTTAAATTAAGGTCGCTTAATTCTTGGTTGTATTTAAATTATGTCTTTTAACCACACCTGTTCCTGATGAAGTTTTCGTGACAGTTTTGCAGAGCAGTGACCTTAAACGTTGTATAAACTACGTTAGTGCAAATTTCAGTTTACAGTATATTGTAATATAGCTGTAACTGTAATATAACATTTGTTTTAAGGTTGTTGAAATAAATTTAATGCACTTACTCTAAAGTAATACGAAAATGTTGATTGAAATGTGAGGTTCTCGTTCGTTTTATTTAAATTCATTTGTTCATACTGGCTATTCTTTTGAGAGACGATTGAGCGTAGTGCTGGAATACTTTGTTACAATATTATATTATTAATTTTAACATTACTATGGTGAGCTCTACGAATATTGTGCAAATACTTTAAACATATTATTTTAGTACTGCATATTTTTTGCCTTAGTAACGCCCGTAAAGTAAATGATTAATTGCTAAAAATATTTTAGGTCTTACTACATTTTCTAGACTTTAGTCTTCTCATGCTGGAAAATTTCTTGTAGGTTTTCGCACAAAAAAACCCTAAGACAGTAATTATTCTTAATTTTCTACTATTTGTATGCTGTCTCTCTATATGAATCCCCAGATTGAATATAGCGCTTCAGTTGATCGTTCTGGCGCAGTTTTACTTTGAATGTTGAACGTGTCCCAACACGTTTGACATCCGGTCTTTGACCTATTTGCTGCCGTCCAATCAGGCTTAGATTTTAGTTTAGGAAACGATTGAACATATCAAGTTATAGAACGATTGAACTTTCCATTCTTACCTTGGCTAACGTTTACCTACTTCCGACGTTTTTTAAACCATCTACATATCTGATGACCTATCAGGCTGAGAAATATTATAATAACCAATTGAATTAAACTCAATAGTAATTTTTCTCGCTGCCACTTTGTCCGTCAAACTTCCTCAATGCAGTGCTCTCACCTTAAGTCTCGATTAACCCTATTATTGTAGTAATTTCAAACTATTCTATACTTATCAATTATTGTAACTCTTTCAGTATATTTTAATTTAACCGTTAATCCTTTTTTTGGCTATTATTTCACAATTGGTTTTTTTACTACCATTGGTTGAAAATGCATAATGTACGTCGATTTTATGGTTCTTAAGTTGCAACTTTCTTCATTTTAAGGCTATATAAAGACTTTAAGACTTCATGATTATAGTACCTAATACCCTGTGATCTATTACATACTACTAGGGCTCTATTTTTATTAATTTTATGAACAAATATATATAACATTTAAAATTGTTAAACTAATAATTGCTGATTTTGAATGATAAAATTGTTATCGTTTCTCTATATGGTACATATATGATTCCTGCGTTTCTTGGCCACCCTGTGGCGGAACTGAAGCATCTTAGCCTATACCATTTTTTAAAATTTCAAATATCTTGATTTTACCCCGTTTTTCTTCCATTACATACAACGATCCTCTATATAAACTTATAATTTTATTCCAATTTTATCTTTTCAGAATACAGCTATTATTACCTCAATCATGTGCAATCATAATCGTATCTCCAAATTTTTACACAACAACTTTTGAGCATGACTATTTACATAGTTCATTAATATTTCACAACTCCATTATATTTTTTTACGAATTAAGGGGGGAGTGGGATTATACTATGAGCCGTGAGCAAATTTCAAAGCTTATTATTATTTATTGTGAGTAGTGTGTATTGGCGGCTTCTGTTACTGCCGTTGTAGTTGAGCCCTCAACTAGCCTATTCATTGTATGAGGTTTTGACAGTAATTTAGGGAATTGGGGCAACCAATTATTGGGTTGGACCCTCCATCAAGCATAACACCTAGAATATTTACATAAATAATATTTATCTCAGAGCTCAATTTTTTTAAACTATTTACTAAGGAGGAGTATTAAAACCTACTAATAGGAGATTATTAAAGCATTTTTTACTATTGATTGTGAATTTGGAGTATTAGATATTTTTGTTACTGGCTTGGCTGTACAGATCTTGTGTGGAACTAAACTATTTCAAACTTGACTTTTTATTAATTCAAACTAGGGGGCAACTCCTCAGGGGGCATGGGGGCGGAGCCCCCATCGAGCCGTAGGCGAGTCTATAATATATACAGCCGCATGTGTAACTGACTCACTGATGATAGTAATGTCCTGAATTGACCGTTAAAGCTAGAGACTTGAAATTTGGCATGGACATTCTTTGAGATGTTTCAATTTAGGGAAAATCATAAAACTACAACTTTTTTACTTTTAAACTATAAAAAATGTAAAAAAATATAGATTTGTCGGTAACGTAGTTCAGAAGTGTGAGCGTATATCACCGTTTGGGTAACGTAGATCACTTTGCAGGTTTAGTTCTCGCTCGCGTTTAATTGATCTCTTTCAACTACACCCGTGTTTGATACAAATACTGTACTACATGTAAACATGAACATCTCTATGTAGACGACGGTGTTTCGATACATTGAGAGCGGGTTATTTCACCAGGGTAATACTCGCTTTGATATATCCAGTATTATGCCCAAAAACTACAAATTTTCAACTTTCAAATTATATAAATACCGAGGTGTCGGTAAAGAAGTACGTTGGTTCTTAAAGATATCGCTTGGAGCGCTATTATAGTCGCTTAGTTCTCGCTTGTATTTAAAAGATGTCTTTTAACTACACCTCTTCCTGATAATTTCTTTCAATTGTGTGCATAGTTGTTTGCGTATGGTTTTCCTTCTGATTGCTGTGTTATTATTAAAAATGAAGTTTACTGAATCGAAAGCGTATATTTATATTTAGGTGATGTCCGCTTTGATTTCTATAGTATCTTTAAATTAAGGTCGCTTAATTCTCGGTTGTATTTAAATTATGTCTTTTAACCACACCTGTTCCTGATGAAGTTTTCGTGACAGTTTTGCAGAGCAGTGATCTTAAACGTTGTATAATCTACGTTAGTGCAAATTTCAGTTTACAGTATATTGTAAAATAGCTGTAACTGTAATATAACATTTGTTTTAAGGATGGTGAAATAAATTTTATACACGTACTCTAAAGTAACACGAAAATGTTGATTGAAATGTGAGGTTCTCGTTTCGTTTTATTTAAATTGATTTGTTCATATTGGCTATTGCTATTACTCTTTTCTTTTGAGAGACGATTGAGCGTAGTGCTGGAATACTTTGTTACAATATTATATTATTAATTTTATCATTACTATGGTGAGCTCTACGAAGCTTGTGCAAATACTTTTAACATATTATTTTAGTACTGCATATTTTTTGCCGCAGTAACGCCCGTAAAGTAAATGATTAATTACTAAAAATATTTTAGGTCTTACTACATTTTCTAGACTTTAGTCTTCTCATGCTGGAAAATTTCTTGTAGGTTTTCGCACAAAAAAACCCTAATACAGTAATTATTCTTAATTTTCTACTATTTGTATGCTGTCTCTCTATATGAATCCCCAGATTGAATATAGCGCTTCAGTTGATAGTTCTGGTGCAGTTTTACTTTGAAGGTTGAACGTGTCCCAACACGTTTGACATCCGGTCTTTGACCTATTTGCTGCCGTCCAATCAGGCTTAGATTTTAGTTTAGGAAACGATTGAACAAATCAAGTTATAGAACGATTGAACTTTCCATTCTTACCTTGGCTAACGTTTACCTACTTCCGACGTTTTTTAAACCATCTACATATCTGATGACCCATCAGGCTGAGAAATATTATAATAACCAATTGAATTAAACTCGATAGTAATTTTTCTCGCTGCCACTTTGTCCGACAAACTTCCTCAATGCAGTGCTCTCACCTAAAGTCTCGATTAACCCTATTATTGTTGTAATTTAAAACTATTCTATACTTATCAATTATTGTAACTCTTTCAGTATATTTTAATTTAACCGATAATCCTTTTTTGGCTATTATTTCACAATTGGTTTTTTTTTACTACCATTGGTTGAAAATGCATAATGTACGCCGATTTTATGGTTCTTAAGTTGCAACTTTCTTCATTTTAAGACTATATAAAGACTTTAAGACTTCATGATTATAGTACCTAATACCCTGTGATCTATTACATACTACTAGGGCTCTATTTTTATTAATTTTCTGAACTAATATATATATATAACATTTAAAATTGTTAAACTAATAATTGCTTATTTTGAATGATAAAATTGTTATCGTTTCTCTATATGGTACATATATGATTCCTGCGTTTCTTGGCCACACCGTGGCGGAACTGAAGCATCTTAGCCTATAACATTTTTTTTTTTTAGTTTCAAATATCTTGATTTTGTCCCGTTTTTCTTCTATTACATACAACGATCCTCTATATAAACTTATAATTTTATTCCACTTTTATCTTTTCAGAATACAGCCATTATTACCTCAATCATGCAATCATAATCGTATCTCCAAATTTTTACACAACAACTTTTGAGCATGACTATTTACATAGTTCATTAATATTTCACAACTCCATTATATTTTTTTACGAAGTAAGGGGGGAGTGGGATTATACCATGAGCCGTGAGCAAATTTCAAAGCTTATTATTATTTATTGTGAGTAGTGTGTATTGGCGGCTTCTGTTACTGCCGTTGGAGTTAAGCCCTCAACTAGCCTGTTGATTGTATGAGGTTTTGACAGTAATTTACGGAATTGAGGCAACCAATTATTGGGTTGGACCCTCCATCAAGCATAACACCTAGAATATTTACATAAATAATATTTATCTCACAGCTCAATTTTTTAAAACTATTTACTAAGGAGGGCTATTAAAACCTATTCATAGGAGATTATTAAAGTTTTTTTTACTATTGATTGTAAATTTAGTGTATTAGACGGTTTTGTTACTGTCTTGGCTGTCCAGTTCTTCTGTTAAACTAAACTATTTCAAACTTGACTTTTTATTAATTCAAACTAGGGGGCAACTCCTAAGTGAGCATGGGGGCGGAGCCCCCACCGAGCCGTAGGCGAGTCTATAATATATACAGCCCTATGTGTAACTGACTGACTCACTGATGATAGTAATGTCCTGAAGCGACCGTTTAAGATAGAGACTTGAAATTTGGCATGGACATTCTTTGAGATGTTTCAATTTAGGGAAAATCATAAAACTACGATTTTTTTACTTTTAAACTATAAAAAAGGTAAAAAATATAGATTTGTCGGTAACGTAGTTCAGCCGTGTGAGCATATATCACCGTTTGGGTAACGTAGATCTTGCAGGTTTAGTTCTCGCTCGTGTTTAATTGATCTCTTACAACTACACCCGTGTTTGATAAAAATATTGTATTTCATACGAACATGAACATCTTCATGTACACGACGGTGATTCGATGCATTGAGAGCGGGTTATTTCACCAGGGTAATATTAGCTTTGATTTTATTATGCCCAAAAACTACAAATTTTCAACTTTCAAATTATAAAAATACCGAGGTGTCGGTAAGGAAGTAGGTTGGTTCTTAAAGATATCGCTTGGAGCGCTATTATAGTCGCTTAGTTCTCGCTTGTATTTAAATGATGTCTTTTAACTACACCTCTTCCTGATAATTACTCTCAATTGGGTGCATAGTTGTTTGCGTATGGTTTTCCTTCTGATTGTTGTGTTATTATTGAAAATGAAGTTTACTGAATCGAAAGCGTATATTTACATTTAGGTGATGTCCGCTATGATTTCTATAGTAACTTTAAATTAAGGTCGCTTAATTCTCGGTTGTATTTAAATTATGTCTTTTAACCACACCTGTTCCTGATGAAGTTTTCGTGACAGTTTTGCTGAGCAGTGATCTTAAGCGTTTGTATAAACTACGTTAGTGTAAATTTCAGTTTACAGTATATTGTAATATAGCTGTAACTGTAATATAGCATTTGTTTTAAGGATGGTGAAATAAATTTAATGCATGTACTCTAAAGTAATACGAAAATGTTGATTGAAATGTGAGGTTCTCGTTTCGTTTTATTTAAATTCATTTGTTCATATTGGCTATTGCTATTACTCTTGTCTTTTGAGAGACGATTGAGCGTAGTGCTGGAATACTTTGTTACAATATTATATTATTAATTTTATCATTACTATGGTGAGCTCTACGAAGCTTGTGCGAATACTTTAAACATATTATTCTAGTACTGCATATTTTTTGCCGCAGTAACGCCCGTAAAGTAAATGATTAATTGCTAAAAATATTGTAGGTCTTACTACATTTTCTAGACTTTAGTCTTCTCATGCTGGAAAATTTCTTGTAGGTTTTCGCACAAAAAAACCCTAATACAGTAATTATTCTTAATTTTCTACTATTTGTATGCTGTCTCTCTATATGAATCCCCAGATTGAATATAGCGCTTCAGTTGATAGTTCTGGTGCAGTTTTACTTTGAAGGTTGAACGTGTCCCAACACGTTTGACATCCGGTCTTTGACCTATTTGCTGCCATCCAATCAGGCTTAGATGATCTCTTTAAATGATCTCTTTCAACTACACCCGTGTGTGATACAAACATTGTATTCCTCCGGATTCCTCGATGGATTGACTCTAATTCAACTATGGATTAAATTCCCATGGAGGGTGAATAGTCGCTTAGTTCTCGCTTGTATTTAAATCATGTCTTTTAACTACACCTGCTTTCTTGCTGTTGGCAACGTTAGTATCCCTCATATTTAACAAACCGTTATCCACTTGACTTCAAAATAGCAATGAGATTGTGCTGCATTGAAAGCTCGTTTCTTTTATATTTTTACACACATCATTAATATGTCTCAGGGAATTTTTAAATAACTGTTGAGCAGAAATAACAGATTAAAATGTTAGGTTCTCGTTTTGTTTCAATTTATTTTAGATTACTTATTCAAATTCACACGGAATTATTCATCCGGCCGAATTTCGCATTGAATGGATTTTCTGTGAAGCTTGAGCCGTGATCTTAATGTAACGTACTTCGATTACTTTGTACAATACTTAATAGACAGTTAATTATTATCTTTCTGTTTGATTTATATTCAGTGTCTTATATTAGATTTTTAACACTTAAAATTTGTTTTTGAGAATGTTTAAATAAGTGTTGAACAAAAAGAACAGATTTAAATGTTAGGTTCTCGTTTCATTTCAATTTATTTTGGATTACTTATTCAAATTCACCCCATGTGAACCTATCAGCCGAATTTCGCATTCAATGAATTTTCTGTGTAGCTCGTGCCGTGATCTTAACGTTATATACTTCTATTACTTAGTACTATACTTAATAGACAGTTAATTATTATTTTTCTGCATTATTTATATTCAGTGTTTATATTTTATTTTAATACACACTTAAAATATGTTTTTAAGAATTTTTAAGCGGCTATTGAACAAAACTAACAGGTTTTATGAATAAATTATTATTTCACAGGTCTATATTTTATATTCTTATAATTAGTAGTTTGTAATAGTAGGGGTTTTTTTGCGGATCTACCCCGTTTTTATTATTTCCTATAATTTTGTTTTCATGTTATTTAATTCCTTTTTTGCTTATGGATTTGAATGTTATTTGCTATTTCAGTAATTTAAACGTTTTTCTTCTATATACTGAAATTTACAAGTTTTTATTTTTAATTAGTTTGTATCAGCCGATTCTTTTAATATCGTGGTTGGCGATACTATATTTAGTACAAATTGTATTTTTAATTTCCTAAGTTTATTAACTAGCATAGCTTGATTTTTTTATTATTTTAATAGTAATTTTCACACTTATTATTGGTTTTTTTCTATTTTTTAGCATTATTTTTTTACTCTAATGGGCAAATTACATTATTTTTAAAATGTACGAAAATCTAATTTAAAAATACTTAATTTAAAATAATTTTGACCAATTGCAATTTTAATGTAAAGCATGTTAACTCGTTGACGTTTCAGACTAAGTAGTTGGTAACGTGGAATAGTTAGCATCACATTTTTTAGTAGAGTTACAAGTAAATTAATAACTTAGCTTTTCAAAACTTCGATTTTATTAGTTTTTATTTTCCGATTCTATTAATATCGTGGTTGGCGATGCTAGATTTGCTTTAAGTGTTACTTTCAATTTCTTTAGTTTATGCATTATTATAGCTTGATTATTTTATTATTTTAATAGTTATTTTCACATAATCAATTATTTTCTCTTTTTTAGCATTATTGTTTTGCTATAGTGGGCACATTACATTTTTTTTATCTATGAAAATTTAATTTAAAGATACTTAATTTGGATTAATTTTGCCCCATTGCAATTTTTCTGTGCCGCATCTAAAATCGTTGACGTTCCAGACCAAGTGGTTGGTAACGTGGAGGAGTTAGTATCACACATTTTTGTAGAGTTACACGTAATTTAAAACTTAGCTTTTCAAAACTTCGATGGAACTAACCTGTTCAGTACTTTGGTGGAACTAGACAGTTCATTATTTGAGACTTTGTGATGATTAACGAAATTAGTAAAATCAACTAGGGGGCATGGGGGCTGAGCCCCGTGAAATATTTTCAAAGGATATTATTGTTATTATTATTATTGATTGTGAGTAGTGCGTATTAGCCCGTTTTGTTACTGTCTTCGCTGTCCAGTTAGTTGGTGGAACTAGCCTGTTCAATACTTGACTTTAAATTATTCTACAAATTTAGGGCAACCCCTAAGGGGGCATGGGGGCGGAGCCCCCATCGAGCCGTAGGCGAGTCTATAATATATACAGCCCCATGTGTAACTGACTCACTCACTCACTGATGATAGTAAAGTCCTGAAGCGACCGTTTAAGCTAGAGACTTGAAATTTGGCATGGACATTCTTTGAGATGTTTCAATTTAGGGAAAATCATAAAACTACAATTATTTTACTTTTGAACTATAAAAAAAAATTTAAAATATAGATTTGTCGGTAACGTAGTTCAGCCGTATCAGCGTAATCACCGCGTGGTATCGCAGATCACTTTGAAGGTTTAGTTCTCGCTCGTGTTTAAATGATCTCTTTCAACTACACCCTTGTTTGATACAAATACTGTATTCTATTAAATCATGAACATCTTGTGTAGACGACGGTGTTCCGATGCATTGAGAGCGGGTTATTTCACCAGGGCAATACTCGCTTTGATTTATACAGTATTATTGCCCAAAAACTACAAATTTTCATCTTTCAAATTATAAAAATTTCTAAAAAGACGAGGTGTTGGTAAGGAAGTACATAGGTTCTTAAAGATGTCGCTTGGAGCGCTATTATAGTCGCTTAGTTCTCGGTTGTATTAAAATGATATCTTTTAACAACACCTCTTCCGATAATTATTCTCAATCGGGCGCATAGGTGATTGCGTATGCTCTTCCCTCTGATTGCTGTGTTATTATTGAAAATGAAGTTTACTGAATCGAAAGCGTATCTTTACATTCAGGTGATGTCCGCATTGATTTCTATATTAATTGCTAAAAATTATATTAGATCTTATTATATTTTCTATACTTTAGTTTTCTCATGCTGGATAATCTTCTTGTAGGTTTTGGCACCAAAAATTACTTAATACAGTAATTATAACTTAATTTTCTACTATTTGTATGCTGTCTCTCTATACGAATCCCCAGATTGAATATAGCGCTTCAGTTGATAGTTCTGGTGCAGTTTTACTTTGAAGAGTTGAACGTGTCCCAACACGTTTGACATCCGGTCTTTGACCTATTTTCTGCTGTCCAATCAGGCTTAGATTTTAGTTTAGGAAACGATTGAACATATTAAGGTATAGAACGATTGATCTTTCCATTATTACCTTCGCTAACGTTTACCTACTTCTGATGTTTTTTTAAGACCATCTACATATCTGATGACAAATCAGGCTGAGAAATATTATAATAACCAATTGAATTAAACTCAATAGTAATTTTTCTCGCTGCCACTTTGTCCGTCAAAATTCCTCAATGCAGTGCTTTCACCTAAAGTCTCGATTAACCCTATTATTGTTATACAACGATCCTCTATATAAACTTATAATTTTATTCCACTATTATCTTTTCAGAATACAGCTATTACCTCAATCATGTGCAATCATAATCGTATCTCCAACTTTTTACACAACAACTTTTGAGCATGACTATTTACATAGTTCATTCAATCGGGCGCATAGGTGATTGCGTATGCTCTTCCCTCTGATTGCTGTGTTATTATTGAAAATGAAGTTTACTGAATCGAAAGCGTATCTTTACATTCAGGTGATGTCCGCATTGATTTCTATATTAATTGCTAAAAATATTTTAGATCTTATTATATTTTCTATACTTTAGTTTTCTCATGCTGGATAGTTTTCTTGTAGGTTTTGGCACCAAAAATTACTTAATACAGTAATTATAACTTAATTTTCTACTATTTGTATGCTGTCTCTCTATACGAATCCCCAGATTGAATATAGCGCTTCAGTTGATAGTTCTGGTGCAGTTTTACTTTGAAGAGTTGAACGTGTCCCAACACGTTTGACATCCGGTCTTTGACCTATTTTCTGCTGTCCAATCAGGCTTAGATTTTAGTTTAGGAAACGATTGAACATATTAAGTTATAGAACGATTGATCTTTCCATTATTACCTTCGCTAACGTTTACCTACTTCTGATGTTTTTTTTAAGACCATCTACATATCTGATGACAAATCAGGCTGAGAAATATTATAATAACCAATTGAATTAAACTCAATAGTAATTTTTCTCGCTGCCACTTTGTCCGTCAAACTTCCTCAATGCAGTGCTTTCACCTAAAGTCTCGATTAACCCTATTATTGTTATACAACGATCCTCTATATAAACTTATAATTTTATTCCACTATTATCTTTTCAGAATACAGCTATTACCTCAATCATGTGCAATCATAATCGTATCTCCAACTTTTTACACAACAACTTTTGAGCATGACTATTTACATAGTTCATTAATATTTAACAACTCCATTATATTTTTTAACGAATTAAGGGGAACTAGGGAGTGGGATAAAACCATGAGCCGTGGGCAAATTTCAAAGCTTATTATTTATTGTGAGTAGTGTGTATTGGCGGCTTCTGTTACTGTCGTTGGAGTGAGCCCTCAAATAGCCTGTTCATTGTATGAGGTTTTGACAGTAATTTACGGAATTGGGGCAACCAATTATTGGGTTGGACTCTCCATCAAGCATAACACCTAGAATAGTTACATAAATAATATTTATTTCACAGCTCAATTTTTAAAACTATTTACTAAGGAGGGATATTAAAACCTACTAATAGGATATTATTAAAGCTTTTTTTACTATTGATTGTGAATTTAGAGTAATAGATGGTTTTTTTACTGTCTTGGCTGTTCAGATCTTGTGTGGAACTAAACTATTTCAAACTTGACTTTTTATTAATTCAAACTAGGGGGCAACTCCTAAGGGGGCATGGGGGCGGAGCCCCCATCGAGCCGTAGGCGAGTCTAAATTATATACTCCCGAATGTGTAACTCACTCATCGGGGTATCATCGGGGTACCAGCTCCCGGGGGAAATACATCCTGGATTTCATCGCCAGGGCCGGTCTTGTCGTCCTCAACCAGGGCGACACACCTACTTTTCGGCGCCCCGGGCAGAGAGGCACGATCCCCGATGTCACCTTTGCGTCTGAGTCGCTCCTTCCGAGGATCTCTGGCTGGAGGGTTGTGGAGGACTACACGGGTAGCGACCACCAATACGTCGTGTTTGACCTGCATGATCAGGCAAATCGTCGAGTTTCCGCATCTCGGGAAGGGCCACGCCGGTGGAACACCAACAAACTGGACGTGATCAAGTTCACCGAAGTCATCTCTCGGGGAGCGCAGGGGAATCCTGGTGAGGCTGGGGCCGAGGCAGTAGTAACATCCACGATGGAACTGATCGTCTCGGCCTGCGACCAGTCTATGCCGCGAAGGAAACCCCGACGCGACAAACAACCAGTTTACTGGTGGACTGAAGAGATTGCGGAACTCAGAAGAACATGTTTAAGAACTAGACGAGCCGCCACAAGAGCGAGAATCCCCGCAGACAGAGTTCGTAAGTCGGAGGCCTATAAAGCTGCGAGAAAATCTCTCCGCCAGGCGATCAACAGGAGCAAGGCGAATAGCTGGAGGAGACTTCGTGACGACGTTGACTCCGACCCGTGGGGCCTGGGTTACAAACTTGTAACACAGAAACTCGGCGCCCGCTCTCCACCTTCCATCATGGAGGGCGCCACCATGGGGAGGATCGTCGCTGCGTTGTTTCCTGAACATCCACAGCGACCGCCGGTTGACTTCGGACGGGTAGAGGACGTTCCACTTTTCACTTTCGAGGAGCTGGAAACCTCCGTTCTCTCCCTGAAGAGCAACAAGGCTCCTGGCCCGGACGGGATTCCCAGTGAGGCTTTAAAGAAAGTATTTTCAATCAACGCTGACTTGTTGTTGAGAATGTACAATGCCTGTTTGGTAGAAGGGGTGTTTCCGGCTCCCTGGAAAACAGCCAGGCTTGTACTGATCAGCAAGGGCAAAGGTGATCCCGAGCTGCCGTCGTCCCACAGGCCTCTCTGCATGTTGGACACGGCTGGGAAGCTTTTCGAGAAGCTGATCCGTTCCCGCCTGACTTCTGCCGTGGAAGCTGCCGGGGACTTATGCCCCCGTCAGTACGGCTTCAGAAAGGGACGGTCAACGATCGACGCTGTCACCGAAGTTCAGAGAGCTGTGGAGAGAGCCGAGAGCCACAACCATTTCTCCCGCCGAGTAGTGCTTCTTGTTACGCTTGATGTCAAGAATGCCTTCAACTCGGCGAGGTGGGTCGATATGTTGGATGCGCTTCGCAACACCTTTCGTATTCCTGCATATCTGTTGCGGCTCATCGAGGATTATCTACGCTCTCGAAGCCTGATTTATGACACGAGGGACGGAACGCGGACGATGGAAGTCACTTCTGGTGCCGCACAAGGTTCAATACTCGGCCCGGATCTCTGGAACGTTGCCTATGACAGCCTCCTGAGGTCCGAGATGCCTGAGGAAACCACTTTGGTTGGGTACGCCGATGACGTCGCAGCTCTCATTGCTGCACGCAACGTTGAGCTGGCCCAACTGAAGTTGAACCGAGTTATGCGGGTGGTCAACAACTGGATGTCCGATCACGGTCTCTCACTTGCTCTCAGTAAGACGGAGATCGTGATTCTCACGAAGAAGAGGATCGACACCGTCGTCCCGTTTCGAGTGGGAAGGGAGGTGGTCACATCAACTCGTGCCGCCAAATACCTCGGGGTTATGGTGGACACCAAGTTAAGCTGGAGGGATCAGATCTTCCGTACGGCGGACAAGGCCGCTAAGGTAGTGACTTACCTTAGTAGGCTGATGGCCAATGTCGGGGGTCCCCGATCCAGCAGAAGACGTCTGTTGATGTCCGCGGTCCAGTCCGTGCTTCTTTACGGGGCAGAGGTGTGGGCAGGCGCTCTAGATAAGGAGTGCTACAGGTTGCGACTCGCCCGGGTTCAGCGTCAAGCTGCGCTCCGGGTGTGTTCCGCCTACCGGACAGTGTCCGAGCCTGCCGTCCTGGTGGTCGCCGGTGTCATCCCTGTCAAGCTCTTGGCAGGGGAGAGGAAAGCGATTTATCAGAGACAAGGCGAGATCGGCAAGGACACGGCAAGAACAGAAGAGCGCTCCCGAACCTTCCAGCAGTGGCAACACAGCTGGGAGCACGACACCCGAGGACGATGGACTGCGCGACTTATCAAGCAGGTCCAACCATGGGTGGAACGGCGTCATGGGGAGGTGGACTACTACCTGACCCAATTTTTGACAGGTCACGGCTATTTTCGGTCGTACCTGAACCGGATGGGAAAGACCGGTTCACCGGACTGCATTTATTGCACGGGTGTTCCCGACGATGCGGAACACACATTCTTCCGCTGTCCCCGTTGGGAAGGGCCCCGCCTGGAGGCCACACAAATCTTTGGTGCATTTTCGGTGGACTCGGTCTGCCAAAAGATTTTGGAGGATGAGGGCAACTGGGATTGTTTGTCACAGTTCGTCCGGGGCATCCTCCTGGAAAAGAAAACCGATCTGGACCGCGAAGTGGCCCAGATCCCTTGATCGAGCGGCTGGATAAGGAGCGAGCCCCACGGGCGTAAGCCAAATTTAGGCCTAGCCTGACGTAATGTGACAAACAATTCCAGGTTAGATTCCTAAAGAGTAGAGGAGGTTTTTTAGTGGGTAAACCCGTTTTTAGGGGAGCCCCACACTACAGGCTGGCCACCTGTGTGCGTAATGCATTTTTCCGCCTCTCCCTCAAAAAAAAAAAAAAAAAAAAAAAAAAAAAAAAAAAAAATCGGGGTATCAGAAATTCGTCAAATGTCGGTAGAGTAGATCTCCTATATATCACTTACTACAGAGTGATTCCCAAGCGAGAACTAAACTTACCGACCTGTATTACTGAGAAAATTGCCAACATACTGGGAGTCGCGGATTACCGAAACACCCTTTTTAAGAAATTTTATAACATTAACCAATTGTGCCTTTATAGGTAAAGCGGTCTATCCACCGAGAGTAATTTCAATGTTACCTCTCCAGACCGGAAGTCACTGATGTCAAATACAAACTCTCACTTTAAATAATTTTTTTTAGTTTTACACGATTTTTAAGAAAATTTTACAATTTGACAGTTTATTGAATATTTGAGGTTGAAATTTAGATTTTCCTCATTCTTCTCTGAATATTTTAGGTTAAGCAAAAATGTCTCGGCACAAAAATGTCTTAGACTCTTTTTTAAATACGTTTCCAACAAAAATTGTCAGTTTGGTCCAAAATGTTTTTTTATTAAATTTACAACATGACGGAGATTAATGAACATGTTTTTAAATCTTTAGTAAAACTAATCACGTGATAATTGATGTTTTATGATGGTATATTATTTTAAATGAGGTTCTTAGACATTTACATGTTTGGTAAGTTCTGTTATATATAAAATGTTCAGACATAATATATGTTAAACTTAATGTTATTTTATTAAATTTACATAATGACGGAGATTAATGAACATGTATTTAAATGTTTAGTAAAACTAATCACGTGATAATTGATGTTTTATGATGGTATATTATTTTAAATGAGGTTCTTAGACATTTACATGTTTAGTAAGTTCTGTCATACGTAAAATGTTCAGACATAATATATGTTAAATTTTCCCCAGTTAAAAAAAATAATATCATGCTATTTATTATTCTAAATCAGTATGATTAGGGTTTTTAAATATTAAATTTTAAAGTTGCTTCAAAATTACGTCTGGTCCCCTCTGTATTGAAATCAGTGTCAATCAACAGAGCAAAATATGTTTACCTACAACGGCACTATTTGTTTTGTTTTTTTGTTTGTTTTTTTTTTTTTGTACAATTTTAAAAGAAATGCAAGGTTGGTATGGGACACCCGTTAAGACAGTATCATATTTGCACGATAGTCCTCCCAAAAATTGGTTCTTTATTTGGGATGGCACTTAATTTCTAACGAACTCATTAGGAAGTACATCATTGACTTTACCTGATAGCATGCTAATTTAAATTTTACAATTCAACAAAAATTTTAACTAAAAGCATTTAAAATAAAAAAGTTTTTTTATATCCTGCCCCAGAAAACTATCTGATTTCAAAATTTAGCGACCAAACATTTTTACCCAAAATAAATATGACATTATTTTTTTCTACTCTAGCGGCCAAATTATAACATCTGAGGCAATCCTCGCGAACATCTTTCAAGTTACTACAAGTTTGGTTCTATGAATTTTTGCCCCCCAGTCCACACAATTAAACATAATTAAATGTTTATTTATTTTTGCGGGGAATTTTACCCCATGTAGACGTAATTTTACAACTACTATAATATTTTACTCAGAACCTTTACTTTGCACATAGACATATCTTGCACAGTACCAATATCAATTAAATTATCAAACTTAAAAATTATCATGATGATTTTCAATATCACGTATTCTTTTCTTTTGACTGTGAGTCGGAACGAATTGCTATATCAAGCAACTGATTGTTTTACTTTGATTGTTATTTACTGACCTGGTCCTACGGCTAAAACATACGTCCTTTGATGTGTATGGTAATTTTAATATTTTAACCATTATTTAACATACTTTTGTTAGTAACTACTGTATTATTGTATTTAGAAGCTTGAAGTTTTTTTATTTGCCTTGACAGTAATTTTTTAGGAAATTAGGTAAATTTAAAAGTTTTACACCATTAAAAACTGAAATGAAGGAATTGTAATGAATGCCAATATTACACTATGTATTTATCATTGTATGTTCAATATTACTGGATCGTTATGTTATTACCTGGAATTTCAACACAACTAATTGAAGGATAGTAACTGAATAGTATTTTTGTAATTAAAAGGGGTTCCACTTTGTTAAGATTTCCAATTATTTTGTTTTAATGGAATTTTTCATTGTTTTCGATGATCTACTGCACATTTTTATGCAGTTTATCCATTTAAATTTTTAATATATTTATTTATACGTATTTTTTAATTTTAAGTAAATACTTATACAATACCTACATAATAAATTTATTCACAACTCCATTAACCTTTATAGAATTCGGGGGAATTAGGAAGGGGGTTTGGGGAAAGAGTCTCTGAAAACGAGCCGTAGGCGAATATATTTTCATTCCTTAGATTGAGTTAGTTGCATAAGTTCAAGTTTAGGTTATTTCTGCAGTCGTGGGAGTTAATTTATGTTATAAATAAATGACAAACTCATTTATTTTGCTCATTTACAAACTCTTATATTTATATGTATTCTGTTCATTATATGCGACTTAAACAACAATTAACGAATTTCTGGGCAACCCCTGAGGGGGCATGGGGGCGGAGCCCCCATCGAGCCGTAGGCGAGTCTCTATCTATAATCTATGATGTTAACCATAATCTCTCAAAAACTACTGAACCCATTAAGCTGAAATTTTACATGGGCATTCTTATGGTCTCATGTTACCCCCATAATCACATTTTTATTCATAATTTTCGCTAGGGCTCCCCCGACTTGCTTGTTAATTAATCATGTTATTATATTGTAGACACAACATTTTCGATTGGAACAGATATGATTATCTATATATATAATTCCGTAAGCGAATCGGTCCCCACGAAATATCTCGAGTTAGGAGAAAGATAGGGCAACGTATTATGGCTCATTTTAAAGCTTGAGGGCCAAGGACGCAAGGAAAAATACCAGAATTATCAAAAGTTACCTGGGCTTCGCCCCATTGGACTTTGAAGTTCCAATGTTAATCTTATGGGGAGGAGATTTTTAGATCTACACGTGTAATTAAGCAGATGTTCCAGTGAATATTTTATATTAACTGAACAACTCAGCTGTTTACTTTGAGTTAAGATAACCTTAATTATTATAACTTTTAAAATCGGCAATGCACTATAAAAAAGGAAAACACCAATAGTCATGGAAAAATTACGAATCCACAGTGTATTTCTTCTTCGTGGCCACATCTATGACATTTAGTATATAATCAGGACTGAGGACTAAAATGATTTTGTATGTTGAATAGACCACAATTAAAAGATGCTTAACCTTGATACAGTATAATAGTTATATATTGTTAGTATAATAGTTAATATGTTGTCTTTACTCAGTGAATGACGTTTAGTTATTATGTTACTGTTTTACATTTTGGCTATATTTAGTGGTTGAAGTTAAATCGTTTTAAAGTGTTTGTTTATTTCTGACTGAATAATGTCAATTACAAACATTGAATAACCTCTGCGTGAGGAATATTTTGTTTTATTCATTCTCTACTTCTTTCTTTACGTAGGTAGTATATGGAAACAACCAATGCCCGTTAACCCATCCAGACGGGGAGCTATTCCCTATTCATGTAAATGACAGTGTGAGAAAACAAACAATATATAAATCAATGTTTTTCATTGAACAAACAGACAAAACGTACTACAATCATAGCATGAGGGACGTCGATGGAACGGGGGGTAGGAGGCATGGGGGTACATGTACATTGGGGGCATGTTGGGGCATGGGTGGATATAAAGGGCACGGGGGTATGTGGAAGAATGGGGGAGGCATGGAGGACAGGGGGCAAGGGAGCTCGGGGAGGAACGGCGGTCATGGGGTTACAGTAGTATGGGGGAAACGGGGGCCAAGGAAGTATGGGAGAAGGGGGGCGTGGGAGCATGGGAGGGTACAAGGGGCAAGATGGGCTTTGGTGGTATTGGGGTAGTTGGGCTTGGGGGCATGGAGGCACAGGGAAGAACGGCGGGCATGGTGGCACTGGGGCATGGGGGAAACGAGGACCAAGGGGAGGCATGGGGGCGCGGGGGCTTGG
Source organism: Neoaliturus tenellus (assembly GCA_030545055.2). NCBI lineage: Eukaryota > Metazoa > Arthropoda > Insecta > Hemiptera > Cicadellidae > Neoaliturus > Neoaliturus tenellus. The sequence goes on from CM061531.1 coordinate 7,829,291, forward strand.
GAGGGTACAGTGGCCAAGAGAACCTTTGGTAGCATGAGGACACAGGGAAGAACGGTTTTAAACACAGGGAGGATAGGGGACAGAGTGGAACTACGGGTATGGGGGTACGAGAGCATGTAGGGAACAGGAGCTTGGTGGTGAGGGGGCGGGGAGCATGGGAGGGTATCAGGGGTATGAGGGGCTTTGGTGGCACATGGGTAGTTAGACAGGGGGGCACGGGGGAGACATGGAAAAAGCTTGCTGGACATAGGGGGCATGGGGAAGAACGGCGGACATGGTGGCACAGGAGCATAGTGGCGGGAGGGGCACGAGGTGGTAAGGGTGGTGCGGGGGCATGGGAGGCATTCGGATCCCTGGCGCATATGGGGGTATTAAGCACGGGTCATGCGGGGGAACAAGGGACATGGGGGAGGCATGGGGAACACGAGGAGCTGGGGAGGGGGCACAGGGACATGGAGGCACAGGGGTTCAAAATACAGTGATGTACAGTATTAATAGGCTAATAACCATTTTGCCATGTTGTATTGAAGTATTTTATTTATTTGAGTTACGAACTCATCACGTACATGGTTAAGGTTAAAACCATTTTTATTGCGTCTGGCAGTTTAGTAGTGTAATGAATTTTCATTTTTCCACAAAATAGACTACAGTATGCAATACAAGGAAAATGATTGTTTCATTGCTGATTTGATACCAGCAAATCAGCCAATATCAGCCAATATCTTTATATCAGCCAATAAGTTCTATCAAGATTAAGGTAATATTTTATAAGAAAATTCAAGAGTGTAAATTCACAGTATAGTTTGAGAAGAATTACAATAACTGTGCAATGAGGTAATGAATTGAAATTTACTTTTGGAGATAGCAGCACCATATAAATTTTTAGGGGCCTTTGCCCCTACAAGCCCCTTGTACATATTTAAATATGTTAATTATCTGCTGTTTGTGCTTGGCAAGTGAACGCAGCTCACGCAGTGGACGTACTCTAATGAGAAGGTGAAGTATCAGCATAAATAGTGAGTCATAACCGGGGAACAAAATAGTCTATATGATAAAAAAAATGTTCAAGAAAACATTAAAAGTTGCTTCCAGTGGGATCTACAATGTATCTATTTAACTGTCTTTATAGGTTTTATATTTATAAATTTCTCTTTTAATTTTACTAATAAAGTGAGTTCAAAAGTAAGTATGAGATGACTCTCACAAGCGTCGACGACTGTCGAGTACAGCACAGTGTCTATTCTAGCTATAGAACGACTCTCCCGCCATAATTCGATTGATCCTGTTCCACGATCCATCACCATTGACTTTACATCACTGACCCAATACACCACCCTGTTACCTTAAGAATGAACGTTGGAATGTGGAATTGGAACAGCTTACAACAATTCTGACTTTTTTCTCCGAAGAAAGCCGTCGTCCCTTAGATTCTGACATAAATCTCAGAATTCTGACTTTTTTCTCAGTGGGAAAATGTTCTGACTTTAAACTCAGAATTCTGACTTTTTTCTCAGAGGGCAAAAGATTCTGACTTTTTTCTCAGAATTCTGACTTTATTCTCAGAGGAAAACCACCATTCCTTAGATTCTGACATTAATCTCAGAATTCTTACTTTTTTCTCAGAGGGGAAGAAGAAAATTTTTTTACTTAGTTAATGGCCCTTCAGCGCCGTAGTAGGAAACGGAGAGCACTTTTTCACATCCCCGGGAATCCGATTATGACGTCACAAAACTATCGATTGTTTCATGTCGACCGTTTAAAAACAATCGCGTCGCCTGCAGACTCGATCGATTCGATAACTAAACTGCAGTTCAGTAATAGAGAGTTTTACAGACATTTAACAATTCCCATTACGCTTATTCCCATTCATAATTTCACTTCGCTTGACTTTGATTTCTCTCCTGCAGTCGAGTGTTCGGCCAAAATAGAATGACCTTAAAAAGTCCAAGTGAATCATTACTTCAACTTGTGCCATATTATGTTTTCGGAAAATAGCTCACATAACTTATAAAAAACTACACTATGTTATTTATTGGCATGCCTACGTGATAGATAAGTTACAGAGAACAAAAATCAGAATTTCGGCCTAAATAACTTTTACAATTAACATTTAAATCACCTACTAACTAACTTATAGGCCTACTCAAATAATTTATTCAAAATTTTAACTAATCTAGCGCTAACCTAACTTGTGTAGGAATAACTTAGCCCTCTGAACCGAATAGGTCTACGAATGGGTGTAACTTACCAAGTCCCTAGAAATTTAAGTTATAACTTGGTACAATCCTTTACCGTGAGTATGAAAGGCTCACTTTCTAAATCGATTGAACGAAAATAAAGGCTTGTATGATTTGTAAACCTACGATCGGCATTAATACAAGCCAATAGACAACTCAAGTTAAATCGAATGTGCCATTAGGCTTTAGCACGGCTATGGAATGAGCTTTTGCCAATGTTTAGTAGAACCAACTTATGCCTAGCCTAGGCTTATGTGTTTTCACATGCAATACAAGCCTAAACTTTCAATTATTCGAGTTCCATAGGCCTAGGCCCACCATGCTATTGAGTGTTTCAAGTAACAGCAGTTTTTAGTTACAAATTTTATGTTAAGCATAAGATCCCTGTTACAGGGCTGTATCTACATTTCTCGAACATTTTTGGTTAAAATTGTGAATGATTTTGACTGAGTGGACGTCTATGGTCCACTTTGTTTGTTCTTTCCAAGAACATTCTAGATACTGTGGTTCTTTCTCTCTCGAGTGTAGTTTAAAGTCAATGTTTGTAGTTTCGTTTCTATACGATAAAGTTTCGATGGAAAAACATTCGATTTTGGAGATATGACGTATGTGCCGATTACGTCATCATCGGACTTCCAGGGATGTGAAAAAGTGCTCTTTGCAGGAAACAACAATCGTTCACGTTTGCGTTTTTTTTTTATTTATTTTTTTTTTTTTTTTTTTTTTTTGTCTCAACTATTACTAAAATAAGGAATTTCAAAGTAAACTAGGGTAGAATTCGTGGTTTTATATTTACCTTGGTTGATATTTTGTAATTTGGTCATTACCTAATGGTTTGTTATCAACTAATAAATCCAAATTTAAAATAGAGTAATATGGTGTCGTTACGATAAATATCGTACCAATGGTAGGACTGCTTCATTCTCTTTTTCAATCAGCTGTGTAATGGTAAATATTATAACGTAACTTGACTTCCGTTTTAGTTGAGACGTTTCATATCCGGAACACAAAAAAAGCTATTCAGCTGACCTGGGAAGAAGTTATGCTTCTTCCTTTACAGACCTTGCTAACAACATAGATATATAAACATTTTATATCTATGACCAAGGAGGTTATATTCCAATACTGGTGGTGCCACTGATTGGTTAATGATGGCGAAAAAGCGTGCCGGTGATTTTGTTTGGTTGGCAACACTGGAGTAGCGTTTTGTCGTTCTTTGAACGGTAGCTAAAAGATATTCGAATCAACGAAATGGTTAGAATCTTCTGGAAACGAAGAATGGTACGGCCAACCTATAAGGAACCTAGACTCTGGAATACTAATAACGCGTGTCTTTAATTCTATATCTTCCATCAATTTAACCAATTTTATTCGTTACGTATTTTACAGAATAAGGGATATTAATTTAATTTGTAGTTGTAAATATTTGTTTTTTTTTGTAAATAGCTTAAGAAACATATTTATAACTAATAAATTATTTATACCTTATACTTACGGTAAGTAACTTACCGTGAATGTTACGTTCTAATCTTGACTCCAGCGGTAGCCGGACGGAAGGTCCGGGCTTCATAAATGACCTAAATTGGTTACCTGTTTTGACGGGGAGGACACAGGGTCAAACCTCTAATGGCTGATCGTGCCCGGACCTAACGTCCGCCCCTGCGTTCGTCGTTTGAGACTGTTTGATAGGGGTTGACAGGGAAATAGGTGTCTGTCATTTATTTATAATTTATTAAGTTGTAGAATTAGGAAAGACAATACTTCATTTTACTTGCTTCACAGTGAACTTACTGAAATGATATATTATTGTCTTTCCTTATTCTACTGCTTATGAATATTAATAAATTGATTTATATATCTTTACAATGTGAAAAGGAGAGTTGATTAACTTTATTTACTTATGCTATGAAAATTTGTTTCACTTATGGTAACTTTTTGTTTGTTTATAAATTATTCTTGCATTCACAACAATTCAGCCGTATCAAGAGTTAGTTTCAATGATTCATTTGATCTATTTTTATTGTGTTAAATTGATAGTTAGATTGATTTTTGTCATAATTTGCATTAAATTGGTGTCTTTTATTTTTTAGTATACAGCACTTAAAAAACACAAGAAATCGTTTTAATTCATTGAAGAAATTTTTATTTTTATAGACTATAATGATATCAGTTATATTTTC